>JAOPUD010000131.1:1789660-1844380 GCA_027122715.1 Trisopterus minutus
GTGTGTGTGTGTGTGTGTGTGTGTGTGTGTGTGTGTGTGTGTGTGTGTGTGTGTGTGTGTGTGTGTGTGCTTGTGTGCCCGCATTCGTGTGTCTATCTTGTTAATGTGTGAATTCAACACTACGAAATATGCCATGCTTTCGAGCAAAATAAAACAGAACCACAGAGGCCATTGTAGATAATCAGAGCAGAGGAAGTGATGCTAAAGGAAACTGGTTGCTTTCCCAGAGCTCTGTCCCACACAGATAAGCAAGGAACATGCTAATTTTAAAAGTCCAAAATGGGAAGGAAGCATGACAGCAAAGTTTCCTTTGAGGCAAACACTGTGAGGTGGAGGGAGAGGAACGGTCACGTCTGGATGAAGCTGTACACTCTTGCATCCTGCTCCAGACCTGGCCCATGGAGATATAATGGCTTACAATGAAACTAATCCTTTTTTGGAAATACTCAAGTCTTTTAACCTGGGTGAGTGCCGCTGAATCTGTGTTTTAGTGGTGGTAGTTGTGACTTTAGACAGAGAATAGCAATAAAGGAGAATTGCAAAACAGGTCAGTTACTCCCATTGTTAGCTATTTACTCATTTCAAAAAATCTATCCATCTAAAGATTAGTTATCTTGGTTTTGCACGTAGGTCTCGGGTGTCTTACTTTGGGATTGCAGACATTTGGGTTCAAACCCAAAAACTTTTTTATGGGAGTCAAAAACCCTGACCAGGCTATCCAGACCATATTTTCTTTATTCTCATCCACATGTGATGTAATGTGTTTTAAACTAACCTAACCCCCTCTGATAAAATACAAGGTTTTCAGGATTTTCTGGTTGTAGGCTGTCACTTACCAAACACGTTAATATATACAAAATTGAGGCAGAATAATACAAAATGGACTTGGTCTGACAATGTAGTCGCTGCTTACTCAAAGATTGCCCGCTCCACAAAGGTATAACGCACACTTTATGTAACTTTAATGTGCAGTGGAGCTGCCATTAGTCATCCTGGGTAAAACTATTTTTACTTTAGAGAACCAACTCTGAACTCCAACATCGAAGAGATACAGATAAATACATACACTTTCGAAGACTGCATGAAATCGTGAAAAAAAAGAATATTCAATATACATTCATATTCAGGGACATTCTGTAACTATTTGTAATCCATCTATGGCATAGCCTAGATATATTAATTTATTTATTATACTCTTATCTTAAATCTTCAATTTGTATTATTCAAGATTCAAGAAACTTTATTGTCATGTAAGTTGTGCGAGACACAACATAATGATTACACTCCCTGGTATCTATCTATCTATAGTCGTTACTCATGCTTGCATTCTCTTTGAATGATTGTCGATTTAATGATTTCTAAAATGTGATCCCTGCCTTTGCGAAGCACTATGAACGGCCTTGTGTTTGCTACATAAATAAACCTGCCTTGTGATACAGTAAATAGTATTTACTTTATAATATAATCGATAGGAAATCTATTATGGCAGTGGATGTACAGTAAATACTATGACAGCTATGTGTTCCAGTTCCATTATCTCGTTGTCCAATAAACTCTCATCCGCCTCCTGGCTGCCCCCAGACCAGCTGGTGCTGGCCTTCTGCCTGTCCATACTGGTGGGTCTGCTGCTGGGGGCGCTGGTCTACATCCTGCTGACCTGGGCGTCCCGGCGGCGCCGTGCCTCCGCCATCATCACCCGCCGCACCAAGAGCCAGTCAGCCCCGGGGCCCGGCGGCGGCCAGCTGGGCCTGTACCGCAGCACCTTCCTCAGTGTGCACCGCCAGCCCTCCGTGGAGCCCGTGGGGCCCCTCGGGAGCAAGCCCGGCGCCGAGGCCTCCACCTTCCGCCCGGTGCCGAAGGGAAGCGGCGCCCGCCCGGAGAAGGGCGGACAAGACGCCCAGTTCGCCATGCCCCAGGACACCGCCTCGTCCTCAGACTCCTCCGCCTCCGACTCGGCCGCCCTGGTGTCCAACAAGAGGAACTCCTTCTGGCTGGGGGGCAACGGCCTCAAGGGCTTCCTGCCCTCCCAGAACCAGCCCCCGGCGTACGACAGCGTGATCCACGCCTTCCAGGAGACCCGCACTTGACTCTGCGTGGCGCTTGGGGGAAGAGGGAGAGAGAGGGAGACCAATAAGGGACGTTACCATGACAGTGGGGTCGGAGTGCGACGGGACAGCTTGCTTTGTGAGGTGTGTGTGGTGGGGCTACCATGGGGACAGTGTAGTCCACGGTCCTATCGTCACACGTCTACATAGGGAGTCGTTTCTGATACAATCAGCGATATGATGGATGGATTGATTGTATTTCGCTGCCATAGCTAAACCTCCTGTGAGGCTGCATGTTTTGGAGCCGAAAATAGGCTCTCTTGATCTCTTAAACAGGGCCAGGAGGGAGGTGGAGATTGTCGGTGGAGTAAACGTTGTAAACATATAAATACATTTCGTAATGAGAAAAGATTGATAGATATACATATATACATATATTGCTTTTTGCGACTGTGTGCAAAAAATAAAACACAATATTGTGGATCTAAAGAATTTTTTTTTTTATGCTATTATATAAAATGTGAAGTATCAGAATTGCTGATTCAAGCTAAAACAAATAAAAATAAATGTCACTTAGTTGCACATGAAGGTCACAATTGGACACCACAGTGCGTGACTTCAATTTAGATCGCCAAGGTGGGGTACACAGTCGGAGGTTGCCACTCCGCAATAAACCCCCTTTTCGATAGCAAATTACCAATCGTGATACAGTAAAGGAACGCAGCAGCGTGTGCAATTTACCTCGACGCATGGCGTCGTACCAATCGAGTGCGTCCAAATGCCGATTTGCATTTGTGTTGTCAACGGACGTGACTTTAATTCTTGAAACAGGGTCCGTTGATCAATAGCTGTTCCCTATGCGTGTGGACCTGTAAAAGCTGGCTGTGTTTTCCGTGCTCCCACTGAAATGGCAACCCGCGTTAAAGGCGCACGAGCCAGTGCGCCTGCAGAGCGCCCGGCAGAGACGGAGCGTTGACTGCACAGATCGGCCACATCTCACAGGATCGGGTAATTACAATACGTTATCAGTGTTCGCGTCCGTCTAGGTATTGCTCTATTCCACTCCTTATTTATTAGTCGACCCACTGGGTGATTAATTGGTTGGTGCACGCGACGAGTCCCGACGCCTCGGAATAATGTTATTTTTTGGTGTAATCATAATTATATATCCTACGAAAATGCTATGTGTCTTGATTTCAATGTAAATAAAATAATAATCCACGGAAAAATGATGCAACTAGATGTTTCTAGTTTACACGTCATCGATCTGCATGTAGACTATAATCACATAAAGCTGCGGTTTAAATATGAGTTGAATTGCAGTGGGTGGTGGATGTTTAATTGTGTTCAAACTAGATCTTTACCATGTCTTGGCTTTATGTCTGGCAATTGACGTGAAGACGGCCAATTTCTGTACCCATGGAGACTGACTATTGAGATCCTCAATGCGGTGTTGCTGTTGCATAGAGACTAAAAAAATGTGGATTTCATGGGTGATGCATTGAATGACATCGCCTATATTTGAAGAGAATCGCTTCGTTGGACGAGCTTGGTGCATGTCAATTGTTGAATAAAAATGCTACATTTTCATTTATTTTGCTGAAATGTAGAAAAAGCAAGAAGAAACGATCTCTCATGTCGTTTAATTCATAAGAGATGAGCAGCTTGAACAAATTTTGACTTGACCAAATATATATGATGTCATTTGTTTCGCCGTAGATAAAAATAAAGAGATAAAGAGCAGGTGCAGCACTCCACCGCGTCATCTGAATGGAAACATGGACACCTTCAGGGGAGAACATTTGACCAATCATGTCCAGGAACTATGAGGTAGGCCTACGTATAAACTGCTGTTATCCACCATCATCATCAACCACCAGTATTCCGATTTAATAAATCTGCAAAGGTGTTACTAAGTGTTAATCAGTTACATGATTAAGCCCTTGAAGTTAAACTATACTTTTCCCACTGCAGAATATAAAACCATTGCCGTTCTCCTCCCACCTGCTACAACCTATAGCATCTATTAGGTCAAGTTAACTTTATTTACACAGAGCTTTATCACAGCCAATATTCTCCAAGGGGACTGGCTGGCCTGGATTGTACCAGGTTCTCTTCCTCTTCCTTCCTCACATTAGAAACCTTGAGGAAGAACCCAGATGATGTTGAATTTAGCGACTTAATACTGTATGTCTGCAAAAGACTCAAGACGCCTGTTCAGAGTTCACTTATACTCTGTATTGCCAGCCTGTCCCTCATCTCCTACAATTGGATGTTGTACGTCCTTGCACTTAATGTACACACTTATTGTGTCTTACTTAGTTATAGTAGTTAGTTGTTTTAGAATCTTTTCCAAGTTATCTTAGTTGTATACAGGGAATGGGTTAACCTAGCGGTTATTAGTGCTTTGCAATCGGTTCTATGAACATCCTTACTGTACCGACAGCGATATATTGTTTCTCTTTCTTATGACAAATGTACTTATTTTATTGGATAAAGGCATCTGCTAAAAGCCCTAAATGTCATTAATGGGCATTAACCCCCCCTACATCCCCCATACCTCCCCTGATGGGGTCGATAGGTCGCCCCAACCCTAACCCTCTCTCTGCCCCCCCCAGCCCGGGCACTCGGTAGGGATGCTGGCGGCCGTAGAACACGGTCCCATCCTCTGCAGCGACTCCAACATCCTGTGCCTGTCCTGGAAGGGCCGCGTGCCCAAGAGTGAGAAGGACAAGCCGGTGTGCCGGCGGCGGTACTACGAGGAGGGATGGCTCGCCACGGGCAACGGGCGCGGCGTGGTGGGCGTCACCTTCACCTCCAGCCACTGCCGGCGGGACCGCAACACGCCGCAGAGGATCAACTTCAACCTGCGGGGGCACAACAGCGAGGTGGGGGCACACGTGAGAACTTCAGGAGAGCCACACCCATAACAACATCAACTAGATGTTGTTATCAGCGTAGTCATGGAATGTGGGTTATTATCGTCACTATGGTCCCATTAGGTCAGTGTCTTGATGAGTAAGCATAGTTTATTATCGTCACCGCCGGACGTATGATATCTGCTGTGGATTAGTTCAAGTGAGGTCGTGTTACATTGGACTGTACGGTGAGATTAACCTGATAATATGGGATCATTCATTTATTTATTACCACCTCAGACGTCCGGTGTGTAAACAGGTTTTGTACGGCTGCAATCCCAGAATTGTTATAATTTTCCACGAGGCCAATCAAAGGTTACACTATCTTGCTTCACAAACAAACATTGTTTAGTTGTTACAATAACTGAGTAATTGATAATAATTACACTAAATTGTTATTATAGTGTGATTATTATAGTATTATAGTATGTAATTACAGTGTGTACAACATGAAAGCAAGTAATAGTAGAAGTAGTAGAAGCAATACTAGTTATGATACTTTATTTTTAAGGAGAGTAGCGATATTTGACGTACTGTGAGCTGTCACCTTAATCTCAAATAGGTGTCTGTTCAAGCTAGCCACTGCACTGACGTCACGCCAGCAGTTTAAAAGCACCACCTTGTTCCCAGGTGGTGCTGGTGCGCTGGAACGAGCCCTTCCAGAAGCTGGCCACCTGCGACATGGAGGGAGGGATCTTCGTCTGGATCCAGTATGAAGGACGATGGTCGGTGGAGTTAGTGAACGACCGTGGAGCTCAGGTTCAGTAGCATGTGTTTTGTTACTGCTGATTCAGACTTATTACACACACACACTCTTATACACTCACACATACACACTCTTATACACCCACACATACACACTCTTATATAAATATAGATTGATATACCATTTATTCATATGCTACTGTGCAGAAGTTAAGTTATCCTTTATTGTCCCTTTTTGGGGGAAATTCTCTTGACCCATCCGGGAGCTGGTGAACACACCCGGGGCCGTGGGCAGCCGCAGTGCAGCACCCGGGGGGTTCGGGTGCCTTGCTCAAGGGCACCGCATCCATGGAGGAGGATATAGGAGAGTGCTGCACAACTACTCCCCCTATCCATATATGTGCCTACCGGTCAGGATACGAAGCGACCTCCCTCCGGTTACCGGTCTAACTCCTTAACCAGTAGACCACGGATGCCCCTCAAGGGAAGACAGTGAAGTGAAGTGAAGACCGTGCATAATGTTTATGGTTGGACTGGGACGATTGTGAGGGGCAGGCTATTCTAGGGTCTAGGTTGGTTCACTTCCAAGCTAATGTTAGGGGCATGGCACGTATAACATGTCCCCGACGGTTAACCTGGTGGTTGTTGTTGGACCAACAGGTGAGTGACTTCACCTGGTCCCACGACGGCACCCAGGCGCTGATCGCGTACCGGGACGGCTTCGTGTTGGTGGGCTCCGTCAGCGGGCAGCGCCACTGGTCCTCCGAGATCAACCTGGAGAGCCAGATCACCTGCGGGATCTGGACCCCTGACGACCAGCAGGTACAGCTGGTGGTTGTCTGCTGGTCGCGGTGAAGAGCAGCCATCCATCCATCCTTCCATCCATCCTTCCTTCCATCCATCCAAGTAATGTTGTACGAGACACTTATTTTTTTCGTTCATTGAAATTCATTTAGTTTGTTGAAAACAAAAATAAAAAGTTAAGTTAAATGAAATAATTTATAGTAGAAAGGTGTTGCATTAGATCACTTAGTAAGATTCAGGCACTTGTCTATGTCCTAATCTTAGATGGACCATCTTTTGTTTATCATGCTCTCCCTACAGGTGCTGTTCGGTACTGCTGACGGACAGGTGATCGTCATGGACTGCCATGGAAGGATGTTGGCCCACGTTCTGCTACACGAGTCGGACGGGATCGTGAGCATGTCCTGGAACTGCCCCGACTTCCTCGTCGAGGACAGCACTGAGAGTGACACTGATTCTGATGACAATGTTTTGCCATTAGGTACTAAGCCCGCTTTCATTCCCTGTACATTCCTTGGATGATTGTTGGTAACTGTTTCCATCTGGTGACCCCCCTGTTGGCCACCATTTTGAATGGTGGGATTTACACCAGACAATACTCTAGATGATAGAAGAACAAAATACATTAAACCCAAACACATTTGTGTTGCCCAACTTAAACATGATTTGTTTTCAAGAACGAATGACATTTACCACCACTGCACTGTAAATAATGTTTTGTTAGCTTTGTCAGTAGCATTGCTCTGTGCATGCAACTCCGCTCTCACTGTGTCTTGACAAAGCTGCCTTGCTCTTTGACTTCCCTCCAGTCCGAAGCATCAAACCCTTGTTGACGGTGAGCTTCTTATCAGGAGACATCAGTTTAATGAACAACTACGACGACCTCTCACCCACCGTTATCCGCTCGGGCCTGAAAGGTACGCTTATCCTCAAGTCAGCTCATAGCACGTGAGACCAGATTCACAGAGTACAGCTGACCATAATTCACTGGTCACCCCATGTATTCTGAACTGAAACGGGGACACCCCAGTTGTGGTTCATTTCTAGTTATCTGGTCATGGTGATATAAGGGCATCCTTCCTCATTCTCCAGATGTGGAGGTCCAGTGGTGCTCCCAGGGTGACCTGCTGGCCGTGGCCGGCATGGAGAGACACTCGACAGACACCGACTCTTCCTGCGCCTCCAACACCAGGAACGCTCTGGTGAAGTTCTACAACGTCCAAGGAGAACACATCTACACCCTGGAGACGCCCGCGCAGGTGGCTGGTCTACACCTCTGAGGCAGCGCTGTGCTTAAATCAATGCTTTGATTTTGTTGTGACATTTATTCTATTGGGAAACCTATCGGTGAAGAAACAGAGCAGGCACAGGAAGTGACATCCTCAGCACGTCAGCACAGTTAAGCTCCATCAGATAGACACTGATTGAGCAGACGGTCGCTGGCAGGAAGGCACTTATTGTAAGAGTGGATTTTTCCACCAGTGTCTAATTTCACATCTTGTTTCAGGATGGTTTTATTCAGTTATGTTAGAGATGCAATGCAACATTCAAAATCCATGTACACATGGGGGCAGCAATTAAGTACACTGATAAAGTGCATGTGAAAAAATCTAAATATGTATCTATATCTGCCCATTTCATCTGTATCTACTTATGGTCGCCATGGAAGCTCCAACAGCGGTACACGCTGCATTGGCGGTGCGGACGGCGTTGCTTGAGGAATAGCAGTGCCGCTCACCGCAGACGGGTCGGGGTCAGTAACCGCCGTGTTTTTCAGAGGCCCATCACCACCATCTGCTGGGGGCACCGCGACTCACGGCTGTTCCTGGCGTGTGGGCCGGCGCTGTACGTGGTGCGCGTGGAACACCGCGTGGCCAGCCTCCAGTTGCTATGCCAACAGGGCATCGCCAGCGCGCTGCGTGAGGAGAGGGACGTGGGGAAGCTGAACATGCCCTCCCTGCTCTGCTCTTACGTCACCACCGCCTTCATTCCCACCATCAAGGTACGCCCGCTACCACAAAGGCACACCCACACCCAATAAGGCTCATCCGCTACCACAAAAGCACACCCCCACCCATTAAGGCACACCCCCAGCCATCATGTACACCATTAAGGTACACACACCAATTAAGCTACGCCAGCGCCCATTAAGCGAAACCCGAACCCATTAAAGGTGACATATTATGCCACCAGGTGTGAGTATGATTAGCCGTTACGGCCTCTTCTGACATCACAAGTGGGCGTGTCCACCTAGACGTGTACTGCGCAAACGTTGCTCATCTATCCGTCACACGTCTAGGTGGACACGCCCACTTGTCAGGATGTCAGAAGAGGCAGGTTTATTTTATCCTGGTCTGTTCTTGTACTATCATGTTGAACCATGATCCATCGTGTGTTTCCCTGACCGTTCCTCGCCACAGCCTCCGATTCCGGACCCCAACAACATCCGAGACTTTGTCAGCTACCCCACCGCTGGCAACGAGCGGCTGCACTGCACCATGAAGCGGGCGGAGGACAACCCCGAGGCTGGGGGGCCCTGCTACACCCTCTACCTGGAGCACCTGGGGGGCCTGGTGCCCATCCTGAAGGGCCGGCGCATCAGCAAGTTGCGCCCCGAGTTCGTCATCATGGACCCCAAAATGGACGGCAAAATGGGTATGATTACATTTTAAATACTGAAGAAAAAAAAAAAAGGATGGGCACCTCCTGAATTAGTGTGAGATGCTGCCGAGGTCCACAAGGTTCATGCACATCCTTTTCCGTCCAAAATATTCGTTCATATAAATTGTGGTTTCGTCAATCAAACGTTGACGAAACCACAGGGAGGCAGGCAGGGCAGGGAGGGCATGTTCAGCTTCTCCACGTCCCTCTCCTCAATAATCAAACGAAGAGTAAGCGATGACTTGATGTCAACCGGTCCGGTCTGTGTCCCCAGAGGAAGTGTGTGTGAACCCCATGATCTCCTACACGGACAGCTGCAACGGCTCCGACTCCAGCGACATCGAGCTGACGGACGAGTGGGTCGGGAAGAAGTCCCCGAAGTTGTCCCGTGGAAACAGGTCACCAAAACTGTTCAGGTCCAAGAATTGTTTTACCTTAAAGTGATCATATCTAAGATTTCCATGTAAATAAATGTTGGATAAGTCCCTTTCTATCACCGATCTGGCCCCCTGATGAAAGACCTTGAAGTCCTTGAATATTATGAACTGGGTGTTCCCAGGAAAACATACAAGCGGTGCACAGTAAGTGAGGCATTTTTCCATCACCACAGAGAGGGCATTCGGAGCTTACTCAAAATATTCGCTCTTCATCTCACGAGTGTGTGAAGCATTTCCACTTAACCAACTGCAAACTAAACTGACTAACGTCACATAGGCGACACTGTTTGGATCTCTGAAAATCGAGGTCCAAAACACACCTGCATTACTGCTTATCGTAGGTTTCTCCAAAGAGAACCAAAGGGAAATCTTGGAGACTACGAACTTAGCAGAAACACTACATGGCTTGTTTCCATCCTTTTATATTTAAAAATATCAATAGCAGGATATGTATTATGTTTGAAAAAGTTTCCAAACTAAAAAATGATTTTAATATTCAGAGCGACATTTGAACTTTTACCAAATTATTGAAACTATGACCGTAGTCGTAGCCAATGCTTGTTGTTGAAGCCATCAAACCGAGGGAGAATTAGAAAGATACTGAATAGTATTTGGTTCTGTATTACAATTTTGAAAGATGATAAAGACATAGAGAGGTCTTGTTGTGATGAACTTATTTATTGACAATATGACTGCATACACCCCCTAATGATTGAAAAAAATGAATGCGAAACCCAGACAGGTTAATCACCCCTTATTACACGTCTGCATACTGTTGACAATGAAACTGTGTCCATAGCAACAGTTTGTTATTCACAGCTGTGGTCTGATACTCAATAACAATGAAATAACAGACCGCTGAATGCTGTAACCGACCATTCAGGAACCCTTGTTCAACAAAGCTGTGTAATAAATATATTATGTCGACTTTCATTGTTTCAAAGAATGAACATGGAATCCCGGAAATCTCCTAAGCTCTCACGAGCCAATCAGGAGGGCCAGCGATCTCCACGCTTACCGTCAAAGAAGGCTCCAGTTCGCTCCCCCAGTCTGACTCGCCGGGAATTTTGTATGGACGGCATCACAGAGGTACAGCTTTATTATTCACTTAATGTTCTGTTCCATCCAATTATCCCTGAGCTTGTCCATGGTGTGTTCGATTAGTTATGGGTAATGTGGAAACAACTGCAACAGATTGGATTTGGTTGGAAAGAATGCATGAGAATATATTATATAAGAAAACAGTTAGGGTTAGGGTTAGGGTTAGAGATAGACATTACCGCCTCCCTTCAGTATTGATAACATGCCCTTCTTATTTGTGTTATGCTTTAACTTTCTTTTGTAGCACAACTACCTCGCTCAAGTTACATCCAACATATGGGGAACCAAGTTTAAAATTGTCGGGCTTGCCTCATTTCTGCCTGCCAATCTCGGTGCAGGTAAATATGAAAATGTTATGAACTATGTAAAGCAGGTTTAATTTTGTATTGCATTTTTAACTCTGAAAAGACTATGCTTTGGTTCAAAATCAGAATTTTTCATCGTTCTCAACAATTTTAAATTTTCTCAACACAATTTTAAATTTTATATCACATGAGTTGTCTGTTTATGGGATTTGTTCTTTAGACGCTCATTATTTCAATAAATAGTCTTGAACCAAATCTATAGATGTAGTGAAAGAGTGCCTTGAGAAAGCTACAGTGCAGATTGACCCCAAAAAATATGTAGCATGATTTGTTCTCTAAAATATTAAATTTCAAGTGACACTTGCAGTGGAACCCTGAACCATTACAAACCTGATCCTCTTCAAACCTCACTCCTCTCTCACTTATGCAAATATATATTATTTTCTTCCATTGCTGTGATCCCAGTCATCTACAAAACCAGTTTACTGCATCTTCAACCGAGGCAGATGACAATCTACCTTCCGGAAGTGAGGAAGATCTCCTTAGACTTCATGAGCCTGCCTGTTTTCAACCCCAATGTCTTCAGTGAGGATGAGGATGACCTGCCGGGTATGAATACATCTCTACAAATATGCTTATTTAACGAAGCTACGAAGCTACCGTGAGTGTAGTAGGGAAGGAGCAGGAGTCTCTGCAAACCGTCGGATTCCGACAACAGAGCAAGTGATGAAAAACATGCCATTTGTTGCACATATTGTAAACATAATCTTACAACACAGATTGCTGCTGCAACATTAATGAAAAACTCTTTACCTCTCTCACTACCCATAGGGTAGCCTCAATGTATTAAAGGTCCCATGACCTGCCACCAGGTGTGGCGTGATTAGCCGTTACAAGCCGTTTTGAAAATCTGGTTCTTATGACATCACAAGTGGGCGTGTCCACCTAGATGTCTGCTGGATAGATCAGTCCACCAGCCTACCCAGTGGACTGTAGCAAACACTGCTCATCTATCCGTCACACATCTAGATGGACACGCCCACTTGTGATGTAATAAGAACCAGATTTTCAAAACAGCTTGTAACAGCTAATCACACCACACCTGGTGGCATGTCATGGGACCTTTAAAGGCCCCTTTAAGAAATGGCGGGTGAATTGTATTGCAAAGGCATTTAAACCTTTACATGTTTTTTCTCCTTTCCATTTGAAGTGATGGGTCCATCAGGCGTGGCAGGAGACAACCCCCCCTGTACAGTCAACATCCCCATCGCTCCCATCCACAGCCCCGCCCAGGCTATGTCCCCTACTCAGAGTATTGGCCTGGTACAGTCTCTTTTAGCCAATCAGAACATTCAGCTCGATGTCCTGACCAATCCCACGGCCACAGCCGCGGTGGCTGCTGCTGCAGCGGCTGCAGCTGCCGTTCCGCCCCCCGACCACAGCCAGGATTCGGTTGCAGCAGCACCGTATCCAGTGCCGACCCGGTACTCCAACCCGGGGCAGGCCATCTTCAGCGGCATGGACATGGGCCCCCCTCTCCTGGCCGTCACCCCTCCTCTTCCACCTCCTCCCCACCACCCCCCACCCGAGCCACACCCTCACCCTCCCCACCACCCCCAGCGCTCCCGGGCCCAGCAGCTGCACCATCAGCCACCATCCAAGCAGTCGCAGCAGATGCATCAGATGCAGCAGCAGAAGACGCACCATCAGCAGCTGCTGCAGCAGCCGCCACCACACCACCACCATCAGCAACAGACACAGCAACAACATCTGCATCAACAACAACAACAGCAACAACAACAGCAACATCTTCATCAACAACAACAGCAGCAGCAGCAGCAGCAGCAGCAGCAACAGCAACATCTACATCAACAACAACAGCAGCAACAGCAACAACACCAACAACAACAGCAACAGCAGCATCAACAACACCAACAACAACTGCAGCAGCTGCACCACCAGCAGCAACTCCTGCACCAACAGCAGCAGCAGGCGCAGCATCAGCAGCTGCAACAGAACCAACAGCACGCCACCAACCCGCAGCAGCTCCACCATCAACAGCAGCAGCAGCTGCATCAGCAGCAGATGCAGATGCAGCACGAGCAGATGCAGCAGCAGCAGCAGCAGATCCGCCTGCAGATCCAGGAGATGCGGCAGCAGCAACAGCAGCTGCAGCAGCAGCACCAGCAGCTCCAGCAGCAGCACCAGCAGATGCAGCAGCAGTTGAAGATGCAGATGGCGCTCCCCCCTCCTCCGTCCGGCTACCCCACGCTCTCCCTGCAGCAACTGCACCTCCTGCCGCCGATGCCCCCCCCGACCACAGAGCCCGGGCTGGACAGGGCAGAGCAGCATGGGCACGGGTCCAAGCCCAGCCTCCCTCGCTCCCTGCCACCCTCCTTCATCGACGCCGATGGCTCGGTGGAGATCCAGATGAGGAAGATGAACCCTCCGCCGCCGTACCCAGGCACCACGGTGACGGTGACAGCATCGGGGGTCTCGTCATCGACCATCCCCCAGACCCTCATCACCAACTGCGACAGCCCCAGCGTGCTGGCTCCGGATCCCTGCCTGAAAAAGGATGAGTTCCTGCTTCACCCGGTCACCCTGCAGTACCCGACGCCCCTGGGCTACGAGAGGATCACCACCTTTGACAGCAGCGGCAACGTGGAAGAGGTGTGCCGCCCGCGAAGGCGCCTCATTCGCAACCAGAACACCTACGCCCTCCAGGGCATCAGCGGCTCCGCCACCCTCAAGGTCACGTCGTCGGACAGCAAGAAGATCCAGCTGCCCTACAGCTCTGCCACCCTGAGCAGACTTTCTGTGCCTCGATATTCCATCCCCAGTGGAGATCCGCCTCCGTATCCCGACCCGGCCAATCAAGTCCCCACTACGCTCCCGCCCCCCCAGAGGATCGATAACACCCTCATTCATGCCACACTGCGCCGTGACCGCAGGGACCAGGCCCTCAAAGTGCCGCAGATGATGGAGAGCTCACGGACGCTTCCCACCAAGTCGAAGGTGAACAGTGCGCTCGCGCTCTCCTACCAGCAGAGGATACCCACCGCTTTGTACACCTGCACACAGTGCAGCAGCAACAACAGCAGCACTAACGTCAGTGTCAGCGGTGGTGGAACCAGCAGCAGTGGCATCGCGGGGGGTACAGTGGTACGGCAGGACTTCCCGCCTGGGAAAGGAGCTCACCATAGCACAATTATCGTGCACTCGAAGAGCACCTCCCCCCTCACCTCCCAGTCCTCTCAGTACAATCTTCTGGGTCCAGTAGACAACAGCCGGGACAGAACCGTGTACGTCAACTCAGCCTTCACCGAGGACGAGGCTGTGAACCAGCAGTGCCACCTGGAGAAGTCAGTGCGCCATCTGACTCTCGGCGACGTTGGTTTGACGGTTAAACGTCCTCCACCCTACCAGTGGGACCCGTCATCCTCCACCTCCACAGAACACTTCTGGCTCGCCCCAGAGCAGACCATGCTAGCTCCTCCGCCACCACCACACAAACCCCCGCCACTCATCTTCAGCCAAGCCCCGCACCTGGACATGGCCCGTCTACCCTTTGTGTTCACCACCAAGCCTCCGAACAGCCCTAGCACAAGCACACTGACTTTTCCCTCCGGCTATCAGATATCCCTCTCGCCGTTTCCCCCGGGCATGGGTCATAGCGTGTCATCGACGCTGCAGACTCTCCAGAGCACCTCGCAGCAGAGCGAAGCCATCGGGTCGATGCCTTTCGCACAGCAGGGTGCGAGTCTGGTCCTCCCTCCAGGCTACCCTTCCAGCCTTGCTAACTTGGCCTGCTGCCCTCTTCCCCCCATGTACCCAGGGGCGAGCTCCTGCGCTGGGCTCCAGCTGCACCCTGTGAACCTGCACCCCTGGAACCCCTATCCTTGCCCTCCACCGCCACCCATGCAGGACCCCCCCTCGCACCCAGCGCCGCCCCTGCCTACCAAAACCCACCACAAGTTAGAAAAGACAATCCTTTCGCCGCCACCCCCGACCATGCCACCTCCTCCTCCCCCGCTCCCTCCCCCACCACCTCCTACCGAACCCCCGCCGCCACCCAAAAGCACCACGGAGGACCACGCAGAGTCTGCCAACAACTTCCTGGAGCCGCCGTCCCTTAACGACAGCCCTGTGCCGCGGGAGTCTGAGCGTGTCAGCAAGAAGAGCCGCAAGAGGCTGGACAGCCGGGCAGAGGAGGCCAACATGCCCGCTGTCTCCGAGGGCAAAGGCAGGAAGGAGGGCCGCGCGCTGTCCGACTTCAACAGCCTCATCTCCAGCCCACGGCTCGGAGGGAGGGACAAGAAGAAGCCCAAGGGCCAAAGAGAGCAGCTCAACAAGGGCAAGAAGATGATGAGCAGGACCACCAACGAGTTCCAGGACAGTTCTGAGAGTGAGCCGGAGCTGTTCATCAGCGGGGACGAGCTCATGAACCAGAACCAAAGCAGCAAGAAGAGCTGGAAGAACAAGAGGAGTCTCCGCATGGCCAGCGAGCTGGAGGAGATCAAGTGCCGCAAGGCCAACGAAAGGGAGGACCGCAGCCTGGGCAGCCAGGGCTTCGTCTACGTCATGGCCAACAAGCAGCCGCTGTGGAACGAGGCCACACAGGTGTACCAGCTGGACTTTGGTGGACGGGTCACTCAGGAGTCTGCAAAGAACTTTCAGATCGAACTGGACGGCAGACAGGTTGGTCACTCTTTCAGGAAACAGCTCCTCATTGATTTGTTGTTGTGATATGAAACGGTGGCGAGATAAGATGACTCATCAGGGTTCTCTTTGTCGTTGATTTAAGGTGATGCAGTTTGGACGGATCGACGGCAACGCTTACATCCTGGATTTCCAGTATCCTTTCTCTGCTGTGCAGGCCTTTGCTGTCGCCTTGGCAAATGTAACGCAGCGGCTCAAGTGAAAGACTCTTCTTCTGATTTGTACTTGATAATAATTATGTTGTAATTCAAATACACGCATTGGATTTAGGCAAAAGCTAGGAATTCACAAAGGGAACAAGCAACATGAATTATTGGGAAAGGAATATAATGTGTACATTATCTTAAATATGCACATCATTCACAATAGGTAGGCTAGATATCTCACTTTAAGACCGAGAACTATTAACTCATTATGGACTTCATGTGTCAATGTGATTAGAATGCAAGTATTAAGCTGGCTATAGGTATTGCGCTATAAAAAAGTCCACGATATAAATAAAGGTTTAAAAGAAATATATTTTTGAAAAATATATATTTAACCATCAGTGGCAGTGGCATTTTCCCAGCTCTAATTGGTTACATGATCACTATAGCACTTATTAAATATCATAACTATCACAAATGCAAACAATTCAAGGTGATTACGTAATTTCAAGACACTGGGTGCTTTGCTTTAATTTGTGAGTATGTACACAAGAGATCCATTTTCCTTTGGGAAATGAGTGTTTGTATTTGCGCTTTTTATGTTGATCACTAGCTGGTGTGACAAAGTAACAAAACTATTTACCTTTTAAATGGCCAAAAAAATATATATATATTTATGATCTATCCGTTATCCTGGTATTGAAAATGAGGAGCAAGAGGAATTGAACCCTGGACCCCTTGAGTTCTCTGGGTTTTTCCATTGCTTGGTTAGCGTTGTGCGTCGTCGGTGTGTTGATTATTATTCGCTACTTGAATGTGAAGTGCTTTGCCTCCTGGAGGTCATGCTGCTTTGGATAGACTGAGCATGTCTGCAATAATGCGACTTAAAATTGATGTTATACTTTCCAAAAGATGATATGAAGCTGCTTGTGCTGTCTGTATAATAAATAGCCTTTGTCGAGATCATTTCATGATGAATTAAACAAAAGTAGTGGGTAGATGTTGCTAGTTCCTGTAACCATATGGTCATTTGCTTTTTCATAGTGACGGCACTGAGGGATGACTTTATTGATGATTTCATTTAACGATGACATTTGTTGTAAAGCAAAGGTATATGGAATGCAACGTTTTAATAAAACACCAGGTGCGAGATGTGAGTTGCTGCTATCGTAACTATGATTTTGGTGAATATTTACAGATGTCTATTATTGTCTTTTTTTGGAAAATATTTTGAAGAGTTGTTTTTCCTGAGCCTATAATCGAGTAGCCTACTTACACGTTTAATTTCAGAATACCACTTTGATACTTAGTTATTTTCAGTTATTACTGCCTTACTTGGTTGCCTAATTGTCTTTCTTTCCCTTTTTTTTGTAAACAATACATATGTAAAGTAATGGTTTATAAGCCCAGGAACTTAATAAAATACTTTATTTGAAATGCTTAATAGTTCTGTATTGTTCATACTATACAGAATTAGTCAGAGAATACCCCTGGTTCAATAATGGTCTTATTTATTATTTTCTTCTGACTATTTATGTACCTTTATAATTGTGTTCTGTGTACATTGCACCATATGTATATTGTTTCAATCACTGTAGCCCCTGAGAGATCAATTAGAAGGAATGTATCCTCACTTCTCTGTTTGTAGGCTACTGCTTTGATTAATAACAATAAAAAAACCATAATTGCTAGTAGTAGTAACATTACAACTCAGGGGACACACCATCTATAACCGAGGTGTGAACATTTTCCAGTATAAAAGGTTTACCGGTAGAGGGCGGTGGTAGATCGCTGTTGGGTGAACTGGGAAGGGTTGCTTCAGGTCAGCAATCGGAGGCGGGCACTCAGGCAGTCGACTCTAGATTAGAGTGAGAAGGTGAGTGTTGGCAGTACACATAAAGACTCATTTGAATACTAAACTGATTGTGAAGTTACCACGAAGGTAAGCCTCATACTCGGAGTAACCGCTACTCGCCTGACGCACTGCACATTTCGAGTTGTTGTGCACCCGGCATGACGATTGACTCTCCAAGTTTGACATTAATCAAGGGTGTTTACTGTTGTAGTGTTTTGAAATGTTTGATCTCCTCGTTGGGCTCAGCTCTGGTTGAGAGGAGCATGTTATCTCAGCCCTCCACCTGCCCCGGCACCTCGGTGAACGCTGCTATTATGTGACGTACATGAATTTATTCTATGCCTTATTTAGAAGACACATTACATCTAGTTCCTCATTGGACCACATAGTTGTCGTGATAACTCTAGTTCTATATAGCTTCTCCTTCTACAAATGGTGTGTGGTCGACACAACGCCATATACAGTTGTTTGAGACGTTCACATTCTGCATTGAGCGTATGATAATTAGCTATAAGAAGAGTTAAAGAAAAATTAAAAAAAAACATGTTTTAACCGCGATGTCATTGAGAAGCACTACACTATCCACAATCCTACAGTGTAAAACGACGAGAAAGTGAACTACTGTGTTGTGGTGATGCTGCGATCCATTTGTATGGTACACTGGTACGTCCGGCCTGCTCTAGCGAGAACGTGACGTAAATTCCTGGCTTAATGCGCGTTCGAGATGCCTCGTGCCGCCTTCAAAACTCTAGGGAGATTCGGACCTTATGGTGCGTTCCAGTGCCCATCCAAACCAATGGGACGTGGGACTTAACCCGCCTCCAACTAAGAAAAGTGCACTGGAATGCTTGTCGAAGTGGAACCTCCTAACCCGACTTCACCGTAATGGCGGCTCCCGTGGAGTCACAAGTCGTGAGAGATACAACTTCAACGACTAGGCTATAAACTTTACTTCTCTGCGTGTAGGGTTGTTTTCGACAAACAATTTCAACACAATTTGTTTTCCATATTATGGCGTTAAATTATGTCGTTATTATCTGTTAGCATGAAAAGATAGGGTTAGGGTTAGTTATATATATACGGTGAAAGCTTAGCGCGGCGGCCGTCCATATTTTCTGTTTACATTCGACTTCATTTGCCTGTAACGCTCTGAAATAGGAGCTAGAACACTTCAGGTGGGACAAGTCCCACGTCTCATTGCTTTGGCTGGGCCCTGGAACGCAGCATTAAGCTCGGAGGAAAGTGCTTTGAACACTCTGTTGGATCGGAGTTTCGTGCGGAAGTAATGGTGTGTTCCAGATGCTTCGGACACCTTCCGAGTTGCTTGTGACATAATTTCCTGTATCGTAGAACTTATGCAGTGGTTCTCAAACTTTTTCGGTCATCCCCCACTTTGGACAAGGGGGAATTTTCAAGCCCCACCTGCCCCCATCGCCCCAACACAATGCTATTGAAATAGGTCAAGCTTAACCTTTTCAAATTTCTTGAAGTAACATGTTGTATCTAAATTCTAACTCAATAAGATCAAATAACAGCAAGTTCAAAAATAAAGAAAATGCAAGTGTAGCTGTGTCATAACTTGCATCAAGTTCATAGATAGTGATAATAAATAAGTGCCACCATCTTTAAAAAAAAGAATGCATTTGGCAAGACAGGTGAGCAAGTGAACATGAGTTTTACCCCTGCATTGGTGGCTGCAATGAGCCTGTGTTGCACTGCACATCTTTTCAAAGCGGGAGGCTTGATACTGCCACTCTCAAGTCATGCTCAATGTTCAGCTGAGATCTGTATTTTGTTTTCAGTGAAGCAACAGCTGAAAAGCCCATCTTACAGAGATGTGATGTGGCAAAGGGAAGAAGAATGCACACAGCTCTCTTCCCGATGAGTGGATACTCCCTCTCCACTCCAAACCAGAATTCACAAAGAGTCTGAGCTGTGAACCTCAGCCTCAGGGTGGAGTCAAGGTCTAGTCGCTAAGCCCTGCCCCCATTGGTTATTGTTGCTATGTCTATCAAGTAGGCCTGGGCGGTATATTGATGGTAGGCTATTTGAAATATACCTATTTTTTCAAACTCGATATGGAACGAGACGCTATCGTCAACATCAAAAAAGTTCATTTGCTTTGAAATTACAGCGTATTTCTCCAAAAAAAAGCAGTTTCAAGCCGTGCTGCAAGCGAGCGAGACTTCTCTGGTGCTGGATATGATATTCATATTCATGATGTGCTTTTCTGCACGACAATCTAAAGCACCACGGCAAACACCAGATAGTATCATTCCCCGGCGTTCCATCTTATGTGTCTAATTTTCCTTGGGGTGCGGGTCGGGCGTCGGCATCAATTTATAGCGGGTCTGGTCGGGGGCGGAATGTAATTCGCGCTACTGTCAGAACACGGGTCGGATGTGGTTTTAAGTTTTGCGGGTAAGGGTGGTTGCGGGTTTGCAAAATAAGACCTGTGCAGGACTCTGCTCTGCTTATCTCTCTCCATCTCGCTCTGCCTCTGGCTCACACACACTCTGCCTCTGGCTCACACACACTCTGCATCTGGCTCACACACACTGCCCCTGGCTCACACACACTCTGCCCCACCTGTGACGTCTCTATTCCCCATCAGTGGGGCGTGCGCCACACTTGAAAACCACTGACTTATGGTGTGTTCCAGATGCCCCGGACACAAGTCTTCTGAGATCCATTTCTTCTTGCATTTCTCAGAGGCACGCCGCCTTTTGGTCGTGCCCCCTTGGAATTCTGAGAGTATACCGAGCTCATGCTGCTAGCCATTTGGCCTTTTGTGCTTCTACGCCAACCTGTTCAACGAGAATGTGACGTAACGTCCTGGCTCTTCCCACCTTAAAAGTGTTCCAGTAGTCTTTTGGTTGGGACGAGTGGGAGAATAATGGACGCCAGGAGGTGGCAGCAGTAGTAGCAGGCTAGTCATTGTTGTAACAATGACTACATTAGGCTCTTTAGCAAACCAGCTAGAAAACAAAACTTTACATTGTATTGCACGCACAGCAAGACCATGCAATGCATACATTGGTGACCGTTCAAAGCAGCAATGTAATCAAGTGTGCACGAAAAGTGTACATCGACATTAAAGACACCAACGTGGAACAAAGAAAGAAAATACATCTCAACTTTATTAACTATGGATGCAGCCATCCTCGTTCGTCGAGAGTGACGGGTATCTTTCGCCACTCGGGTGTACTCATCAGAAGCCCCAGTGGGAGCTTTGTATCCCCAAAGAAAAGGAGGCATGCCACAATGCATCAATGCCGCAAGATAGCTGGGAGATCCGACTGGGATGGTGGGCGTACCAAACAAATGGTTTGCACCATCAGTGATGACGCTCTCATCAAAAACGGCTGCGCCCGTGAAGAGATTTATTTTCTTTGTATTTGACCATGTTAGTCATTTTAATCTTGATTTTTACATTTCTTACACATTTCATTACATTGCTGCTTTATTCCGGTCACCAATGTATTCATTGCACGGTCCTGCTGTGAGTGCATTACAATGTAAAGTTGTGTGGATTGTTTTCAAGCTGGTTTGCTTAAGTGTGAGCATTTAAAATGTACATTGAAATGACCAACGTGGTACAAATACAAAGAAAATAAATCTATTCACAGGCGCAGCCATTTTTGTTGAGAGTGTCATCCCTGAGCTCTGTCTTCTCAGAATTCCGAGGAGGCCAAACAAAAGGGGGTGTGCCTCTGAGAAATGCCACAAGAAAGTTTGAGATTTCCCCACTTGAAACTCGGAAGGCTAGTGTCCGAGGCATCTGGTCGTCGTGCCCCGGTCGCCGTGCACCGGCCGAGCTCCCGGACTCCGGCGGTGTCATGTCATTGGCTAGTCATTGTTATTGTTAGCTACATTAGCCTCTTTAGCAAACCAGCTCCAAAACAAACAACACAACTTATTGTATTGCACGCACAACAAGACAAGTGCAATGCATAAATCGGTGACGGGAATGAAGCAATGTAATTAAGTGTGTAAGAGCTTTTAAAATCAACAAAACATATCTTTCTTCATTCATCATTCATCATCTTAACAAAACACATCTTTCTTTTCTCTCATCATTCTTTATGGGTGCAGCCAAAAATGACTGCGCCCATAAAGAACCCTCACTGAACCGGTATACTCTCAGAATTCAGAGTGGGGCAGACAAAAAAATAAAATGCCCGGGGATAAAGAAGGCTGGGAGATTTGCCACTTGCAACTCGGAAGGCTAGTGTCCGAGGCATCTGGAACACACCATCATGGTGTGTTCCAGATGCCAATGACATGTCACAATCACAAGACGAACGGGAACGCTATAAGTGATACGAGATAGGAAATAACGTCACAAATTACGCTACTCGTAAGGCTTGTGTACGAGGCATCTGGAATACACAATCACTGAAGTACTCTCAGAATCCCGAGTGGGACTGACCAAAAGGGGGGGGGTTCCTCTATGAAATACGCAAGAAAGCTGGAAGATTTACACCTTACGACTTGTACAGGAGGGCATACCATAAAATTGGATAGCACCAGGATTTGTGGTTGTGGTGAATTGTGGTTAGTTGTGATGGCTTGTGGTTGTGGTCGATGACAACACTACACTATATAAAACACTATACTTAAACATCAAAACACAAACTACAATACATTCTAAAACTTATTTACAATTGAAACACTATAACATTGACAAAGGCTCAGATTCCAATGTTTTATGGTCATGAGTCATTTGTGGGATAAATGGCTTTGTTAACTTTAGCTTTGTTTGGCTTATTAACCTGTATATCAGACCCTGTAGGCGGGGCTTATTCACCTGTATATCAGACCCTGTAGGCGGGGCTTATTAACCTGTATATCAGACCCTGTAGGCGGGGCTTATTACCTGTATGTCCGACTCTCTTTAGACGCTCTTTAGTAAGTCGTACGCATGCTTCAAGTAAATCACACCCGCACTTTAAGTAAATCAGACACACACTTCAAGAAAATCACACGCAAGCTTAATATAATAATAAATTGTACATGTGTGTTCGTAAATCACACGCAGGTTTTAGAAAGTTGCAGCCACGCTTTAAGTAAATCTCAAACCCAATTTAGTACTTTGCCTGTCATAAAGGAGCGTTACAGATTGCCTAAGTCCTCCATTAGAATTGTGCCATTAACTATAAATATGATTGTTCTTTTAAAAGATAATTTTGCCGAAGTCCGAACGGCTCAATGCATTGGAGTGATCAGCGCATGAAAAACTTTTCATCACAAGTTCACTACCACCACATCAAAGCAGTTGCTTAACAATGCAATTTGTAGCCTACTCTCACTAGAGACTAAAGCGAGAAAAATTAGGCTAATTACAACAACAATGATTTGCTGCTGACACTCTTTCAAGTCAACACTCCCCACCCCAACGTGTGGAGCACAACACAGCATACAGTCTACGGTCTGCTGTAGTGGGCACATTTTGAGCTATGCTTATAATTGATAAAAGTAGTTATCGCAACAGGCATTGTGAGGAGTGCTCAGTTGATTTATGATGTGTGTTCAATAAAGCACCCTATCCTTCTATAAAACTTATAACAAATAGAGTATTATGATATCCTTCAAGACAGAAAGTCATAGAGAGGTTGGACTCTGTCTTTCCTATCTTCCCTATCGTTCCTGCCAAGATATAAACAAAATAAATAGGACTATTAAATGTTTGACAATTCTCATTCATTCATCTCATTCTCATTGCTCATCAGTGCTTCTTATGTATGCTACTCACTATCACTAGCTGCTGTGCCATCTTAAGGCTAACTTAATGATATTTTTAAATGGCCCAAAACAACCCCATTATAGTAGCTTATAGTAGCTCACATTTATATATATTTATGATCTATAACATGAAGCAAGAGGAATTGATGTAATTCCTGCATAAATGTAAAGTGCTATGAATGGCCTGCTGTTTGCAGTTTGCTCGATTACAAACTTGCCTTTCCAAGAAGTTTGGTTAATATTTAAACGTAAATTTGGTTTGGTTTGTGAATGCTACTGCCTTATTTTATGATTTTAACACAGAAGGAATCCAAAATACAACGTTGGACATGGAACCCACAGAAAATACTGCACTCACAGAACACGGTGAGTGTTTCAAGTTGAATAAGCTAGTACGTATTTTATTCATGTATCTTGAAGATACATTTTTTAACCCTTTTTTAACTTTATGAAGATGGACCAACAAGTTCTCCGCCGGGGAGGATGTCGCGGACACAGACATTTACATTGATATCCATTGGTTCTGTAAACTTTGGCTCAATGATTTGCTATTCAATACTTGGCCCATTCTTTCCCAACCTGGTAAGCTATGTAGCAACGGTTTAGTCGACGCATAAGGTTTAAACAGTTAATGCCATGAGATGTAAGCATCCTATTTCACATGATGTCACATGATGACAATCATTAACATAAATTTTCCTTTTTACATACGGTATGTCTATTCCAACACAGGCGTTAAAGAAGGGAGCCAGCCAGACAGTCATTGGTCTAATATTTGGCTGCTATGCGCTATGCAACTTTATTGGTTCCCTGCTAATGGGAAAATATGTGAGTTAAAAACACTAACTAACTCTTAACGTTCATCTCATGTGTAGGTTATTATCTTCTATGATTGTATTTCATATTCTTCTCCCTGGTTCTCAGATTGTCCAGATTGGTGCAAAGTTCATGCTTGTGTCCGGCCTGTTGGTGTCAGGGGGATGCACTATCATGTTTGGGTAAGTTACAGAAAATGGAAGATTGGAGGTCTGGGTTTCAGATTGTTAAGGGCAAAGGGTGTAGGTGGTGGGTCGGCTGTAAATGCTCCTCATTTATATAGCGCTTTTATCCAAAGCGCTTTACAGTGTTGACTGACATTCACCCATTCACGCCCACATTCAAACACCGACGGCAGAGTCAACCACGCAGGGCGACAGCCAGCTCGTCAGGAGCAATTAGGGTGAGGCGTCTTGCTCAGGGACACCACCTCAGCTAGGAGGAGCTCGAAGGGGGATTGAACGAGCAACCTTGCGGTTACCAGCCAACCCGCTCTACCTCCTGAGCTAATGCCGGCTGTTAGAACAGCTTAGAGCTATCAGTGTCTGAGAGGACATCATAGAGATTATAGGGATGTTGGTTTGTTAGAGAGAAGCTCTTAAAAAAAACAAAAGTAAAAAAAGAATGGGCACTCTCATGACAAACGGCCATGAGTAGCCAGAGTGTTGAGCACATCATGAGGAGAGGAAAGTTCAGGGTCACTTTGCTGATTCCACAAAATTAGGTTTAGTAATAGGGGCAGTGAATCATCTTGATTATCCGTCTTGTTTCAGATTTCTTGACAGAGCTCCCGCGGGGACGGTGTTCATCGCTCTCTCCTTCATTGTGCGGAGCATCGACGCCATTGGCTTCGCTGCTGCCGCCACCTCTTCCGTTGCATTGGCAGCTAAAGTCTTTCCAAACAATGTAGCGACTGTCTTGGTAGGTCTGACCTGCCCGGATGTCACAGGCATGTAGGTGAGGTGTGTGGAAAAAAGCACATGATGCCTTCTTTTGTCTCTCCTATGTTCCCCATATATGCTAACAAACTACTGGCCTGCTTCCATTGTTCTACAGGTGCTACTAGAGCAGGGGTGGGGTACCTTATTGAAATCAAGGGCCAATATACATTTTTATTACTTGTTTTGCAGTGCCAAAGACTGGTTTATTAACTGATTATTACATTACATGTGAAAGCATCTCTAGCGAGAGCATCAATGTTCTGACCTCTTGTCAGGTGAATTTCGTTCCACCTAGCTCTACTCATCCATCTGGGATCGCTCCATTGGAGAGGTGTTTTAGAAGGCTGGGCCTTATCAAAAATCCTTGCATATGATTGGATAAACCACTTGTCCGTCATCTTTATTGACATGCCAAACCCGGTAGGGAGAAGGGCGAAAACATTGTTTCCACCAACAAAAGCCTTCAGAGCCGTTCTCTGATGTTCTTTTAAAGAAAGAATATTCGCTAGATTGGACAACACGGATAAAATAGCAGCATCAATGTTGACGCTTGCTTCCTCGATGCGAGCCGCCATTGTTGTCTGAATCAAAACAGTCGCTTCTCCACTACGTCACATCTATAAGAATCCTGCCCGGCGGTCCTGATTGGCTCTACCTTTAAATCTGGTGCCCAGATCTCGCCTAACGGGAGCAATCCCAGATGGATGAGTGGAGCTAGGTGGAACGAAATTCATCTGGCGAGAGTCAGGTTACCAATGTTCAGCACCAATATTCAACAACCTCATTCTTACACTTCTGTTACATATTATTTTCAACTTGGAAGTTATAACATTTTCAATCTCAGTGTTGCATTCTGAATTAAAGTTTACACATTTCTACTTCCATATCACATTCTGAATTGTCAATCACATATTAATTTCAGAAAAACATTCGTTACTTTTTTCATTTCACATTTCATTTCAGAATCCAATATCACAGGCATCTTCAATGCCATGCTAGCCGTCAGCGCAGACGTTAGATTTAGAAGTCTGTGGAATGTAGAATGTGATTAGCACCACTGTGCTGCCCTGACATTGTGAATCATTACCCTCAACTTTTGAAACGATAAGGAAATTAAATATTTGTTCTACTTTATTTTGGTCAAAAGTAATCGCCTATGCTTGGAATTTGTAAACATTTTATTTTAGGATAACTTTCTTTTAAATATATTTTCTCTGCTGAATGGGCCGGATCGAAGGCTTTGGCGTCTGGATCCGGCCCCTGGGCCGGACGTTCCCCGCCCCTGTAGTAGAGTGTCCCATGTGTTCATTCCAATGTACAAGCCTTCTTGCCCTCTGTCCTATTGTCCCGGTCCAGGGTAGTTTGGAGATATTCACAGGACTGGGTCTCATTCTGGGGCCGCCTTTAGGAGGCTGGCTGTACCAGGCTTACGGATACGAGCTTCCCTTCCTTGTTCTGGGCTGTATCCTACTGCTGATGGTTCCCTTTAACATCATGGTCATGCCCAGCTGCGGTAGGGGTTCATCGATTTCTGTACATAAAGATAAAGAGGACTTCCTGTAGTGATAACTGATCATGTCAATATACTTTGTTGTCATGCTTTTCTTTTGTCATACAGCTGCGGAGCCCTCTGAGAATTCCTTTTTGCAGCTGTTGAAACTTCCCAAAGTATTGCTCATCTGCTTCCTCATGTTCACCTTAAGCTCAGGCCTGGGCTTTCTGGACACTACCTTGTCCCTGTACGCGATACAGAAGGTAAACCCAAGTGTTACAATGTTGCTGTCATGTTTATGGGTCCAGAAAAGCAGGGAAATTGCAGTCTCCCTGTGTTTTAGAACCAATACAAATCTATTGGTGGGGGGGGAGGATTGTCAACTTTTTAAAAATAAAATAATAACTATCACATTGTAATCCCTGTCTCTTGTGTCTAGTTCGGTCTCACCCCGGGCTACGTGGGCCTCCTCTTCCTGGGCTTCTCCTTACCTTACACTCTGATCGCGCCTGCTCTCGGTATCTTTGCTGATAAATATCCAGTGAGTCTCATGTGGGGTCATAAATCTCTAAGCCTAAAAACTCTTGCAGTAGAGAATGTTAATGCAAGTATTGTTTTGGTTGTAATGAGCTTTGAGTGTACATTGTGACTACGGTGAGGTTGGCAGTGCAGATCTTCTGAATGAAGCAATGGCTACACTTACACTACTGTTTAAAAGTTTTGGGTCACTTATTCTTGAATTTTATTTATTGTTTTTTCAATGAAGATAACATTAAATGAATTGGAAAATTCATACTAGACATTGTTAATGTGGCAAATTACTATTCTAGCTGGAAACAGCAGATTTTCAATGGAATATCTACATAGGTGTACAGAGGCCCACTTCCAGCAACAATCAGTCCTGTGTTCTCATGGTACATTGTTCAGCTAATCGTGTTAAAAGGCTAATTGATGATTAGAAAACCCTTGTGCAATTAGCACAGCTGAAAACGGAATAAAAGTTTTCATGAAATTGTCTGGGTGGCCCCAAACTTAGGAAAAACTCTTACCTCAATACCATTTTAACAGACTCCTATTGGTCATCATTGCAGGCAACAAGAAGTTGGTTTATGATTCTCGGTGGCCTTCTCACAGGGCTCGGCTTCTGTTTTCTTGGTCCAGCGCCGTTTCTCCACATTACCAGGTGTGCTTAGTAAATACAATTATTCAAAGTGGTCAGACATTCCTTCCTGGGTAAGTGAGGTGACATTTCCTCTCTTGTCCTGTGTTCCTCATGGTAGCCAGCTGTGGTTGCTGGTCTTCATGCTGTGCGGGATTGGTTTTGGTTTGGGCGGGGGTTTCTTGCCCTGCTTACCAGAGATCATTACAGCAGTCTAGTAAGTTATTTTAGAATTACGTATGATACATCTATTTTTCCATATCGTCTCTCGAGAGTCTGAATATAATACAATGTAAAATATAACAATATATTACTTTTTTTTATCATTCTGAATTATCTTCTTTGGGGAAAGTGAGCAGGGATACGAGGATGGACTTAGCACTCTGGGAATGGTGTCCGGACTGTTTGGGGCATGTTGGTCCATAGGGTAAGTCCTAGTTTTTAAGCCTGGTTGATTATCAAATATTGTTTCAGTCACACAGTACACACTGTGTTAATGATAAACTTGTAAATATATGGTTTATATACCTCATGCATCATCTCCAATTAGCATTGACCACCTAAATAATCATAATTGTTAGCCATAATGAATCCTTTTAGGATAACCGTGAGTTTAGGGTTAGAGTTTAGAGTTTCAGTACTCGAAGTTGTTACTCTTTTTTTTATTTACATTAAAGGTGCAGTGTGTTGGATAGTTACATCTAGCGGAATGGAATGGAATTCAATTGTTTACAATCCGCAGCCTCACCGCTACATGACACAAAATCCTACACACTGCACTTTAATGTTGCTGCAGGTACGATTGGAGAATTGCTCTGTGTTTCTCCACCATTTAGTGGACAAACGTGTTGTTTTCCGCACCTCTTTCTGGAAAATATGGATTCTCAAACTAATCACAGAAGAGATGCCCTGGTTTGTCAGATATAAGCCACAAGCAGTTTATAATCTAAATGGGCTCATATGGAGGTAGGCGCAGTCCACTCCAAACCTAAACCTAACCCTCACTAATAGCTGACGGTTGACTGAGCCTTTTTACACAAACTTTTCCAAATAATAGCTCTTAAATCCTACTTACAGCATATTTTTAAGTCAAGCATTTTATTTTTCTAGATGTTATTGTGAACATTTTTTTTCCACAGTATGACTTCTAATTTTTTAATTGAAATGTTTTTTTTTCTGCTGGTAAGGATATTCTATGGACCATTGATGGGCGGCTTCCTCACACAGCAGCTAACCTTTGAGTGGGCGGCAACTATCCAAGGAGGGCTTTCAGGTTTGGCTGTAAGTCGTATTGTTCAGGGCCTGTGCCTCTTCCTCCTACCTCAGGATATTCACATACATATGTATGTGAATATCCTGTATTCACATACATATGTACACATGTCAGGGTAACTAGTATTTTGGGGTCCTTAGCCTGTTGGGGTACAAAGCCTTTTAGGTTACTACAGCCTGTACATTTTTCAAACACATTTATTCTACAAATCTATGCCTTATCTTTTCCACAGACCACACTACTTGGGATACATTATATCTATGCAAGTTTCAAGAAGCACAGGTAATTTGCTCGGGTTGATGTATCAAACCAAGATGTTCTGACTGTTGTTGATTGACTGTAGTGTTTACTGAATGTTTTGTAGATCACTCTGCAGTCTGCAGGTCAAAGTTCATACTTTCTTTTCCATTTTGTCTTAAAGTGTTGCACAGGTATCTGTAAACGATAGTCCAGGGGAAAGAGACAGGCTTTTGGCCTCACCAACAGCTGAAGAAGACGTTGATGGGGTGTTGAAAGCCTGACTGGATAGGCCAGACCTTTTGGTTCCAACCTGCGTGACCTCCACAACCTACCGGTCCACCAACACCCACTTCCGTCTAAGCTACAGATGGTGTTGGTGGTTTTGGAAATGTAAATAAGTCCCAATTTTTAGTTTGGCCTGGTTCATCCCTCCCTTCTTGAATGAAATCATTTCAATGTAATCATAATTATTGGAAGAACAATTTTCAGTGTTTAACTCATCTTTATTTTGTATACATTCATAGGCATGCACTAGATACATTGAATTAATATTTACATGTAATAAGCAAGACTCGTTAATTGTGGCTTTAGACTAGCTGTGTTGGCTGACGTTTATCCAGCCTGTGTAAACATTCACATACCAGATTAGAACTAAGGTTTCATACAAAGTTCACCATGATTGTTTTTGGTTTGAACCATACGATTTTGATTGCCTGTCTGAATGGTACACCGATTTGCTGAGGGAAGGTATTGTGAATGGGGATCACTGATTATTTTACACCTAGTGCATGTGTAACGGCCTTCCATAGTATCGTCTCCAGCACTCTGATATAGATCCGAACCCAGTCCTGTCCCTCGACCGGCAGAGCCCACCTGGTGACGTGGTGCTCATGAACACACCTGACCCCACCCTGGGGCTCTAACCGCCTGGTGACGTGGTGCTCATGAACACACCTGACCCCACCCCGTCGCTCAAACGGAGCTCACCATGGGAACATGCCAGGCTACCATGGACTGTGCTATGATATAGTTAAAGATTTAACAATCAGCTTTTTCACATGTTTTAAACACCTGAAAAAGGTGAAATGAATGTAAACTGAAGCAGCAGTGACCTGAACAAATAAACAACTGGAGTCACTTGTGCTCTTAAAGACTGACTGACTGAAGCACTATAAGCAAGGTCAAAGTGACCAAACAATGCAATAGGCTACGTCATCTCTCCACAGAGAACAGCCGCAATTAATTCAAAAGAAAACATTTTTTTTTATCTGTTGAGCCGCTGATGTGTCAATGAGCCACCAAAATGTACATGTTAACACACTGCTGTCGTAAAACCTGTAACCTATTTCTAGCAAGCACTGCAAAGAGATTTGTTTTCCTTTACAACACATCAGATTTCACCACTGCTGTAATGCTCACTAAAATGCACTGCACTACACTACAAAAAACCATGACGTTTATTCTAATTGAATTATCTTTTACAATAAAATGTATTTTAAATTATTGTTTTTCATTGTTATTGTAATACATTTAGCATTTATTCCTATGTGTGAAGTAGGCTACTATGAATGGCCTACTGTTAGAAGTATGCTCAAGAAAAAACTTAACCTTGCCTTGAGTTTTGGTGACTATTTGCTTATTTAATATTTAAATAATATGAATCAAGGGATGCACACCTGTTGCGCATTGAGTGATTAGTCTGAACCCAGCCACCCCCGCACACACTCCGTGAGAGATCTGCCTCCTAGAGCACCAGCGCCATGGGCAGTCTGAACGATAAAGCTGTTTCAGAACCACCGCTCTGCGTCTTTGTGTTGGAGGAGCCCAGTAACATCACCTAGGTGCCGTGTAGCAATGAACCGTGTTAACCTATCGTTAAGCAGCATACATGACAGTCGTTTCATTTTAAAACGTATTACGTAAGTATTCTCAGTGTGATTTGCCTTACGACATAAACTTTACTTTGGCCTGGTTGTCTTTCTTTCCCTACTTATTCTTTGAGTGACACATGTGTAAAAGGAATAAGACCAGGCCACAGGGTCTTAATGAAATAGGCCTAAGCTCTCGGCTTGCATACTTTAGACATTTTACCGGTGTTATCATTTCCACATTACTACGTTTATTATCGTTAATTGTCCTGTGTGTAAAGTGCCTCATTGCCTGACAGCCTTAAAAGGTATGGCTTCAGACTGCGTGCTACTTGCCTATTTAGACCCTAAGTAGATCCGTTATTTTGGCCTTGCTAATCCGGAGGATTATGTTTTAATATTGCAGTTTCTAAATGCTTTTGCCACATTTTATGTTTTTTTTACACGAAAGAAAACCAAAAGCCAACGTTGGTCATGGAGCCCACAGAAAACACTGCTCTCACAGAACACGGTGAGTGGTTCAATAACCTCCTATAATAACCTCGTATGGCTACGCATTTAATGCATGCATCTTAGTGTTTCAAGATGAATAACCCGGAATGCATTTTATTCATGTGTCATAGAGATAACCCTTTTCCCCCTTTTTAACATAATGAAGATGGACCAGCAGGGAGGATGACGCGGACACAGGTCTTCACATTAATATCCGTGGCTTCTGTCAACTTCGGCTCAATGATCTGCTATTCAATACTTGGGCCGTTCTTCCCCAACGAGGTGAGCTTACAGCCGCCGGTTCATTAGGTCTGTCTAAACAGCCTCACGGTTACAGCCATCACATTGCACATTTCACATGCTATGTACATAATATGCGACGTGTGTGACAAACCCTATGCCTCTTATTGTGACCACATGTTTAAGCGAACACCAGTTAGGAATGGTTTCTTGTCCACATAGCGGAAAACGCCGTATAAGGTTTTATGAGTTTGCAAATAAGTTGGATCGGTGGTGGGCAATTATACTTTATTGGGGGCCTCGTTATTAAAATCCGAATGCATAGGCCTATGTGTGCCGAGGAAATTCTGTCATGTCGCATTAGATTGGATTATAGAAAACGTATTGCTGTTACTCTTAAGCATTTGTAATAATCAAAGTTAATTTGAATAAAATAATTTAGTTCGCATTACAACCCACACAAAAGAATTGGCGTACTCAGTAGGAGGAGCCCAGTAGGGTTTAAAAGGTGAGGGTTAGGTTAAACAAGTGCACTGAAGTCAGGTGTAACTCCTGATGTGGCTATGCGCAGCACAGCTGGTGTTTATCATTGAGTGGATCTGTATTTGGACTTTGCGAGTTTAGCAAGTGCCACTTGCTAAACAACCACATGCTCCTCATCACGATCACGCACACCAGCGATTTTCACAATAAAAGCTTTACAATAAAGTTTGATGAATAAATCTTTTTCGTTTTAAAAAAAAAGGTTTACCTGGGTAAATTAGAATCTGTAGGCGGGGCTTATTTACCATTCCTCCCACTTCCAATATAAACTGAATACCTGTGTTCAAGAGATGCTTCATGAAACACCTCCAGAGGTCAAGCTTGTTTACCTTGAGTCTCAACGACAACGATACCGCGAAGGATAAATTAGTTTTTCACCACCCGTCTTTTTCCCAACACAGGCGGTCAACAAGGGAGCCAGCCAGACAACCATCGGGCTCATATTCAGCTGTTATGCATTCAGCAACATCATTGGTGCCCTGCTAATGGGCACATACGTAGGTCAATTAAGCTCTCTACGTCCATCACATGTGTAGGTTATTCTCTTTTTGTATTACATATTCTTCTCCCTTGTTCTCAGATTGTCCAGATTGGTGCAAAGGTCATGCTTGTGTCAGGCCTGTTGGTGTCAGGGGGATGCACTATCATGTTTGGGTAAGTACAGAACATGGGAGATTGAAGTCCTTTGGTTTGATGGTTGATTAGAATAGTATGCAGCTCGGGAGGTGACATGGGAGTAATATCTTTTTAAAGTGATTTATAAGTTGCTTGCTTTACTATACTGCGTGCGGACTTAACACGCCCACTGCCCTGCTCTGTTCTACGGAGCGCGGGAGGGGACATGGGGCTACTAGTTCATTGGTCAGACAGCGCCATGGACAGAAGAGTAATGCATTCACTGGATGAAGAAAAAAAAAGTCTGCTCTGTTTTTCGGAATTAACGAGACACTCAACATTCCAAGAGAAGCTGCATTTAGGGAGAGTTTGAGAAAAGAGGGCGGGATGTTATCCCCATGGTTATGATCCACAGCCTCTTGATGATACTTTTTTGGTACCGTCGTTGTGTATGATCGGTATAATGAGCGATGTTGTATAGGAAATGCACCCCACAACTTAGCGTTCTACTATAGGTGGAGCCTAACCCTCACTTGGAAGTGGACATCAAACACATCGCTGCTCAGACGGCGCTCCACCCTCCACACACACCGGGGTGTTGATCAGATCATAACAGCAAATCATAGCATCAGAGCTTGTGTGCACACTTGTAGTCCAGCCAGTAACAGGTCTGTAGAAGGTGTGAGGGGATAGGGCGGAGGGTCCAGGTGGTGGGTCGGGGGGCAAAGATGACTGTTATTGTCTGAGAGAAGGGACAATGTAGAGAGTATAGGGATGTTAGTTGGGTGGGTTGAGGTAAGTCACCGGCGGTGCAGAGAATCTCTTCAAAAAGGTAGAAAAGACCGAGAGTCTGGAAGAAACGGTCATGGAGAGCCCCAGTGTTGGGAAGGCAAACATTGACTTCATGCTGATTCTAGTCATTCCAATGTGGTTTGGTAGTGGCAGTGAATCATCTTGATTATCTTTCTTGTTTCAAACAGATTTCTTGACAGAGCTCCCGCGGGGACGGTGTTCATCACTCTATGCTTCATTGTGCGGAGCATCGACGCCATTGGCTTCGCTGCTGCCGCCACCTCTTCCATCGCATTGGCCTCTAAAGTCTTTCCAAACAATGTAGCGACTGTCCTGGTAGGTCTGGCCTGCCTGGATTTCAGTGGCATATTGGTGAGGTGTGTTAGTCAATGAGAAGGCAGATGCCTTGTTTTGACCCATATTTCCTATAAAAGTTTACAAACTGCTTGCTGTCATGCTTCCATTATTCTACAGTATCCACTGGAATGTTTAATGTGTTTTCATTCCAATGTACAAGCCTTCTTTCCCTCTGTCCTATTGTCCCGGTCCAGGGTAGTTTGGAGATATTCACAGGACTGGGTCTCATTCTGGGGCCGCCTTTAGGAGGCTGGCTGTACCAGGCTTACGGATACGAGCTTCCCTTCCTTGTTCTGGGCTGTATCCTACTGCTGATGGTTCCCTTTAACATCATGGTCATGCCCAGCTGCGGTAGGGGTTCATCGATTTCTGTACATAAAGATAAAGAGGACTTCCTGTAGTGATAACTGATCATGTCAATATACTTTGTTGTCATGCTTTTCTTTTGTCATACAGCTGCGGAGCCCTCTGAGAATTCCTTTTTGCAGCTGTTGAAACTTCCCAAAGTATTGCTCATCTGCTTCCTCATGTTCACCTTAAGCTCAGGCCTGGGCTTTCTGGACACTACCTTGTCCCTGTACGCGATAGAGAAGGTGAACTATATAACATTATGTGTTGTTCCATTTAACACTTTGTTCCAATGTTCCAGATGGTGTCCAAAAAATGTGTGTCCAAAAAAGCATGGAAATTGCAGTCTCTCTGTGTTATAGAACCAATTCGAATCTCGGGAGGGGGGGGGTTCTGTGATTGTTTGTTTGTCACATTTTTTTAAATGTCCCATTCCCATTATAATAATCCCTCTCTGTCTAGTTCGGTCTCACCCCAGGCTATGTGGGCCTCCTCTTCCTGGGGCTCTCATTACCTTACGGTCTGAGCTCGCCTGTTTTCGGTTTCTTTGCTGATAAATATCCTGTGAGTCTGAAGTGGGGTTGTAAACTCTGTTATTGTTCTGCTTGTGATGAGCTTCCAGCGTACCAAGGGAGGCTAGGGTTGCAGATCTTCTGAATGAAGCAATGGCTACACTGTTACCCCAATACCATTGTAACAGACTTCTATTGATCGTCATTTCAGACCACAAGACGTTGGTTCATGATTCTCGGAGGCCTTCTCTCAGGGCTCAGTTTCTTTATTCTTGGTCCAGCGCCGGTTCTCCACATTACCAGGTGTGCTGAGTGCATAATCAAATGATTGTGAGTGGTAGAACCCTCCTCCCTGGGTAAATCAAGTGACTTTTGTCCTGTGTTCCTCATGGTAGCCAGCTGTGGTTGCTGATCTTCATGCTGTGCGGGATTGGCTTTGGTTTGGGCATGAGTCTGGTGCCTAGTATACCAGAGATCATCACCGCAGCCCAGTGAGTTAATTCCGAGTTATCTGCCATATTCCCCTAGCCTCTGTAGAGTCTAAATATTATTCTAATATAACAACATATTACTTCTTTTTAATTTCCAACATTCTTAATTATCTTCTTGGGGGACAGTGATCAGGGCTTCGAAGAGGGACTTAGCACTCTGGGAATGGTGTCTGGACTGTTTGGGGCATGTTGGTCCATGGGGTAAGTCCTAGTTTGTCTAGCCTGTTGGTTGATTATCAAACACTGTTTCAGTCACATGGTGGGCTGCTTGAAAGCTTTAAACCTAATTAATTAATTACAAAACCTTGTGTTCAGTTGGCATGAATTTAGGTAAACATATGTAGGAACCTACAAAAATAGTTAAATAAATACCAATTGACTTATTTCATATGCGGATAAATACCGCTTAATGAAGTGTGTTTTATTTCAATTGTGGATAATTTAAATAAACTGCATGGCCCATACTGCTTTGTTTTTTAGTGGCTTTTAAGATATTTTCAATGTGTTTAAGTGAAGTAAAAAACCAATATGATTTATGTACTGCTGCACTCTGAGCCAATGAGACCTTAACTGTGTTTGAAATCGTTCCCTATTCACTCACTCACTATTCCCTATATAGTATTGATGATATAGTGAACTATATAGTATTTATGATATAGTAAACTATATAGGGAACGAACAAATGAGAATTCGGACACTACACTGAACATTTCTAAACGTCTTTTGCGTCAATAAATCCGCTCGCATTGCATTGTGGTATACGGGAGTGAGATAGGGGACATATGTTAACTCAAATTTTGGCTATTTTATTGTCTACTTTATAGTGAATGAAATTAACCACTGAGAAATCGAACACCACTAAAAAATGGCGATTTCGAACGCAGCTCTTGTTTAAAAAAAAACGAATCGCGCACGAGGTGGAAAGAGGCGATGTGTTCAAAGAGTGAAGGAGTGAGCGAGCTTAATGAAATTTGAGTATTTTTTTTAGCTCATTGAGTGTTGGCTGGGGTATCCTCTAGCACGTTGTGTGCCACCTGAAGCTAGTGACTTGTTTGGAGTGCTTCACCGGAAGAGTGACGTAACGGAGGGTCTCGTTGCCCAATAAAGCAACTAAGGATTAGTTATTACTATTAACTAAAGGATTGGTTCTCTTCTTATGTGCCCCAACGGTTAGAAACCCAAGCGCTTGGTAACATATACATTTGAAAAGGTTGAACCGGTTCACCACAAACCAATAATTTCATGGACTGTTATTTGTGTTAGATTTTATTGTGTTTCAAAGTAAAACTTTCGGTGTGGATTTTAAAAAGCCAAGTTATAACTTGGTATTAGTTACTGTTGGAATTTTTCCTGTGAAAGGTCAAACGGGTTAAAGGGCACATGCCTACAATTTTATTTTCATTTGTTATTTTCTTTAAGGGTTTTCTAGTACACTGACTTAATTATAGCACAAATAAATGTATGTTTGTTATACCTCTTTTTGGTTGTCCTGGACTTTTAATTTGATAATGTTTTGTAAGCATTTAAAATATACATTGTTTCTGGGGAAATATCAGTATAGCTCATAGTGTGTGAGTTAAGTAATTCCACAGTGGAGGCTCTGCTATTTCTTATTTTCATTCTAATCAAATACGCCTGTGTTAATAACATCTATTGGTAAACAGGAGATTTAGCCAACTCATCAACTAAGCACTCAGGATCCTGTACATTAAAACATTTATAGTAACCTTATCTAATAATATTACACTTTCAGCGCCAGGAAGGGGTTACACATAAAAGGATAACCACTCAAACTATTGTCATCAATACTCCATCAACTGAAGATAACACCTTGTGATTCATGTTTTAAGTGCACTTGGGTGATTTTCACTCAACATTTATTCCTGCGCTTTCTTCAGGGCATTTTTGTGCTCAAAATAAGCACATTTTTTCCTTCTACAAAGGATGTTTTATGGTCCCATGATGGGTGGCTTTCTCACGCAACATCTAACCTTTGAGTGGGCTGCAACAATCCAAGGAGCGCTTTCAGGTCTGGCTGTAAGTTAAATCACATTGTTCATGGACTTGTTAGTTCTCTCCATCGGCCTACCTCAAAATACATGCATGTTAGGGAGCTTACCATGTTAGGGTACAAATCATGTAATTTTGCTGATTAGCAAAAACTAGTTGTTACTTGGATTTAAATATGCCTTGTCTTTTCCACAGGTCACACTACTTGGATTGTATTATCACTATGCACATTTTAAGAAGCGCAGGTAATCTCACACAAAAAGATGCCTAAACCCTAGTTCTTTTTACATCCTAAACCCTAGTATTTAGCCCTAAAACCTAGCTTTTAATGTCCTTAACCAATTTTTTTGTGTGTAAAGAGACCGTATTTGTTGCATTCTTTATTTATTATATTGATTTAAATGTAGTCACTGTGAATGCCAAAAACAGTCTGTGGGTCAAGTAAATGTTTTGTTCTGTTTTCAAGTGTTGCACAGGAAACTGGAAACAGTATTGCAGGAGAAGGAGTGAATCTTTTGGCTTGACTAATCAATCCTTACAACCGCTGAAGAAGTCACTCCCTGAGGTATATGGTCCAGAGATAGCTATGATTGGCATAAATCTGTAAACAGAATCGAAATACTTTTTTATTTTTCATTTATTTGGGAAGTGTGTGTTGCACAGGTAGCTGGAAACGATAGTCCAGAGGACACTGCTGACGAAGACGCTGTGAGGAAGACACTGAGCCTGGATGCGTAGACCAGATCCTATGGTTCCAACCTGCAGTGATCTCCACAACGCACCGACCCCCAGAACCCACTGCCCACTGAGCTACAGAGTGGTGGTGGTTTACCAGACCCAGCTCTTTTTTAATTATTTCTCTATTCTTTATGGATGAGCTGGGCTGAGCAAAATAATTTAATTATGATTGTATTTCCATTCTAACCTACTTCTATGTGTAAATTGGAAATGAAAACTCAAATTACAAAAGTTATGGAGTTATTGAAGTACCTTGGCATTCCTTTTGTACATTTAAACCATAAAAAGTGTTAGTCTTATATATGGTTAAGAATATAACATTTGATTGAGGACTCGAAGAACAGACATTAAAAAGATGGTTCTAGAATTAACTTAATAATGCTTTGCGTTCTAATAAGCTCACGAAGCAATTGATCAATCAATTCTCTTATTTCATATGGCTACAAGGTTAAGTAGTTGCTTGAATTTAGCAGCTGACATGCCAAATATGTTTTATGGGGCATGAAATCCAACAGAGGGCAGTAATCCACAAGGAAGCATCTTTGTTGTCATTGTCGAACCAGTCAATGCCAGCAATGGCTAAAGTAAACTATAGCGTCAACAATAAATCATTTATCTCTTCTGCTGTAGCGATCATATGGGATTCATGGTCACAAATAATGGACAAAAGATACCATGACTTAAATAACATCCTAAAAGAAAAAGGGGTTTGTTTGGATGTTTGTGGGTATTGCAACTTTTTACTATATAAAGTCAACTAAAACCATCACTCCAGTTAGAATATCTGCCTGCAACTTACTTAGGTTTATTTCAATGAGATAAAGACTGTCTTCCTCATTAGAAATAAGGGACAAGAATTAATAAAAAGATGATAAAGAATAAAAAGGATGACTGTTCAGACAAGAAAAAGGTGCTCCTCGATAGGAAGAAGAAAGATTGTAAAAAAATAAAAGTAGGCAAATCTGGAAGAGGCCTGATATGTTAGTTTTTGCTGATATGCTGTTTTCCACTTTTACTCTTTCAGTTTTTTGTAAAAACATTTATTTAGTAAATTCCACAATTGTGAAACAACAACTGGATGACGAGACTAATTGGGCAAATTGGGACAGAGTGACCGCCCCAATTGGACGCCTATACATGCGCCCATTGTGCGGTCCTCCCTGCTGACCCCGGCCACTTGGTCCCATTGTGTGGTCCCTCCCTGCTCACACTGTCCACCACATCCCCCCGTAGGCCTACTGGACGTGTTCATCTCGAGGGCTCAGGGTTAATCTTGCAGCTTTGGAATGTAATTTTCACCTTACATGATTTTAACCACGAGCAGAAAAAAACACTCCCAACCTTTGACATGGAAGCCGATGAACTCACTGAACTCAAAGAGACAGGTTGGTGATTTAAATCAAAAATACTAAGTAAAAAGAACACTTGAAGAATTCTGTATGCCTATTTTCCCTGTAAATGGATTCAGCCATATACATACAAAATTAGTTTAAAATATTGCCTTTGTTTAGTAATCTTACTGGTTTGAATTAAAGCTATATGTTTTCATATGACAGAGAACAATACTGAAGATGGACCAACAAGGTCTCCGCCGGGGAGGATGTCTCGCACACAGGTCTTCACATTAATATCTGTGGCTTCTGTCAACTTTGGCTCAATGATCTGCTATTCAATACTTGCACCATTCTTCCCTCACGAGGTGAGCTTGAGCTGCACTCACCAACACAGTTGAATCACAATCCACATTCATCATTGTTTGCATCTATGATATGTTTCACCCGTGTAAATACCTTGAAGCACATTGTCCCACACTGCATTCAAATATAACTGACTTTGACTAAAATAACTATTATTCAAAAAAGAACATTTTTGAGCAGCTAGGCCTAAGCTAAGCATCCCTAGGTTGGGAGACCCACTCAGTAATCATGGCTCTATCCACGCAGGCGTTACAGAAGGGGGCCAGCCAGACTGAGGTCGGTCTCATATTTGGCTGCTATGCACTCAGCAACTTCATTGGTTCACTGATAATGGGAAGATATGTGAGTTAACTTTGCTGTTAATCCATTCACACTTGATGTTTATTCTCCTATGATTGGATTACCCAGAATAATTATTCCTTATTCCTATTATTATTCCTGTTCCTCAGATTGTCCAGATTGGTGCAAAACTCATGCTTGTGTCAGGCCTGTTTGTGTCAGGAGGATGCACTATCATGTTTGGGTAAGTAACAGAAAACGCAAGAATGAAGTAATTTGGTATCAAGCATTCGTTAAACAGATTAGATAAAACAGCTATAAAATAAAACAATGCACGTTTTCTTTAATTTCGAATGAAAACAATAAAAAAACTAAAAAATAATACAGATTTATAACAATGCGCCTGTCTAATCAGCAAAGCCAGGTTTTCCCCTAATTACTTTTTTATTTCAGTCGAATTATTAGCAGAGAATGGCTCCAGAGAGAAGTGTTGGTTACTAAGCAGCAGGTATGGGTTACTGCCACTACCAAAGGCCTCCAGTTAGGCTGTGGACGTCTCTAGGGTTAACATTAATCACTCCCCCTAACCACGTCACTATCCTGCCCCCCATTAGCTGTAAAGTCAAATGTTACATAAGAGTAACATCTCTTATGTCAAATGTTACATAAGAGATGTTACATAAGGTGTGACATCTCCAGACTGGGCGTTAGTATGCAGTGGAATCTGCCATTCATTCATGTCTCTCAGAGGGCTGGTAGAGGGACAAGGGGACAGGTGAGTGGTGGGATGTAGGTGGGTGGTGGGATGTAGGTGGGTGGTGGGATTTAGGTGAGTGGTGGGATGTAGGTGGGTGGTGGGATGTAGGTGGGTGCAGATTCAGAGACTATCCTTGATGGTGCAAAATGCCAAAGATTTGAAATCTGCAATCTAGAGATGTGTTGGAGAGATGTTTTCTGCAAATGTTCAACCACTTCTCTTTGAAGACGGTCAAGCAGTCATCCGTGGTCAGGGTTAGGAGACAGGAGGAGAGAGAGGAGGAGGTTGAGTGTCGAGCAACATCCTCACCAATGATTTTTCCCTATCTTGGAATAGATTTCTTGACAGAGCTCCCTCGGGGGCCGTGTTCATTTCCCTCTGCTTCATTGTGAGGAGCGTCGACGCGATGGGCTTCGCTGCAGCCTTCACCTCTTCTACTGCGTTGGCGTCTAAAGTCTTCCCACACAATGTAGCGACCATTTTGGTAGGTCCAGCCTGACCTGGGTCACTGGTATGTGGCGGAGGTATGTGGTTGGTCATGGGGAGAACACATTGTTCTTGTCTTGTTTTGTCTGGTACCACACAGGCCTCTGGTTGACTTGAAAATCCATATTTATTTTGTTGTATTTTCCCTGTTCCAGGGTAGTTTGCAGATATTCACAGGACTGGGTCTCATTCTGGGGCCGCCTTTAGGGGGGTGGATGTACCAGGCCGCTGGATACGAGCTTCCCTTCCTTGTTCTGGGCTGTATCCTACTGCTGATGGTTCCCTTTAACATGATCGTCATGCCCAGCTGCGGTAGGGGTTCAACAATTTCAGTGCTAGATGTTACTTATCCATTGAGATTAATAGGAGTCTTCCTCGTGTTCTGGCTGTACTATGACTGTGTAATCAGCCTGCTACAATATAATTGATATCATATTATAACTGATCCTTAATACATATACGTTGTGCTTCTGTTTTGCGTTGAACAGATGCAGACCCTTCTGAGGATTCCTTTATCCAACTTCTGAAACTCCCAAAAGTATTGCTGATCTGCTTCTTCATCTTCACTTTCAGCTCAGGGCTGGGATTCCTGGACACAACCTTATCCTTATTCGCCATGGACAAGGTAACGAAGAGGGACCTGATTGTTATGTTGTTGATGCTGCGGATACGATTATAAAATAGTAATGGCCCCGGTGCTTTCAATGCTGTCTTGAACATCAAAAATAATGTGAAATGTTTTAAGAAGGCCCCCTCTCTCTTGTGCCTAGTTCCATCTCAGCCCCACCCACGTGGGCCTCATCTTCCTGGGCTTCTCCTTACCGTACTGTCTGAGCTCGCCCCTTCTCGGTTTCTTTGCTGATAAATATCCTGTGAGTCTCAAGTACGCCTCATCATTTCACAAAACAACAACTGTTCAGTCCCAAAACTCGGACTGGAGAACGTCGCACACACAGTGACGTGGGATTAAGCTCTGAGAGTTCATAACGACTACTAGACCGCAACAGCTGATGTTCTGAATGGTCAGGCCTTGGCTGAACCTTCCCCTCACCCCATAACCCTTTTGACCGCTGCTGTCCGTTGTTTCAGCCCGTGAGGGGCTGGTTCCTGGTGTCCGGCGGCCTTCTCATGGCTCTCGGCTTCTGTTTTCTTGGTCCTGCTCCGTTCTTTCATCTGCCCAGGTGTGCTGAATGTGATGTGTAACTATTAATATAGGATGAACTCTGGTTCCTGAGTGAGAGGAGTGATGATTTCCTGTCTTGCTCTGGGTTCCTCCTGGTAGCCAGCTGTGGCTGACCGTCTTCATGCTGTCTGTGAACGGCTTCGGGACCGGGATTGGTATCACACCTATTTTACCAGAGATCATCGCCTCTGCAGAGTGAGTCACTGCCATCTTCAGAGTGTTAGAATAAGATGATGTTTTATTGATTCACTTTTTTATTTGATGTCTTCTTGTGTGACAGAGAGCAGGGTTTCGTAAATGGACTGAGCACTCTGGGAATGGTGTCCGGGCTGTTTGGGGCATGTTGGTCCATGGGGTAAGTGAGCCTAGTCTATTGGTTTCAGATACTTGTGTGTGTGTCAGTCACACACTGTGCTCACGTTAAATTCATTGAATGAACTGAGTACCATAGCTGCTCTATATATGTCCAGTTTACATTAATTAAGATTAAATACTTAAATAAAGAAAGACTACACGTACTGTATGTGACGTCACGCTCCCTGCGACTGGCGTGGACAAGACTGATCTTCTCATCTGCATTACTGAAACTCTCCACATGCCCCGAATTATAATGGTTTTACCTCTTTCAATGCTGTTATCCTCCCCTTGGAAAAGAAGTGAAGTGGAGCAGATAGATCGCCATGTCTGTACCAGAGTTCTTCGTGATAAATTGTAGTTTTCTTTCGAGAAAAATTATCGTTTAAAACCACAAACCACATATGTGTAATCCAGGGCATATAAAGAGTGGGACCAGAATACAAATTACTTTCTGTCCATTGAAACCCATTCATATTTTATGGTGCGTTCACATCGCTGGGAATTATGGGGAAAACATTTTCGCAACGTCGGAAAGTTCTCATGAACACCTCATGACACTCTTATAATTCTACTTCCGTTTTGCAACTGGGGCCAGATTTTGTTAAGAGTTGTCCAGTTGGTGACGTATGGTTTACTAGTGACGCGCATGAACATGGCGGAACATGAAAGTTTTACTCAATATAAAAGAATCAACCATCATTGATTGTTGCGTTGTAACCGTCTGTTGCCATCGACTTTGCTCAGTTTTAAAGGTTATGCACTGGTAAACCAGCTCTAGATAAGGCCAAGTGTAGCCTTCCATACAGTGGCAATACAATGTGCTTCTCATACATAAAGCAAAAGGATAGCAGGTGATACAGCTACAAGGAAATAAAGGAGTGCAAACTTGAAACTGATCCTACCAAGTTCTGTTTAGTTCTGACTTCTTCTTTTTTATCGGATAAATAAAACCCTTCTGTGAAAAACTTAGATTCCCAACGCAGTGCACATGAACGGTCGCTGTTGGGAACACGCGTAAGCGCGAGCGTCATCACTGGCGAGCCGTCTCGTTACCACCAGGACCGTGAACACTCCTTTACTATCTCATAGGTCCCATGGGGACCACCGGGAGGGGCGGGACTTACGAGCTCTATTGAAATTGTATGTAAAGAAAATCAAGCTTTTTAAATGGTGGTTAATGTAGAGCTTAAGTTGTGTTGAACCTGTTTCTGCAAATAAGATTGTGCTGTTGTACTGTTATGCGTCACGTTCTGCTTCTGTTTAAAGGATGTTGTATGGACCAATGATGGGAGGCCTCCTCACACAGCATCTGACCTTTGAGTGGGCGGCATTCATCCAAGGAGGGCTGTCAGGTCTGGCTGTGAGTTGAATCACATCATTGAGGAACTCCTTCTCCTCTTCTTCCTACCTCAAAATACATGTTAGGGGACTAAGTGTGTACTTAGTATGTTAGTCTACTAAGTATACTGCGGTACCTAGCACGTAGGGTACTACGTAGCATGTGTAGGTTCCATGGCGTGTGGGGTACTTTGCATATTAGGGGACTTAGCATGTAGGGTACATAAGGTTACCTGATGCTAAGATAGCATTTTAAAGTGAAAACTGACGAGGATAATACCATCCCAGGTCAAACAAGTAGTGAATATGTGACACTGTTCCCTTCGTCCTGCATGTTTTCAAACAGAACATTTCATGGATCACATGCAGTTCACGTAGTTGAAGATACAAAAACAAATAAATAAATAAATCTATAAATCGTATCTTTTCCACAGGCCACCCTTCTCGGTTTGCATTATCTCACTGAAAGACTGAAGAAGCACAGGTAATCTCCCTCATGTTTATGCCTCACCTAGATGTCCCGACTGTAGCTGGATGTATTCAGCGTGTCAATGCTTATCTGGTCACGTCAAAATTCTGTTTAAATCATGATTACACTTACACTAAACAATCCTACAATAAGTTAATCTTACATAACCTGAATTTCTACTATCTACTTTATTTCATGCAAGCATTATATGCAGCCCATTTTGCCTTTTTTCACTCCTTACAATCCAAACTCCAGGGGAGTTTGTGCCCTTTTGACAACTTTGAATTCAGGGGTGTCGTCTAATCACACTTAGGTAACACTTGACTTGTTTTTAAGTGTTGCCCAGGAGACTGGAAGGACGACTCCAGGGGAAGAAACCACTCTGTTGGCCTGACGGGCAGCTTCTGCTTACAGCAGTAACACTAACAGCTGTAAATATAAATGTTGTGTTATTATTATGTTGCTACTTTTCATTATTTGAGAAAATAACTGACATGCTTTATAAAGGGATTACAACAAATATAAATAGGGGTAATGCAGATGTATTTGGTCGTTATTTAATTTAATAATTCTTAATTTTAGTACATTTTAGATTTATTTTTTATATTCATAAATCAGTATTTTTTTTTCTGCTTATATGTCATTAAGTTGAGAAATGTAATAAATGTATGAAATGGTCACGTTGAATCAATAATTGCATTGCAAACGTTCATTGTGACTTAATTCCTGAAGTATGAACTGTAATTTGAAGAATGGTGGAAACGGTTTGTGTTTGCTGAGCAGACACTTATCTGGCCTGTGTGGCAGGCAGACCTCATATCTTACACATTCCAGAGGGAAACTAAGACCTATTGAGCAGCAGCCATATCATCCATGACTGGGCTGGTTGTTGTCTGTGGACCACATGATTTGAATCCACAGGGAACGTACGATGATGGGAAATAGTTCAACGATCATTCAGCCATAAACAATATGAGAGAATGAGATTATGTACAATGAATGCAAACGCAATATATACAGTATATATCACCTAGAACACATGAAAGACAAATTAAGACATTCGAGAAGGGAAGGGACTATAGTGAAAACCCAGTGGCCGTGTCCTCACGTGCAACTGTTGACTGATCCGACAGCTTGAGGCCTAGACACTGTTGCCAAGCAACCAGGGAATCACATCAAACCGCTTAACAAGAGTGCAACTACCCAAATAATTCCACAACCAAATATATTCATACCACTACACACTAACTTACAGCACTAAAGGTGCTGAGGCCTGCTATGAACTCCTACAATAGGAATCGCTTTTGCTACTGTTAAGTGTTTACCCTGTAAAGTGTCAACTGTACAAATTACATTTTCAAACAAGTCACCTCCCACTAACAGCGACACATTTTCCCACATCTCACATTTTGGTTTCTCAGTTAGCATTTTAGTTTGGGTAATTATCTGTCAGAGTAAGACGATAACCAACATTTCAAATCTTTTATTTAAAATTCTCTTTGGTTTAAGATTAGGCTGGAGGTAAACGGAAGAGAAGAACAATTGAATGCAAACATTTGTGCTTTGTTGAAAACATATATATATAACTCTCAACTAGAAATCTTTACACGCAACAGATGTGACATCAGGGCATTCTGTATGTTTATTAACTATATAACGTTAATGTTAGAAGACATGTCAAAAGACCAAGCCCAGAATTCAACCTTAAAAACTTGTGCTAATAAAAACGGACAAATCCATGTGCTTGGCGCTTGATAAACATATAAAAAGATGCACATTTCACAATCACCTGGATTGTTTGATGCTAAACTTTAAGACAAAATGTATTTACCTAAAAAAAACAAAACAGTACTAAAGTTTCCAACAGTTTTTGCAGCGTTAGGCGTCGGACTCAAAGGCCCCGTTGGCGCGGCCCCGGGGCCTCTCCGGGAGCGGCCTGGCTCGCCGGCCAGAGGGCCCGGATGCTTCCGGGTCGGACGACAGGGCGGCGAGGGGGGCAGCGTGCCGCTTCACCTTCTTCTTCCTCTGAGTTCTTCTGAAGAGGGACAAGACAAGTTGTCAGGACTCTCACCTCAGGACCTCAGGAGTAACACAGTCCCAATAGTTAGACTCTAGTTTAGTTTCATCTTCTCGTATGAGTTCATCCAGCAGAGTTCTATGATGTGTTTATATTTCATATTTGCAGCATCAAAACAAAACTCCACACTACTGCATTAGTCCTTAGCCTTGTTAGCATTGCTCATTATTATTATGAGCCAACCCGGGAGAGCAGGACCTACTTGGTGCTGGTCAGCTCTGGCTCGGTGTCCTGCTCAGAGAGAAAGCGCAGCTCTCCAGAAGAACTAATGGCAGCCGACACCTTGGGTGAGAGCGAGAGAGAGAGATATGAGACGACCGCACCAAGAGGTAGACAGTGTATATAACGCCTAACGCACACAAAAACAATAGTCCTGGCCTTGTTAAGCAGAGATTCCCATGTGGATATAAAAAAGCACTGATAACTTAGCATAAGACAGACAGATCAATAGGTATAAGCTACAGCTGGTGAAGGAGACAACAGAGGGTCTCTGTACTGGGAGCACATCATACAGTGGCTGTAGAACCACAACATCAGCACCCTGACCCGGCCCCCTCTGACCTTGGTTGGCGTTGACCTCTCACCCCCAGGGCCATCTGACCCTGTGGCGAGTGGCGTTTCAAGTGCTTCCATGTCTGCGTTGAACTCTCCTGCAGGAGGAGCATGGACATGCAGTCAGCCACAGGAACACCATCAGGCTACTGCTTTGTGTTGTGCATTTATAGTTCTGTGTCGGTGATGTTGTTTGGGGGCTTTGCACAACATGGAGACAGACATTATTAAAACATGTGTTGTACATGTGTTATGTACGCACTCTCATCTGCAGCGTACGTCGCTGGGAAGTAACCCTGCTGCCCATTGGCCAGACATCCGAGCCACCAGTTGTGGTTGTCTTTGTAGAGCACTTGGATGACGTCTCCTCTCTGGAGGGTCAGCTCGTCCGAGCGGTCGGCTGTGTAGTCGTACAGAGAGACCACCTGGGGGCGGGGGGACGGAGAAGAACTTCATACAGAGATCCAGTGTATAACGAGTTCAATTCAGCAGAACCAGACGGTGGGAGGTCGTACAGTGGGGTGATCTGCTGCTGCGTCGCTCTCCAGCCGGGCTGCAGAAGAGACGGGGCGGCTCTGGAGGAAGAAAGAGGTTTGATTTAAGCATTTCATCTAACATTTCTCCACAGAAAAGGAAACCCTTAAGGCTTAGACTAAAAATAAACCGTACAAATTGCAACCCTTATGGGTGGGATTACAAATAAACCGTTCACATTGTAACACCAGCTCAGTGTCGTTGAGCTTCTGAAATCCCCAGCAGCACTGCTTCTGCTGCAGTGTTCCACCAACCTTTTAAGTCACGGTTATTATCATCATCTACAATTAAAATATATCAAATCTATGTATTGAATCCATTATTGTTTAAAGGTGAAGTGTGTTCATTTAGTGGCATCTGGTGAACGACCTTGGCAGTCAGTACAGTGGGTTGCAATCTGCATCCTCAACGCTAGATGCCACTAAATCCTACATCATCAATCATCTCAGGGTCTGTACACCGTACCGTCTGTAGCGACCCGGCTCCTTTCAAGCGATGGCCCACTGGACTGAAGCCCCCTGGAAACACAGCAAGAAAACCAACGAGACAGGGATCAGACCGGCAGCAATCTAACCAGAGGACCTGCTTCTTTTCGTGCTGGCCACCTACGGAGTGGGTGGAGTCTAGGAGAGGGCTCTGGTCTCTGTGAACAGCACACAGCTCCACTGGCTACCCAATTAGTTTGTGGTGTAAGCTGATGTGTCTGCTCCTGTTAATGGAACTCATTGGCATTGGCCAGCTGGCACGTTCCCCCACAGTCATTCAAGCCCCCGCTTCACACGGGCAAAGTGGAGGCGTTAAAGTGAAGGTGTGCAGAGGCGGGAGTTGTACGCCATCATGAGGGAATGAACGTGTGAGACGCGAGGTTGTGGAGACCCACGATGCTGGCAGCTGAGAGCCGCCTGGGGGATGAGGTGTTCTGCCAGGGCCCCGGAGAGGTGCAGCTTGGAGTGGGGAGACAGCAGCGAGGGAGGGGGCAGAGAGGAACCCAGGCCAGTCTGGAAGGGAGGGAGAGGAGGAGATAAGGGGAGAGAGAGGGGAGGGGAAGAAAAGAGAGGTTGTGAGTGGTGAAGCATCTTGACAATTGCTACTAGATGCTGTCGTAGATGAGGGGAAAAAGTACAGACTGACACCTTACGGGCCACTCCCACACTACAGTGTTGGAATGAAGCTATAATGTAGAGTGGCTCCATGGTTTAATCATATAGGAGTGAGAACCAGGAATGTCAGCTGCTTACGTCCACATAATGAAAAGCAGTGCATGAAGAGACGGGGCCAACTATGAGACCTATTCCATGTCCTGTCCATAGACCACATGGTTGGATGAAGGCTGTACTCACCGCAGCAGAAGCAGAATCCAGCGTCCGACTCCTCCCTGCGTAGTCCAAGGACACCCGGTCTGCACCAAGGAGAGACAGACGGCTACGTCTTAAAGTGTGATTGCGGCTACCGGCGGCCGTAAATAATATAATAGGGGCGCCAACATATTTAAAACAACAAGTACCAAGAGGGTTGATTGTTAAGTACAATTTGTAATCATTATTTACAGTAGCCGGTAATCGACTTGTGTGGACTAAATATGGACCTACCGGTAAGGCACAGAAAAAAAGTCCCTGGGTAAAATTTTTGAATGACACTTTAAGGCCAATGCAGGGGTGTGCTGTGGTATGAAACACAGGCCGGTGCTACACCCGGGGCGGTGCCATACGGGCTCCGACCTGGCTCTGGCATAACACAAGAACAACGTCCAGAAAGTAACAAAAGACACCAACACGCACCTTGGTCATACATGTACCCGGGGGTTGAGGCGCTTCGATGCGGGTCCTGAAAAAGGAGTCAGTTCATGTGAGACATGCGTCCTTATCCACCAGAGGCACCGGCCTGCAGCGACCCCTCTGGGGTGGGGACGGTGGAGGCACTGGGTGAGGTGGAGCGTTTACCAGGACAGAGTCCAGCTTGTCTTTGACGCGCTGCATCTTCAGCGACAGCCTGGCGGCGTGCGCGAAGCGGTCGGTGGGCGCGGAGGCCGTCCGGTCCAGCAGGGCGGCCATGGGCTCGGCGGACCTGGTGCCGGTGTCCACGGTGGCGGCCCGGCTGCCCGCCCTGATGGTCTGGGCCTCCAGCTGGGACACTGTCCAGGAGGCACAGGGTGTACACACACACACACACACACACACACACACACACACACACACACACACACACACACACACACACACACACACACGCAGCCCAAAGTCATTTCTATAGCGCTTTCCTGACCTGTGCCTCGCGTTCACCCGTTACTACTCCCACTTATACCCAGAGCGGCGCACCCACAGCGGGTCGGCAACGCCCGGGGAAAGACCACCCATGGAGAGCGGAGAGCGTTCGCTGTCCCGCTCAGGCACACCTCGACACTCAGCGAGGACGACCCGGGGGAATCGAACCAGCAACCATAAGAATACAGTTACTCTTCAAAGTGTCATAGAGAGACTATCTCACGGGGGCGATAGGAGGAGCAGCCGGGACGCGCGCTGAGACCCGGGCGGTCCCGCCCTACCTTTGCGGTCGTACAGGTAGACCAGGATGGGCTGGCTCAGGCCGAAGGCGCAGAAGGCCACCATGTTCTCGTGGGGGTGGAACGCCACGCCGCGCAGCGCCGTCGGGTAGCAGAGCTCAGAGTACACCGCCACCTGGTCGCCTAGGAAACCAGGGAGAAGAAGTAAGAGGAGGAGGAGGAGGACTACAACAACAGGAGGAGGAGGAGGACTACAACAACAACAACAGGAGGAGGAGGAGGAGGACTACAACAACAACAACAGGAGGAGGAGGAGGAACAACATCAAACCCCACCAGTTTCAGCGTTCCAGACGTAGGCCATGCCGTCCTCGCTGCCGGAGAAGAGGAAGCTCCCACAGGGGGAGAAGGTGCTGTACACCCGCTCTCTGTAGTTGGTGGCTCCTGTGTATCTCTTCACGGCCAGGCTGGGGACGGACGGCCAACCATTAGTCATTTCTACTCCTCACTTTCTGACCTAATATAGATGAATAAAGTCTAAAAAGGTTGGATACATGGCAATTAGACTTCTTTTTTTGGATTTATTGATAGTACACAAATGCAAGTACGTTACATTAAAGTATTATCCTTGATAAAACATGATGACACTAGAACAGAAGCCCCGCCGGTGGGACCCGCTGATTCATCAGTTCAGAGTCCATAGCCTCACTCACTGGGATGAAACCTAACCAGTGAGGGCGCTGCCACCCCGTGGGAGAGCAGGAGCTTACATCCGGAGGTCCATGACCCTCAGCACGCTGTCCTTGGCGTGGATGAGCAGCCGGCGCCCGTTGGGATGCACCTCCAGCAGGTTGATGGGCATCCCCCCGAGGTCCCTCTCCTCGATCCTCTGCCAAAGCAGCATCGGCTCATCAATGACAAGTCATCCACGTGTTATCATCCACACTTCATCCCTGGATTATCACTCCAGCAAGGACTGGTTGCTATTTTAGATATGAAATAGTCAAAAAACAAACGTGGCTCAGTGTCACTGTGGTGTTTCTCCAGGTAACTCTCAGGGTCACTGTGGTGTTTCTCCAGGTAACTCTCAGGGTCACTGTGGTGTTTCTCCAGGTAACGCTCAGGGTCACTGTGGTGTTTCTCCAGGTAACGCTCAAGAGTCTGGTTCCTACCTTCTCGATGATCCAGTCCTCACAGGGCTTCCCCCCCGGTCCGTCTGCCACCGGCGTCCTCCACACGATGATCACCCCGCTGTTGTCCGCTGAGAACAGTCTGGTTCCTGGTAGAGAGCCGCATCCACCCGGAGAGACATGAGCGGAGGGCACAAAAATGACGGGATTCATTTGACCAAAAATATGTATCGATATTTTTGTTTAATATTATGATTATTATTAATAATAATAATTATAATAATTACAATTTAAATAATAATTAAAAATAATAATAATAATAATAATTATTATTAATAATAATAATAATTCTTATTATATGAAACAAAAATCTATATTGTTGTTGTTAGGGTATGGGTTAATGACTAGGGTTATTAAATGACCCGCGCCACAGTGCAGCTGCTGGGCGTACCTTCGCAGTCGAAGCACACAGCGTTGATGAAGCTGCTGTGGCCCTCCAACTCCTGCAGCAGCTGGCCGTTGACGTCGCGGCCGTCCAGACGCCACACCCTCAGCAGGCCGTCGTAACCCCCGGTCACCACCAGCTGGGGCGCGGCCGGGTGGTAGCGGGCGCTGTACACGAAAGACGGGTGGGGCAGCACCTTCTGGGCGATCTCCAGGAGCCGGTCCACGTTCCACTCCCTGGGGGGGGGTGCAAACATAAATAAGAAGAACTGCGACAATTACATTAATAAATAAAATATAAATGAATAAATAAACTAAGCTTAGATTAATACACTTAAAAAAAAGAAGTAATTTAAATAAATGACAAATATGTGATATTGATTTTATGATATTCATAAAGCTGGATAATAATCATCTTAAGAGTTGAGAGAGGAGCCCAGGCGCCCCCTGGTGGCGAGGTGTTAAACGAGCAGCGGGTCGTGCGGTCACCTCACGGTGCCGTCGGAGGAGGCTGACAGCAGGCTGCGGTCGTCTCTGGACCAGCAGAGGTCGTACACCACGCTCAGGTGGCCGCTGAACACCGCCAGCACGGTGCCCGAGGGAATCTCATACACTGATGACAGCACACAGGCTCAGCAGTTAATAATGTCAGCTGGTTTTTATTATTGCCATTAGGTGAATGTATCATACTGTAATATGCGTATTGTATGTATAGCGTCAGTCGTGTTTGAAAGTCAATATTTTACAGTTGAGGAAAGTTGGTTCACGTTCTTTGTTCACATTACTACATGTACATAAATACACCTTTCTACATCCTGAGGGGTATTCCATCAAAGTCGCTAACGAAAGCGCTTAGTTGATTAAGCCTGGTTAGAACTAGCACCAACTTCCACTTGAGGCTCAAGCTGTTCCATCAACACAGTTCAGCCGCGCCCTGTTCAGGTTAATTCAAACCAGGCTTACGTTATTGTGGATTACACGCGTTCACGAGATAAGTAACCAGCCCATAAGTCGAGTCGCCGTTTGTTCACTGACTGTGTTCAGCGGTGAAGACTCGAGGGCTGAGAAGTCACCAGAGCCAGCCAGGCAACAACATCCCAATTCCAGTTAGTTAATGTTGTGTTGATTGATGACCATTTGCACCACTGCACCATCGTGATTCATTTGAATGAGAAGGAGGGAGGAGCTGAGTCTGACCGACTCAGTGACTGAGAACCATGATCCACCGCTACCGGAAGCGCGGCTGCACGAACGATTCAAACGACTCTTCTTGGTGAACTGACCGACGCAAACTGATTCATTCAAACCAATCATGAAACCCACCACTACTGCTGATTCCTAATTTCGCTATAATACATAGATTTGTATAAAAATATGTTGAGAAAATAGCCACGGTAGCAATCGATAGCAATTCATTAAATTATTTTATTTCATTTGCATAATTTAATCTTAGACCCTTAGTGAAAATATACGCTGTTTGTACTTCATATATGTACATTTATGACAAAACCGTGAGGACTAGGCTTGGCGGAACCTTCTGATGGTACACTGGTTGACGACAGAGGGACTTCTCTGCAACACCGCTCAAGTTAGCCTGACAGTTAACCTGCTCCCGACCAGGTTAGTTTGGTCAGATACGTTGCCATGGTTACTTAGCGGAGATTCCCTTAAGTAAAGCTCATGGAACGCAACTCTAGCTGAAAGAAGCCCGACTAAGCTAAAGTCCGGCTTTGTGCTTAGCTTGGTTGATGGAATACCCCTCTGAGATATTATAGATATATTTGTACACATTGTTATCTTTACGACAACAACAAAATTATCCTTTTTAAACACCGCTGATGAAACTGTACAACCCACATTTCCCATTGTTAGTGACACACAACAAAGGGTGAGGAACCGTGAACAAACAGCTTCTACTGACTGACTCCGTCAGTCACCAAGTCAGTCAGTCACCATGTTGTGATGTGGAGTGTGACCCGATAGGAGGGTGGGGGTGGTGGCTCACCGATGACGGGGAAGGCATCTCTGTCAGCGCAGGCCGCAGCCAGCACCGTGCCTCCGTGGGAGAAGCGCACGGTGAAGCAGCCCATGTGACCGCCCCGGAACGACAGCACGGGCTTGTTGGGGATCCGACACACCTGGCGCAGAACATCACAAACCTCAGACCTACTTTAGCTAAGTATTATTTGCCGAAGGCGAAGTGAAGGGAATAGCCCCCGAGACCGGTCTCAGGGGGCTATTCACGGAGCCTGGGGTGACTAGGTCCAGGCCACTAGGTCCTATGGGCGGAGCACCCACCTGGCCTGGCATCCTGCTCCACCTGAACACGGCGGCCTGGCTCTGCTCGGCGGGCTGGGGCAGGCTCCTCCTGGTCACCTCGCTCTGGAGCTCGCTGTAGGAGGTGCTGCCGCGCTCCTCCTGCAGCGCCATCATGGAGCGCATGCTGGGGTCCACCTGTACCAAACACCACCACCACCACCACCACCCAATTAACCACTGCAGCCAACACCACCACCACCACCCAATTAACCACTGCAGCCAACACCA
>JAOPUD010000131.1:1892349-1904786 GCA_027122715.1 Trisopterus minutus
AATAAAAGTCTGGAAGAAACTGAAACTTACAAACGAAAAGTATCATAATTTAAATGAAAAGCCTGAAGGGCAGAACAGTAAGGGCCAACCCAACCCTAGCTCTAGTGAAGTCCAAGCCAGCAATACAGCGACTGCAATAATGTGTTTGACCACAAGATTTGCTGTACTTACAGTTCAACTTAAAGTTTGGCTACGCCCACATATCCAGACCCAGAAAATGTTTGACAAATATAACAAACTATTTGTTTTTAATATTACAAATATAATTATAGATAGGCTGCTTTAGGGAGAACCACCCTACAGGTCACTTCACGTAAAGAAATCACCCACGTCAGTCTCTCCACGCCATCTTGTCCTGACAACCATCTTGTTCTTTCCCAGGGGTCACTCTGCATGTACAAAGTGCCACTCTCCGAAGACTTCAGCAGAGAGTCAGGCTTCGACCCAAGCATGGGCATGTTTCAGAACATCCCACACAACGATCCAATCAACGTCCTTGTCAGGGTCTATGTCATCAGGGTGGGCCTCTGCTTCACTTCACATCCATACTGCTGGACAACCAGCTAGTCCCGAACCTTTGGCAAAATGGGAAAATGCATTGAACCTATAGACACTTTTTATGCTTTGGGCATTTAAATTGAAATTTGGACCACAATGATTCCCTAATGACTGTTTAACCCACTTATCATCTAAAATAACCGGTTTTAGGTTTGGTTTTAACAAGTTAGAAAAAATGTACACTACACAAAATGTAACCCTTCATGCTAAATCTACCCCTTAACACTAACACTAAGCCTTAACGCTGACCTATCCCAAGCTCAGCATGTATCTACAAATCGTGTCTTTTGACCAGGCCACCGACCTGCATCCAGCAGACATAAATGGAAAAGCCGACCCCTACATTGCCATAAAACTGGGAAAGTCTGACATCAAAGACAAGGAGAACTACATCTCAAAACAGCTGAATCCGTTGTTTGGAAAGTAAGTCTGCTAAGAAAAAGAAAACAGCATGAAGCGTCAACCACCCAGGGAACCGTTTAAGAACAAAAAGCTTTACAATGAATGTCTGCATTTCCCTTCCCGCCAACCAGGTCGTTTGACATCGAAGCCACGTTCCCGATGGACTCCACCCTGACGGTGTCCATCTTTGACTGGGACATGGTGGGAACCGATGACCTGATCGGAGAAACCAAGATCGACCTGGAGAACCGCTACTTCAGCAAACACAGGGCGACGTGCGGCGTGGCCTCCAACTACGCCATGTGAGTTCCAAGTGTTTTAGTGTTTTAGTGTCCCAGGCGCACTACTGCGGCCATGTGAGGCCAGAGTGTTTTAGTGTCACAGGTGATTCACAACAGGGTCCACAATGTGTCAGAAAATGTATGTATCTATTTTGATGAAAATGTATATTTATTAAAAACGTTGACATGACTTTTATATGACATCTCTTTTTTAAGCCACGGCTACAATGTGTGGCGGGATCCTATGAAACCAACCCATATTCTGGCTAAACTGTGCAAAGAGGGCAAGCTGGACGGGCCTCACTACGGGCCCGGGGGTCGGGTGAAGGTCGCCAACCGAGTGTTCATGGCTGCCACTGAGATAGAGGATGACAACGGTACGCCGGTCTTCCACTCTTCATTAAAGTACACTGAGCACTTACACCAAATACACGGCACTACCAGCACTCTAATGAGTTGCCCTATGGCAAGAGACATCACTTTAACACAAGTTTGAGCCAATCGGGAATTAGGAGTTGTTGTGATTGTTGTAATGACGTGGGTTTGACCAAAGGTTGCGCTGTTGCAGCTGCTTGCTTATTTAAGAGCTTGGTTCCTCATTTAATATCCAGCATTGCTTGCTGGGATCCTGGTAGATATGTGTCCGCTATGAATCATAGGTTGGATGCTGTAATGAAAAGAATATGGTGGCGAATTGAATGATCGTGAAGAGGATGATGTTGGTGGTGGTGGTGGTCAGATGATGATGATAATGTAGTTGGTGATGATGTTGATGATGATAATGTAGTTGGTGATGATGTTGATGAGCAGGTTTGAAGAAGCCGACCGAGGAGCACCTGGCCCTGACGGTGCTGAGGCACTGGGAGGACATTCCGAAAGTGGGCTGCCAGCTTATCCCCGAGCATGTAGAAACCCGGCCCCTCCTCCACCCCGATAAGCCTGGGATCGAACAGGTACGTCAAGTCTGAAACACACTGAGGCTCAGACGGAGGCTGAGGCCGTCCCCCGTCCAGGTCCACGGGGAATCACTGATCCACTTCAATAAAGTAAACGTGTCTTAAGCCAAAGGCGGAGGTGGAGTAAACAGACCCCCGCTCCGCAGCGCTAAGCTCCAGCCGTGCCTGCGCTGTGGAAGTCCACATTGATTCACATGAGAGCGGAATGAAAGGGATGGTTTTCAACATCATCAGGGGAGGATCGAGATGTGGGTGGACATGTTCCCTAAAGACATGTGATGTTTTTCCGATCAGGGGAGGATCGAGATGTGGGTGGACATGTTCCCGAAAGAGATGACTGCCCCTGGACCCGCCCTCGACATATCACCACGGAAGCCAAAGAAGTAGGTTCTCCCACTCAGAGTTCATCCAATGTTCATGTGGACCTGCTTCGGTTGTGCAGTGGCCCAGTGGGTCACATTTCTATTCTTTGTTAAAATCATTGTGCGACTCTCTATATGTCTGTCTGTCTGTCAGGTTTGAACTGAGGGTGATCGTCTGGAACACAGACGAGGTTGTGTTGGAGGACGATGACATCTTCACCGGAGAGAAGTCCAGTGACATCTTTGTGCGAGGGTAAAGAAACCTTCTGTGGAAACACTAACAAACCTGTAACTACACAGTGACAAACTATCTAAATACACTAACAATCCTGTGAAAATGCAGTAACAAACCTTCTGTAAAATAGCTAATGTACCTTCTGGAAATACACTAACAAACCTGGAAGCAAATCAAACAATATAGTGATATCTTATTATATCGATAACAATATTTTTCTGTTAATGTATTGCTGGCTGTGTTGCAACATTGCACCTGTGGTATGAAATGCAAAGCGATATAAATACCACCAGCAGAACCAGCCACCCTAAAAAGGTATGTAACCTCTTGGGCTGGCTAAAACATCTGTACGGTGTCCCCCTCTACACAGCTGGCTGAAGGGCCAGCAGGAGGACAAGCAGGACACGGACGTCCACTACCACTCCATCACCGGCGAGGGCAACTTCAACTGGCGCTTCGTCTACCCCTTCGACTACCTGATGGCTGAGGAGAAGATCGTCATCTCCAAGAAGGAGTCCATGTTCGCCTGGGACGAGACGGAGTACAAGATCCCCGCCCGCCTCAACCTCCAAGTGTGGGACGCCGACCACTTCTCTGCGGACGACTTCCTAGGTGCGGTGGGCGTCTCCGCCTGGGTGTCTGAAACTACGATTCACCTTTTATGATGGTGAATCGATTGAATGATTCTCTCCACACGTGTGCAGCTGACCAACGAGATGTCTGGTCTCTGATCCTCCGTCCAGTAAGGCGTCGTTGGGCCATGTGTCTTTGCGGTCTAGCGGGGATGCTAAAAACTTTTTTTTCTTTATTCTATGGGGTTGCAGGCGCCATCGAGCTGGACCTGAACCGCTTCCCTCGTGGCGCCAAGACCCCCAAGCAGTGCACCATTGAGATGGTGACCAACGAGGCGGAGATGCCCATGGTGTCCATCTTCAAGCAGAAGAGGATCAAAGGATGGTGGCCCTTTGTGGCCAGAAACGAAGAGGACGAGTTTGAACTGACAGTACGTGGTCTCTGAATGCGTGGCGGCACAACGGTGTATATGATTATGATTGATCTGTAGCTGTGTTCATCATACTGGCAGGATCTAACCCCCCCTCCATCACATGAGGTCATAAATAGGAGGGAGAAAGAAAATCTATCTGGGGATGTCAAGGCGAGTTCCCACTGGGAGGTGGGGTCCACCGAGCTACAGTGCCCTGAACAACGTCTCTCTGGCAGGGCAAGGTGGAGGCGGAGCTGCACCTCATGACCGGGGAGGAGGCCGAGAAGGGTCCCGTTGGGGAGGGACGCAATGAGCCAGAACCACTGGAGAAACCCAAGTATGGACCCCACCTTCCTCCTCCTCCTCCTCCTCTTTATCTCTCCTCCTCCTCCCCTCCTTATCTCTCCTCCTCCTCTTTATCACTCATCCTCCTCTTTATCTCTCATCCTCCTCCCCCCCCTCCTCCTCCTCTTTATCTCTCCTCCTCCGGTGCTCCTGCGTCCTGAGTGGGGGGCTCCCCTGGGACTCTGACCGCGGTTCACTGTGTATTTCCTCTGTAATCTGTAGTGAAACAAACACATTTCCAGCGAGCACGCACACCTTGTGTCCCCCTCCCGCCACCTCCCATTCTGAAGGAGAACTCAAGGATAAATTGTGACTTAAACAAAATTAAACAGGGTATCAAGCATGTCAATTAATGTGATGAACTTATCCTAAAAATAACCTAAACATAAACATACCCATAAATGTTGGTAAGTTGCGCGTATACAAAATACGTGTATAAAAAACCTCATAAACAACCTTAAATTGCCTTTAAACAATATAAAAATTACAAAATAAAACAACGTTAATTAGAGACAACACCGTTAGGGGCCTTTTTCCACCTGAGGAGTGACACTTAGGACACACACACCTGTGTGTGCTGGACGGCCCCAAGGATCTGCTGGTCACATGGTAAGTCGTGCCTCTGTATCCCTCCTCAGCCTCTCAACTATGTTAAAGACAATGTGAAAGGGCATTCAGAGAGCACATGTTGCTCCTGTAATGTGGCGTATGTAAGGATGTCCTCAAAGGCTTGAAATTCTACAAAAGATGTGAAAACACCTTACCAAGGCAAATACATATCGGACTTTGATGAAAAGATTTGAGATTTCTTTTTTTTTACATCCGTTTGGATTTTTAAGACTTTAAGAAGAATGGACTATTCATTGATTAAAAAAAACGAATAAAGAAACATTAACTTTTCACCATGGCCAAGTCTTCAAATGTATTCATCAAAGTCCTTATTTTTTCCTTGTTAAGCAGTTCTCACATTAAGTCTTTAGGCCAGCCCTATATGCACTGTATGTCCAAGCCAATGGGCAAAGTGTATTATGAATGTGATTGGCTCATTAGAGATTATAATTATTTTGCATGTCTTGCATGCTTTGTTAATGCATGAATCTGGGAACAAGCCAGCAACAAAACCGAAAAAAAGAATTTCATGTTGTCTTTAAATATAATTCTCGACCCTTCTGCCTTATCTTCCAGTTATCCCAGTCAAATCTACATTTGCCTACATGTGATGCATGTATGAGAATACAAATAACCAACCACCCCTGTTTTGGTGGTCTTAAACGTTTGTTGTTTTCTTTCCCCCCCCAGCCGCCCTGGTGCCTCACACCATACAAGGCCAATAAGCACATGTACTGGTGTGAAACCAGTACATGTGGGTGGCCATCAAGATGGTGCTGGCTCTGTTCCTGCTAGCCCCTGTGGCTCTTTTCCTTTACAGCAGGCCCTGCTACATGGTGAAGAAGATGCTCGGAACTTGATTAGCCTCACCAGGCGATCTCTCACAGTTGTCCCGATTATCCCCCTACCCATTCACCTCCCAGTCTTTAAGACAGTCAAACAACCAACGAACAATGGTTGGTTATGGTATACTTAGTCCAAAGGCATCGTTTCTGGGGTAATCTGGAAGCTGGGGATGTCTGCCCTATAGGAGTGCTACATACACAATATTTGAAATAAACACCATCTTGCCTTTGTTTATTTAGTCAGCACTGGTATAGAATTGACATTGAACTGCAGGTCAAAACATTGCAACCATGTTTGTGTATTGCCGACTATCACCAACATATTTTATCTGTATAAAGTTGAAGAAGACAAGATGTTTTGTGACGAGGAAAAGGGGGGTCGATTACTGAAGAAGGAACAACAGGACAAAGGAATTTAAAAAAAGAAAGATTAAAATAACACAGCATCTCACAAGTTTGGCATTTTGTACGTTAAACAATTCAGCTGCAGAGGAACCAAGACATGACTGAGAAAAGAGAAGATAGGATAGGACCCATGGGGGTCTGCTCTATGTACCTTAATGGGAAAGCAGAAATGAAGAATAAGGAACGGAAGATGATCATGTCTCATCTGGTCCAATTTAGACTCAAACATAATGCTGTTGAGCCTGGTGAGTTGGGGAAGCATCTCCCATGCACAGGTGAGACTGAATCGTTGCCTAGGTGACGGAAACAAAACAGGGACCACAAGGAGAGCGATCTGAGGGCATGTATGTGGTTCTGACTTCCTGCCATTGACGAGGTAATAAGGGCAGAAATACTTAACACGGAAGGGCATCGCTAAGGCTGAATTAACACCAGAAGAAAAGGAAGTAACTTAGGAAATTCCCCTGGAGTTTGGTGAAGCAGAAGGGCTTCTACGGGAACCACTCAGGTGGTCCAACCAAGAGGAGACCAATGGACATTTGGCACACACAACAGCCAATGATAAATGAGTTTGTCGTTCCTTGACCCAAGCTTGTTATCCTGTGGTGTGCATTCTGTTCGCTAACCCATTTTCTGTGATTAATTAAGATGTTTTGTCAGCCCTTGGACAAATTTTGACAAATTGTGCATCAATTGGAATAAACTGTAGAAAAAAATAGATCATTTACAGGCACAGAAAACAAATGTCAAAGTAATGGAGAGGGAAAAACAACAACACGACCGATATTGAAATATTCTGTGGTAAACGACAAGAGGTGTTCTCTTTGTAACGGTGATGATATCTTGTTTGTCCTCCAGCCGGCCAGACATCGCTCTCCTCTGGTTCCTCACACCCTTCAAAGCCATTAAAAACCTGCTGTGCAACCAGTACAGGTGGCTGACCATCAAGATCGTCACGGCGCTGCTCCTGCTGGCCCTACTGGCCGTCTTCCTCTACAACATGCCCGGCTACATGGTTAAGAAGATGCTTGGGGCGTAGCCACAACAAGCTGTGATAAAGCCTCTCTCGCATATTCGGGGAAAAGCTAGAGGTTATGAGTTTTTTGCTCTTCAGGGGAATGTATTTTACGTGTCTTATGTATTAATCGGGTGCAGGGTATTGTAGTGGGCTGGGTCAGTCGAGAGGTACTGGGTTCAAACTGATTTCCGCCGGGACCGTCTGACTTGTAGGCATTGTTGAAAAGATGTCTAATTCCGACATGCTTCCTAATGACATGCGTCTTAATTCATTGTAAATTGCTTTTGTTCAAAGCAACTGCTACATTAATAAATTAGTCAGTAGTATAGGACTGGGAAAGAATTCATGAGTCCTCAGTGGGAGTTCTATTGCGTAGGCCTTGTTGTGAAAACCAAACAATTGTTTTGCTGTTCGAAAGAGGATTCCTTATTGAGAACAATGTTTGCTAAATTGGCATTACGATGGGGTAGCGGGTGCATAGTTATGGCGTTGTCTGGAATTGCTTATTTTTCTATACACATTTTAGGATCGTCAATCGATTCCACTTGGCAAGTCGGAAGATGGTTTATCTTAAAGCTCTCAATGAAATGCAGACTGGTCAGTAAAGTTATTTAGTGTTTGCCCTCTCTTTTCTCGTTTTTAGTGTTGCGTTATTTCAAGAAACACAGAATGTTTGCCCTGGTCTAGCTGGTTCGAGTTAGACGCACCTTTATTTTGAATTATTGGAGTACAGTTTTCACATATACATACACACACACACAACACCTGGAATTTGTGAATAAAGTTGTCTTGAGTTCCTTCAGTGTCCAATTATTGCGTCCTTCCCATGTCCGTGCGTCCTGAGTCTTTCCTGTCTGCTCTCAAACAAACTGCTTCACCAAAACCAACCGTTCTTACACCATCCATGAGGAGGTCAACACGTCTCATACACAAACCAATCCTGATGGGAAGCCTATTGGTTAGTCTCCCTGATATCACAATTACACACATGAGTTGTGTGGTACGGCTAAACTACCAACTACGCACCTCCCTCGTATAACCAGTCTACCGTGGAGGGGTGGATTACGTGTTTCAGGTTCGGACTGTGTTCGGATTTATAGTTTAAATTAGAAAATATAGTTAATTATTTTATCCCATGTACCAACCTGGTAGTCTAGTTGTCAGGGTGTTTTAATCTCAACCACAAGTTGTGGGGACAAACCCAAATCTCCACACGTTCAGCCAGTTGTAACTCCCTGAAATTGAACTAATCACTTGGCAGTGATTAGTTCAATTTTAGGGAATTCCAGGTATACATGCAAAGTAATGAATAGTGCAGCCAGAATGTCATGCTTTTTGTCATGGTCTACCATGGATAGTCTGTGTTTTGCTGGAGCTGAATTCTCTCAGTAAATTCTTTAATGTGTGCTCCCTTACCTTCTTCCTCCAGCCGCCCTGATATTGCGCTGCTGTGGTTCCTGATCCCTTTCAAAGCGATGAAGAACTTGGTCTGTAACCAGTACCGCTGGCTGGTAATCAAGCTGGTGTTTCTCCTGCTGCTGGTGGCTATTTTGGGCCTGTTCATCTACAACATGCCAGGCTACATGGTCAAGAAGATGCTGGGGGCTTGAGCTGTCCACTGGGAGACGATATGCTAATGTTGTCCATGGGCTTTTATGCACCCAGCTAGTAGCCATCTTGGTTCTAAATGCTAGCTGGGTGGGGATGAACTGCATGCAGAATTCCACATCCAGTTTGCCCACCAGAAAGCGTTCACAACCAAAATGTCTGCATTGTGAATTAGGCCTACTGCACTCTTCAGTTGTTCTTATTTTTGCTGTACTGTCAATTTTCAGGTTTTCCGTCATGAAAATGAAATGAATAGTTAGAACTGACATGTCTAGGTGGAAATTAGTCCATATTAATAACCACAATCGCAGCACTTCAAATTAATTCAATATTTAGTATGCCTGTTCACATCATCTAGATACGTATGCAAAGTTCTAAAGTAGGCTACATTGTTGCAATGTTGTGTGGTACATTTGATATTTAACACATTGTTGTTAGATCGTCAGTTTCTCCATTATTTTGTCTTGAATTTTTTTCAAAATAATTCTTTTTTTTGTTGGAAATATATATTGGGGATTTAAAAAAGGTATTTTTCCCCATAACAATGAGTGAATTGTGTTCATTGCTTTGACTTGGAAATTATTAATAAATAAATTTCATTTATTTAAAGTTCATTTATTAGTAATTTATTTATTTTAACTATGTTTACATGAAATAGAAATTGTTGCCTGCTGGATTCTTACAATTTTTTTTTATAAATGCAGTATAGTACAGCAAACTGCAGAAAAGTGTGTACCGTAGTCCTCTGTAGTGTTTTAAATGTACTTCACACATATTGATTAGGAAGTATGTGTGAGGTGTGTGAGTGGATGTCTTTAATTATATATTAGTGTGAGGACTGCAAAATTTGCCAAGAGATCTAATCATACTTTCTGCAATCAATGTTTCATAATCTGAAATGTACATAGGAACTGGCTCTTGTTATGCTGCTAAAGAGTTCTAAATTACAGTGATCACCAACAGCAAACAACCATTTTTCGACTTCCTAACGACCAATGCGATATACTACATCTCCAACCTGTAAGATTCCTGTCTTTTTGACGGTGAAAAACTGTCCAAACAACGGTGATTTATTGTAGATTTTCACCTCTGACGGTTGGCACTGTCGATATCTGACGAAAAAAGATAACACATACTTTACAACCAGAAAGGTTAGAAATTACATTGTAATCTGGCCATGGAGTACATACACACATTGCAAACTAGGCTATGATAAAAACAGTAAAAAAAAGTTTGTAAAAACAAGCAAACACTGATGATACTCAATCTATGGGGGTGGGGGTAAAAAGTATCACATAACCGATAACAAAAACATAAATGTACAGTTACTCTTAAACCCTTACCCCTTGAGTGTGTCCAGGGGCTCTTTCCTGCTTATAATACCAGTTTCTGGGTCAACGGTGGTGAAAATGCACCTGCAGTACAATCACAGATCATTCCATTAATGTTTATATTTGTTGTATAATATGTGACCACCAGGTTAAAAATGGTAACAGTGTAACAGGGATTTTCAGAAGCTATGTGTGGGTTACCTTCCACATGACATCACACGTTGGAGTCTGACATCACCAATCAGCAGCTCTGTCCAAGAATCCTAGAAAAGTAGGATGGAAAAACAACTTATTATTCTTTTTTACTTTCTTATTCGTATATATTGAAGAGTATAATCAAGGAGAGAAAAAGTTAGAGAGGAAGATATAAAGTGAGGAAATTAAAGGGGAACAGTGCCTGTTGGGGGATAATAACATTACATAAAAGCAATATTTTACATTTACCATTTATCCCAGCCTTTAGAAAATGAGTCTTCCTTAGTTTTTAATCTATATGTGAGTCTCTCCGTCGTTTGAATATTACCGATAATGTTGAGCCAATCTCTGTAGTCAGGTGCATAAGACTGGAGCCAGTTCTTAGTGATGGCTTTTTTGAGGCAGCAAGAAAAACCTAAATCAAAAATAGTCTCCAATATGCACAGATCCTACTATATGTCCCAGGTATAGAACAATACATGTTTGGGATATTTTGTATCCCTGTACCTTGCACAGCATAACATGGATATGATTCCAGAAAGGTTGTATTTTACTGCAGTTCAAAACATATGTGTTTGATTATGATCCATACAGTTGCACAGTAATCTTGGCCAAAATAAAAAAGTGAATACTCTCGATCCATGTGACTGTAGCTGTCTGGTGTATTTTCTACATATCGTGATCTCTTCACTCAATTATTTTTCCCCATTTAGCTTCGACATATAATGTTGAATCATTTTATTTTTAGCTTCCATTAAACAACAATACAGAACTGACTGCTCTGGGAATGACATCATTGTAAGATTGTACAATCACTTTTACCATAGGATGTATCTCATCAGCATGTTTGTTAATTATTTTTATATAGTAATCCCTCATTTGTAAAAACCTGAATATGTCCAGATTTTTTAGACCATATGTGTTTTTTTAATATTTATTTTCACTGCATTCATCCTGTCAATGAAACTCATTGGATATGTTGACCACTTTCCAGTATCTTTCCGTATGTTGCCATCAAAAGCTTTAAAAGGTCTCATTCCCCGAGAAACCGTTTCTTACTCCTCCTTTTGAAATTTGATAGGTCACTTGGAGTTGCATATGCATGCTGAACGTGAATGTTCTTCTACCTCAATTGCCTGCATTAGCAAATTAAAGAAAATGCATTAATGATTGGATCAGAAAGGCCTCACCAACTGACATCAGTTGGTGAATTAGTATTCATCATTCATATTCACTTTGGTGGTGATGTCGTCTTTGACAGTTTTCAGGTCAATTTTCAGCTTGTTTTGCATGGCTTCTATTTGCTTGCTAATGCTATCTAAGCTAGCTTGCGGTGTAGCCATAGCTGTAGCTTAAGGTGTTAGCTTGTCTCCTTCCTCGTCGGAACGATTTATTCCTTTACCTTGTCCATCCAGGACTTTTTTCTTCTTTCCTTTCTTTGATCCTCTGCTCAGTCAATGTCAATGTAAATTTCTTTGTTCAAGATTTTGCCGTTTATTGTGTTGACGTTGGGAAGCACATTATTCAAGTGTCCATACTGCTCTACCGTCGCCCAGAAGTCACAACTATTAATCATTTTTAATTACATCCCCCCCCTCCCCAAAAAAAATACTGAAGAAAGATGAATACAAAATGTATAAATTATAAATTGGGAAAATACTTCCCAGTTTAACTTACATTGCTGGATTTCAGAAGAAGCTGTGCTCAAATAATTTGCATTGAATTGTTTATCTCGCACTCGTAAAAATTGAAAGTAAACGAAAATATACATCTCATGGTAAAAAAATGGAAAGTTGAATCATACCTCCTCAAAGGCATTGCAGTCACCGACGATGATGTTAGGTCGGAATCTCTCCACCGTAACGTCCTTCTCCAGCTTGCTGTTGAGGTCTCCAACTGACGCCTGCGACAGCAGCATCACCGGCCCAACGTCCGGATAGGCCACTGTCTGGATGGTTGAAGAACAGCAACTAAAGTACCTCCCAAAGACATGACCGCTTTTATTTAACAGGGATCTAAGGAATTCTGTTTGTTTATATTTTTGTGATTCACTATTCAGTTAGGTGGTTGGAGTAAAGGGAGCACATCTGTTTGAACAACTGTTACTTCACATATATATAACATAAACTCACTATTTGGTCGATTGATTTAATATGTACATTAAAGGCACCCAGTGCAACTTTCCAGGCAAAAATGAACATTCAATTTCTAGTTTTTTTTACACATAGTATATTTCAATATCTCCCTACCATTACATATCGACATTCAAGGAGCGAAGATGAGACGTCGTTGTGTGGTGAGA
>JAOPUD010000131.1:1919150-1929744 GCA_027122715.1 Trisopterus minutus
GAAATATACTACGTGTAAAAAAAACTAGAAATTGAATGTTCATTTTTGCCTCGAAAGTTGCACTGGGTGCCTTTAAGATAAAAAAATTAAAATAATTTTTTAAAAGCAGGGTATCTATTCATAGAATTTAAATGCAAACCTAGTTTGCGTCTGTCTTGTTTGCTTTAAAACAACATCAGTCATGAAAGACATCAACTTAAGTCGCCACTAATACAACTGCACTGAATATAATGCTAGTTGTTGCACTTAATGTTGGGCCACTGTTTTAGTGCCATCATTGAATGATGATGCATGTGAGCCCTTTGCACTGAAAAAAATAAGAATCACCCATGTGGCTTTCAAAACAAAATTGTTGTGTTTGTCATTTAACAAGAGTATAGACATGTTAAAAATTGCATTTGAGCATGGAAAATATGAAATTAATGTAAGTTGGTTCAATTAACATACATAGGCTATGAATCTGAATGATTTTTTAAGTACTGGCAATCCCCAAAATGCACCAGAATGCAGGAAATCCAATCTACCAAATTCAACATTTTCTGGAGGAGGTTTCCCAGACCCAGTCCATGACTACCCCACACCAACAAATTTAATCACCAGCTACCACTGATACAGACATATATCTACACATAATTTGTTCTTATTTTGAATTATTTTGCTTCTCTCATATGCGATTAGGTGAAGAGCGCGATCATGTGGCCCTCTGATGGTGATGATGAAAAATTGTGGCCCTCTTAATCATGAAAGTTGTCCATCCCTGATCTGCAGCATGCCACTTAATTTGAAAATCCCGGAATGTAAAAAAAATACAATTTCATGAAAACCATTTCATGAATCAACAGTAAAACAAGAAATAACTCAACATGAAACGTTGGGAAAGAAACAAAAAACTGAAAACAAGTTGATACTGTACATTTGATCCTGTACATTCTATTTTTGGTGTTGTTTGCATAATATGTCGTTTTTATATCTGGAGGGATGTAACGAAAATAATTTCCCCCTGTGATTATTGAAGTATTTCTGATTCTGATTCTGATTAACGGCACAACTATTGGATTCATCATTCGACATAATACTGGTAACTTATTTGAATGTTGGACACCTCAACGTTTCATTCTTAAACCATTAGCACTGTGGTTTCTGCACATCATAAGTGCCATGATCAGCCAGTACTAAGCAGCCAGCACTAAGCAGCCAGCATTAAGCAGCCAGTTCTAAGCAGTCAGTACTAAGGAAAGGAGAGATGTTTTAATCCAACAGCCGATAAAATGTCTCTTCGTCTCTCCTCTTCTGCCGGTTCTCACACTCCCTGGCCTCTGAAGACTGCTGGGAGGGCCTAATTAGAGACGATTCACACTCCACAGGTGTGAAGGCTAAAGGTGTGTGTGGGTGTGTGCGTGCATAGGCATATGTGTGTAGTCTTGTGTGTGTGCACAGGGGAGTGGGTGTGTGGGTGTGTCTGACCTGGCCCACACACTTGTGTTGATTAATGATGTGGTGCAGCACACTCACTAACTCTGTACATGAATAAGCATTGAATAATTGTTGACAATGAGTACTTCACCTGGGTTTGTGTCAGACTATGACACATTACAGGATAAAACTGTACTAAAGAACAAATATTTTTTTTGGTTTTATTTGTTTTACTAAATTAATCAGTGATTGCTGATTCCGGTATTACCTTCCTCTTTGCTGGGTTATCTTTGAGGAAAGCACACAGGGGCCTGTTTGCTGGCTCTACAGATCACTTTGCCAACATCCTCCCAAGGTTCGCCTTGACAAATCCAAAACGGCCAGGGTCGCAGGCGAAGAGATGCCAAAAGTTGGCTTCCTTTCACTGATTCCAGTTGTCAACAGTGATGGCGGGTGGATATACAGACCAATCACCTGAGAACTTTCAAACAAATCCAACAACAAATAAATACTTCAATGAGAGATGTTGTCTCAATGACGTGGAGATGAATGCTGGCATTGTGCTTTCAGACCACAGAAACAAAGTGTGAATGCTAAACTCTGAGGGGTAGGAAATGGACTGCTCTGAAACATACAGACAAACACACATCAACTCAATTAATCCTTATCGCCGTGTTGCGGCCCGCCGTTTGTTCTGGTCAAACATGTGAGACGTTTTTATCATTCATTGTTTCATAAAGTCCCCATAACGTGCCTCCCTGTCGCTGGAACGACCAGCAGTCATTGTGTGTGAATAAGCGTGTGTTTAAAGGGAATAAAGGCAGTTCTTTTGTCCGCTGGATGTTTTGAATTCAATAGTTTTTTTCAAATGTTCCTCTAATTAACAAATACTAGAGGCCTACTGCATCTTTATATTACTGGCTTCAAATATTTCTAATGGTGCCTTTGCCTGGGAACCAGGTTGAGAGGGCGGAAAATAATAATATTCAATATTTTCAAGATATGAAAGAGGATAATTACTTTTATTTGAGTCTATTTTAGCATGCAATATTATCAGCTTAGCAGTAGTTTAAAAGGCGTTGAATAATTTCAGTTGATTAATTAATCTCGCTCTCCTCATACATTAAGCACAATGCAATGCATGTATTTTATTCTTGAACTTGTAATACTGTAATACTTGTAATACTTCAGTCCTTCTAGTTGCAGAAATCGCTTGTGCTAGGCTAGTGCAAGTCAAGGGAATCTGCTAGCCTGCCAATAAAAAGAGTTTTAACCACTCCACAGTACACCTGAGGCAAACCAATAATAACGCCAGACTGTTTATGTAAATGTCTGTGTTGATAGAATAATGTTAGAAATAAACTTACCCTTGCATCGCAGTGAATTTAGATTATAATCCCTGTAGTTGGAAGCAGGCAGCAGCGGACTGATATTACCTGGAGTTTGCTTCTCTGTTTACCTTCACCAGAAAGTAGTCCCCCAAAATGTAATGTGATCATTGCGATACAAGGATAGTTTAATTTCTAATATTATTCTATCAACACAGACATTTACATCGATATTCAAGCATTATAATTGGTTTTCCTCGAGTGTACTCTGGAGTGGGTAAAACTGTTTTTATTGGCAGGCTAGCAGATCCCCTCGACCTGCGCTAGCCTAGCACCAGCGATTTCTGCAACTAGAAGGACTGAATGAAAAGTGTTGCAAACGGTCTCCAATGATAAATTACACACTGGCTCACTTGGAAATGAGGTCCGATGTCCAAAATCGACTACTACTACTAACTACCCCTTTAATGTAGGATCGGAGGAATCAGGTGGATTTCCTCCAGGCCTACAAGTGATGGTTGAGTGTTGCTTTTAACAGGGTAGAAAAGATAAGTTCTTGTTGTATTTTGGTTTATGAAGCATTTATTTGGTGGTTTTATATTGCTGGTATTCGGACATTGGTGATGTGGTAAGTGGTGATGCTGAATAAAAACCCTCTGAACCCCCTCTGAATCAAATTTAGGCTTTAAGTTCAATGCCACCAGAACATACCAGATTTTATACATCACAAGGCTATCCCAAACCGCTTCGTCTCTGAGAGGTCTCCAAGGAGCCATGGGCAAGGATACAAAGATCAGCCTTCACACCCTTATTGGTAGTGTTGGGAAAGTTCACTAATGAACTAGTTCAAAGTTCCGTTCACAAATTATAAAATTAAGTAGTTCAGTTCATAGTTCATAATTAAAAATTTTAAACTAGATTCACAGTTCCAAAAATGAAGTAGTTCATAGTTCTTTATTTCAATATGTTGCTGCGAGCTATAATCTCGGAACCAACGCTCTCAGTTTAACTTCGTTCAATAGGGTGCCAGATTTCCATAGAGCCTTCCAGGCGAAAACCCAGCTAAAACACAGTAAGTATATCAGTATATCATAGTATATCATAAACCTAACACACACACACACACACACACACATTTACATGACAGAATATTTAATAACCTGTTGCTTTACACATATATTCCATTAAAACATGTTACAGGCATTATAATTTCTCTAACAAAGCAAATATATACAATAAAATATTTAGCCCTTCACAAACACATGCTGAATATTACAGAATTTATTTATCGGCCTATACAATTGTCATGTCTTTTATAAGCATAATCATGGAAGTGATTATATCAAATAAACACAAATATTTAACATAGCAAACTGGGCGAGTTCTGTTTGATGTTTTCATAGTGTAATGATACAAAAATTAAACAGCCCAAAAAGGCCCTGCTAAAGGAATGCTTGTGTCTTTGTAGAGCAAATGTAGAAAGAATATAATGCATATACATTTTTAGCTTTTTGTTTATTCAACTTCCATTAATGGTATTTTCAACAACCTTTATATAGACTATTTACTCCTTTCAAATGTCTTCTTCTTTTTTAAAAGCTACAAAAAGCTATTACATAGAATAAATATTATAAAGAGTATATAAAGAATGTTATTGAGAATCTTCTCAGGATATATTCATATCCAGAACATTCGTTTTTAACTCAATATATTTCTCTTTTTGAGTCCACCATCAAACATCAATTTGCTGTCAGCATCATAGTTTTTTCATCATATTCATTCATGTTCAAATGTGTTTATATTAAACGGCAAGTCTAAAATATTATCAGTGACCACCAGATGGTGCTAACATAATTTGAAATTACTTTGACTGAAGGTACATTTAAAGGCCCTGCCTTCGTGTTTAGTGGAAATTATCCATCTGGTAAACGTCCAAAAGCTGAAAATAGATCAGAGTTAATGGAGGCGGCGGCGTTTGTCAACAACAAGTCAACGCAATAAAAACATGTATTTTGTTTTACAAAAGTGAAACGGTAAATATATTTTAATATATGTATATATATATATATAGCATAGCAGTACACATTATTTACTTTTATTCAAACATGCTTTCATGTAAAAGCCAGATTTGAGAGTGGGAGGAGCTTGTGGGTATAGTCTCAATCTGTTAGGACAGATATCATATTATATTTTTATTGGCTTCTCCCTACAAAGGCAGACTGCTACAAATAGGTAACGTTAACAGGGGCATACATGTAAACAATCAAATCAGATTGAATTGACAGAAGAAAAGGCGTAGAATAGGCATATTGGCAAAGTACTAAATCTGCTGAGCGTGAGGATGGCAGAGAGAGGCGCCGGTGATGGTGATCCAGGGGAGAGGGGGTTGGGGAAACAACCGGGTAAACAACCGTCTCTGGCTGGAGAGGCCAGGGCTGTACTAGAAGTCGTTGACTGCCAAGAAGGTGAGGCCCAGCCCCCTGGTCCTCAAGGCACAGAGGCTCCTCGGTCTCCTGAAGAGGACTCAGAGTCAGAGTGTCCAGGATGCCAGGCCATGGGTGCCCTGGTGCTTCCCTGTGGGCACATGCTCTGCACGGCTTGCATCCAGCTCAGCAGCGGGGGCCGGGGGGAGATGGGCCCCGGCAGCTGCACGGTTTGCTACGGGACGCAGCTGATGGACTCGGTTCTGCACACCCTGCTGGCGGTCCTCTTCCAGGGCCAGTCCAGGAGGCCCCGGGAGGGAGAAGGAGATGGGGAGAAGGCCGTTGTGGAAGCAGGGGACTCGGGTAGGGCCGGTGTAGAGGAACGCTGCTTACGGCACAGCCAGCTTTGCACCATGTTCTGCTTGGAGGACGAGGAGCCACTCTGTGAGGAGTGTGTTGAGGAGGAACACGACCACCACCACTGCTGCTCCTTACAGGAGGCCGTCAGGGCCTGCAAGGTGAGGCACAGAGGACGTCACCAAACACTAAGATTCAAATCAGTCGCTCAGCAGTAAACGTTGATGATGCAACTGGTGTGGGCGAATTGTAGCTTAAATTTGTTGCAGCAGGACTGCAGCGGCAGTAATTGCATTACCCTTTTCAGTAATTGCACATCTTTTCTGAAAATAGATTAATTTCACTTCAGATAACATCTTTGAAATTGCTTCAGAAGTAAAGCATGGAAAAACATTCACTGTGCTCAACTGTTCATTTTCTTGAGTACAGATTTGTGTGACATTCATCAACTTCAATTTGAGTGTCCTTATTTTAATTTCAGAGCGAGCTGCAATCTTCTCTTCAATCCCTACGAGAGCAGCAGGAGACTCTGAACTCCAATAGGGATAGCTGTGAGGACACTGCCAATTATGTCAAGGTACTTCCCCACATAGTATCTGTTGTTATGGAGACACTGTTATATGCACAGACAGACACATATCATTTCTTAAATCATTGACATATTGAACAAAGACAGTACCATTCTGGTTACTTTTACTTTTTGACTTTAACCCTCGGCGTCTTGCATCCTGATCTCAGAACCAGTTTGTGCGCACGTCACAAGTGCTGCGGGAGGAGTTTGAGAAGATGCATCAGTTCTTGCGGGACAGAGAGGCATCCGCCATGACATCCCTGAGGGAGGAAGAGGAGGAGAAGAGTCTGCGGATTGCTGAGAAGATGGAGAAACTCACAGACGGCATCGACGAACTGAAGGATGCAATCCAACAGACGGAGGAGGCCATGGTGTTGGAAAACCATGTCTTCCTGAAGGTTAGCTGCTAGTCTGTTGATTATGCTGACGGCACAACGACTGTTACATCATGGGCTCCACTGTCCTAAAATAGTAGTAGTGAAGTTCTGATGTGTTTTCAGGTATTAAAAAAAATAATAATAATGTGTGAATCGATTAGGATAACAAGGTTTTACACGATTCGATTTCTGAACATATTTTAAATTGTTATCCTGAGCCTTTCCCACTGTTCAGATTCAGATTTGTTACAATGAAGTCAGGTTTGAACTCACCTCAAACTAAAGCTTCTATGTCGTTGCTGCAAACACTTTACGACCCTAACTCGTTTTCAATGTCTTTACTGTCCCACAACAGAACTACAAGAGGGCATCTGAAAGGTATGTTCCCTGACATGTTTATCATGGAGGTCGCAGGCATTCTCATCTGGAACCATCGACATGTATACATAGATGACAAATTGATTGCTTAAACCCCTTGCTGTGCTACGTCAGCGAGACTGTAAATAATACAACATCTAAATTTATTAACTAACGTCTACATTTTTTAACCAGCAGCTTTTGTATTCATATCAAATAATATTGTAAACATTTAGAAAACTGGTATTCTTTTGTTTATTTTTGTCCACGTAGATCATAAACCCTTGAACGGTGTAGTGGTTTTGGAATTGGAGGGTTGGAGGGTGGATTTGTCTGTGTTTATGAGTTTATATGTCCATGCGTGGAACATGGTGCTGTACGCTACTTAGAGAGAGTGGGCAGGCCTTCTGAGGGAGCAATATCAGTTTCTGTTACATGGGTTTAGCGGCAAGAGGTGAGAGAGGATTTGCTCTCTGACACTCATAGAAATGTAGCCGCGTATCTTTTTATAAATAGTGTTTTACAATCTCCTCAAATTTTTGTGGGGGTTGCTTACTGTAGGGCTGGGTACAGAATAGCTGAGCCAGAAGAGGAGTTAGGATCCCTGCTGGATGTGGCCAAACACCAGGGCCGTCTTCACTACCATGTCTGGGAAAAGATGCTGGACACCTTTGAATATGGTGAGTTCATGAAAAAAGGGATATGTAATACAATTTTGGTTTTACATTAATCTTGACTATCTCACGTTTTACCAGGTTTAGAGAGTTACACACTTTATATTATTGGCACAGATAATGGCATAAATAACCCTAATCAAAATGCAAATTGAGTGGCCTGTGTTTCACAAGGATGGGGCTAAGAGTTTAACAGTTTATTTACTCTTTACCACGTCTATGTTTGTGCACTAGTCCCAGTGACTCTGGACCCCAACACAGCCTCCGCCTGGCTTAGCATTTCCACAGACCTGGCCAGCGTGTGTGCGTGCGAGGAGACTCACACACTCCCAGTTCCGGCCAACCGGGAGAGATTTGTGGGACGGAGGGCCGTCCTGGGCTCCGAGGCCTTTGAGGCCGGGAGACACAGCTGGGAGGTGGATGTGGGCGATAACAGCTGCTGGTCCCTGGGGGTGGCCAGAGAGAACGTCCCCCGCAGGAAGGACTCCTGGTCAGGAGGATTGGAGCCGGGGGGGGAGGACAGTGTGGCCAGCCTCGGCGTTGTTGACCTCTGGGTGGTTTCCCTCGCCGACGGCCATTATCGAGCCTTCCCCAGCCACGGTGGTGGACCGATCGGGCCGAGACGAAGGCCCAGACGAGTCACGGTTCAGCTGGACTGGGAGAGGGGTTGTCTGACGCTGTCGGATGCAGCAGACAACAGCCTGATTTACCGCTTCAAGCAGCAGTGGAGCGGCCCGCTGCGGCCCTACCTCTCCACCACGTGTGCCAAACATCCGCTGCGTATCAATGCCAGGAAGGTGACAGTGATCGCAGACTAAGACATCCCGTTCAGAAGGCTGTCGTTGATGTCTGCCGGTGTTCAGAGTGCACTGGGTAAACCAATGGGGTTCCTCTGCAGGAATGACCCTATCAGTGTTCCTCAGAGGCTTGGTCAATTTACAACAACTGTCAACAAATATGGTTATGAAAATGTGAATACCAAAATATAAATCCTATTTGGTGGTTAAGGTTAGGGTTATTTGGATAGAATACAAGTATGTACATAGGCCTGTATTTTAGAAAGGTACACATTTTAATTTTTTGTTTCCCACTTAGTCTTTTTAACCTTGTGTTTGTGTAGATTACAGCATGTTATGCATTTACAATGATTCTTCTGTTTGTGTTCTGTATGTATATCAGTCTAATACTGCTGGGATTACACTGTGTGTGCTTAACACTTAGGCCCACTGGTTGCATAGTAATTAAATAGTTTTCCACCTCCATCTCATCCATCTCTCTGGCTCTTGCCATGCTGACGGGAAACACTCTCTCGCACTTTCTCTGAGTATCATATGATCTGGCTTCACTGTGTAAACACATTGCTCCACAAATACGCAAACCACACCGCACCAACGCCATCGACCTTCTGCCTAAAATAGAGAAAGCAACAGTGACTCGACACAAAGACCAGAGTGGAGCCCCTACTGTTTTGTGTAGTGGTATGTATTGGCATCGATAAAAGACACATTTCTGTGTCTTAAGCTTTCAAACCATCTCATTTGGACAGAATTTTTCAGAGACAGCAGAATCTATTGTATATCCCATAACAAGAATAGCATTGATAATAATCACAATATTAAGAACAATAATAATTACAATAGTGTCATTATATCAAAAAGAAACTGTAAGTAGAAAGTTTCCTGTACAAAAGGCTTTAGAACAAATGTCCCATATTTGCAATACCAGAGGCTGCAGTTTCCGGACCTCACTTCTAGGACTGCTTTTTCATCACTATCGTTTTTCTATTCAATTGAAGGGGTGAGATAATACTTTCTAGACTTTTCCTTTGCTTCAGACTGTTATATACTGTATGTATACATGTTTTACTTCTGCTAAGCTAGAAAAATCTAAGTTTGAGCCGGGGGGGTATTCGTGCCCACGGAGAACGCCCCTCAATTACTGCGTGCAAAAGCTTGTTTGCGCACCAACTTTACTTGAGTAATAGTTTGATGTCAGACAGTTGTGCAGTGGGCGGTGCAGAAGTGCAGAAGTCCCGCCTTCCGGCTGGCTAATGTTTACAACTTCTCTGGGGTATAGATTTACCGACAAGCGCAAAGCGTTCGACCAATCACAACAGAGTGGGTGTGCTGACCAATCACAGCAGACTGGGCTATTTGGGAGGCGGCCTTTAAAGAGGCATGATACAAATCTGACCGGTTTTGAAAGATTCTGAAATTGGTTTTGCAGAAATGAACAGTTTGAGAATAATAAGGGGTATTTTTAACATACAGGCATTTAACCCTGTTCTAGTAGTACCCCCAAATGCACTCCCAATCCACTTCTGCCACCTAGTGGGGGCCGGTCTCTTATCCATTCATCTCCCGCTCTACATACCTGCCTGCAATCCTCCATCAGCTCCCAGTATATCAACCCCGGTTCTCCAGACAATCGTCGCCAGATCGTAATAGACTGAACAGTTTGTCTCTTCTTGGCCCTTCAGTACAATCCTACTTTCTAAGAATTATCCTGCCCTACCAACCTAACCCATGTGTCCTTGTTCTCTAGTTCCATGCTCCTCAGCCCCTCTGTCAGGACTTATCTGGAACTGTGTCCACCCAGATTCTCAATACATTTCTTTGTACTGTCAGTCTTGTCCGGCCTACCCTGTGTCGTGCTTTTGGGTCCACTCCCTAACCCCCTGAGATGCTAACAAAAAAAGCATGATATGGGATCTTTACAAAGAAATGTGATATTTTCTGTGTTTTAAACCAGTGTTTTAAAGTCAAATGTGTTAGTGATAGAGTGATGCCTTTTATTTATCATGACAGCGCATTCTCTCCCAGATATGATTATCCTCAGTTACATTATATAACATTTAACATGGCATATAACATGACATACAAAATCAAATCTAAACTGTAATTGCACATTTATTTGAGTATTTAACAAAATAAACAAAAAATGTAATAATATTATAAAACTAGAAAATTCCTAAAGAAATTTTGATTGTGCCTTGCTCTGGCCCATTCGTTTTAGCTAGATAGAGCTAGCACACACGATCACATTAACCAAAGCTAGCGCTTAGCTACGCGCTAACCGCTAGCTAAGTGCTAAC
>JAOPUD010000131.1:2094959-2109634 GCA_027122715.1 Trisopterus minutus
GGGGGGGTTTGGGGATCTGGTAGATACTAAAATATAGGCCACTACCTATTTCCTAGCATTGATTCTGTGTTCGGTAATGGTTGTGTTAAAAAAAAAAAACTTTTTATTGTGTTTAATCATGGTTATCTGCGACTATTCGAAAGACGGATGAGATTATGTCTTTGATATATTATGACTCACAAATGTCCTTGTTAACTAAGTTATACTTAGAGGGATGAGAGTATGTTTACAACAGTTGTTTTTTCTGCTTATGCATCTCAAGGCCAGGCCCTGAGATGCAGTTTTAATAGGAAGATTACAGTTAATTAGATGAATATGTTGAAATTAGAATCAACCGACAAGTGCAGCTCAAACTCTTGCCTTAGCTGTTTTGGAAACCCAAACTCAGAAAGCGGAAGATTGCATTCAAACAAAACTGTTAAATAATGCAATGGCAACAAAAAAGCAAAATATCACAAGGGTACCCATCCGTTTCAACATCTAAGGAAGTCAGAAAACACAGTTTATTGTTAAATCTTTAGCTGAAAAGAGAAATGTTTTAATGTGTGTCCAAAACTAATTTGATGTGAATTTCAACCAAATCCTCTGCACAATACAACTACAATTTGTGTATCAAGAAGGCCGCATTCGAAATTTCAAATTTAACTTTTTATAATGTGTTATATTTGCTGGGTAGTGCCAATTTGGCTGCTAAGGGTCTATAAGTTAAAGAACTAGTGTTATTGACAGCAATAACAAACAATAATTTAGGCTTGTTAAAACAATCAAATGTTTTTTCACCAAATCCATGAATTGATCACAGCATAGCACTAAAGCCTAAACTTGATTATTGAACGTGATTATTGTGACTACTTGGTGTTGGAAGGAGGGTCTTCCAGAGGATAAAGTGCAGCTTTGCTTGAATCCCAGGTTGTGTTTTCTCAGACCTCATCGAAACAGACTGGACTCCTTGACACTTATCTACCTGGACAATTCAGCATACCTCTTCTTTTAGGTAAGGACTGTAACCATAGATATGTAGGCAGTTTACCTTTTTTTTTGTTTTTTTCATAACTTTTTACAGTGGTTATATCATTGTATTTGTAGATTTTGGTGAGACATTTTTTTACGTGTATCTACAACATGACTGTTACTAGCAGAAACAACCTCATCTAGCCCTCTCCCATTTTTTCTTATTGATGAATGTTGAACTTTTGAAATTTGCCTGTTCTTTTTTTGTTCTTTTGTAAATATTGTGTAACATGTCGTGTTTTGATTATTTGATATGCAAATGTTTTGAACGAAAAACAGCTCTTTTGTCTAGGCATTTTGTGTTCAGAATAAAACAAAAAGCATGAGACAATTTCAAAGTTAGCATTTGTTTTTTCTTAATTTTTCTATGAGTATCACAAAAGCTATGCTGGCAAAATGGATTCCATTTTTTTTAGGAAGCTTTTAATTTTAACATTTTATAAATTCATATTTCTTTCCATAAAACAATGTTGCTTACAAATAACTAAACGTAATACACAAGTCTTTGACTTAGAAAAAAATAAAACTTTTACATTTGTTTGTTTAAAATAGTCCATGCTATTATAAGCATTACCATCCTTCAAGGATATCCCACATAATCCAGGGGTCTACATTCGCACACATTCAACATCACAAACAGTATGTGGTTTTCGGTGACACAATCAATTTGAACCATAACAATGATCCTCAAATCTTGATTTAAAAAAGTGTATTTTAAGGTGCTTGGAATGGAAACATTTAAAGTTGGTACTGTGACTATAGTTGTTATGCTGTGTGCTTGGCACCATTTATTGGCCCAGGGTGAACAGGACTGTGTACTAATGTTTGTGGATGAATCGTTGATATATCCTTTTTGCTTTCTCATACCGTACACAACCACAAACACCGTCCCATAACACCATGTAGTCGTTATGGGGACTTGTGTTGGAGCTACGTTTGCTTCTTCTCTTCACTTTTTCATGATTGAGGAGATATCCAGGAACACGCTCTGTGGAAAGACAGGGAATGTTACATTATTGGAGGACGATAGAATATATGCAATATTCAAGACTGTGTTCTACCAACCAGAGTTAACTAGATAAGCCACCCCCTCAAAAAACTGCCTCGCTTGCTAGCTTTAGTTATAGGTCTGCCTGCGCTTGCTGACAACTCCAGGCATGTGCCATGAGTGCAGCGCAGGGAGCTGGGTAGGTAGATACACAGACAGGTAGGGAATCCACTCATTCTCCTTCAGGCTGAATTAAATGATTTGACAGGCTAATTTCAGGCCTGTAACAACCACAAATACACTTTTTCTATCAGAGCCATTGATTAATTGATTCCAGTCAGGAAATTTTGTTGAGAATTCAACTAAATTCAGACAAATAAATCTTGCAAAATAAATTGCCTACCCTAGCTTTAATGGATCAAATAATGCTAATGCTTGTTGGTCACATTCTAAGCAGTAGTGATATAGATAGTTTTAAATTTCATAGTTTTCATTATTTTTGTCAAGATTCCCCTTTCTCAAATGATGCTCTCTGTTCCTTGTGCTCACTATCTAGCTTCTGTTTGTTCCATTTCTCACGTCAGCTTTGAAGCCATGTCCATTCCTTTTTAAATAATTGTTCCTTTCCGCTGCACTGTGGCATTTGTATTGCCAATTGTCTCTAAATAGCGTGTTATCATAAAAAGCACAATTGATGCTTGAGACAGAGCAATGTTTGAAATCAAAGACTAATTCTAATAATGCGCAACAAGAAAGATTAACAACGGAAACTATTGTGCACCATAAACAAACAAGCTGTTGTACACAACCCGTCAAACATTTGTACTCTTTCATATTGCGCTCCAATCTTGAATTTCCATGGGTATTCATTCATGTTAATATCATACATGAAGCCGATGTGTGGCGGCTCCTCACTCACCATGGACATGCGGCGACCTCCAGCAGGGGGCAGCATAGGCATGTCCCCCTGCAAAGAGCCGAGCTCGTCAGACTCCTCCGACGAATGGATGGAGGGGCTGCTGGAGCCGCTGATGGTGGACATGCTCTCGGACGGAGGCTTCGCCATGAAGCTGGTCTTCCTGTGGTTCAGGTGAAAGAGGTCACTGCCTATTGAGTACTTTCTCTCCACCTCCTCCTCCATGTCCCTGGCTGCGAAGCTGGGCCTGTGGGCCATGTTGTACCCCTGAGTCTGGAGCGCTCGAGGAGGCTCCATGGGTCTGAGGAGCTCCTCAGAAGATTGAGTCTCCTCCTTTGGCCAGCCTTCTACATTACAAGGAACCGCCGGCCAGACCAGAGGGTGCTGGTCCACAGACGTCCTGGAGTTTGTCTCTGGGCCTTCATGGGTTTGGAGGCCTTGAGTGGCCCCCTCCTGCCCTGTCCCGTATTGGTTCTGTGGTACCATTGATCCAGGTGCGATGCAGTTGGTCTGATAGTGTCCAAGAGCAGCCAGGCTGTTATGTCTGGGTGTTGTTGTTGTTTGCTGGTTAGCTCTGAGCCCCATATTCTGATGAACTGCGTTAGTCCCTCCCTCGGGAATCCCCTTAAATAGGGTTTGAGTTGACGGTCCGTTATGAGGCGACAAGTGGCGCATAAGACAAAGGTGCTGCAAGGTGTGCTTCTTCTTGGGCTTGTAAATCAGGCTGTCCTCTTCGGAGTACTTATCTCCGTATATGGTCTGCCTGATTTTCCTCACTCCCAGGTGGGATATTTCCAGAAGGTTGAGAAAAAGCGACACGGCGGCGATGACGAACATGAAGGCCATGAAGATGGTCTTCTCGGTGGGCCGGGAGATGTAACAGTCCACGCTGTTGGGGCACGGCAGCCGCTCGCACTTGTAGAGGGGCTCCAGGCGCAGGCCGTAGAGGACATACTGGCCCAGGATGAAGCACACCTCCACCACGGAGCGTGTCAGGATATGGACGATGTAGGTCCTCAGCAAGGAGCCTCTGAGGGGCACCTTCTTCACCCTGCGCTGCTCCTCTAGCCGACGCAGCGCCCTCTCCAGGCGCCGGTGCTCTTCCAGGGCCACCTCTGGCTCGCCCAGCTCGTCGCGCAGCTGGGCCCGTCGCCGGTGGCGCTCCTTGTCCAGGAAGCGGATGCGGTAGAGTGCGTGGCCCATGTAGACCAGAGAGGGGGCCGACACGAAGATGACCTGCAGCACCCAGAAGCGGACGAGGGAGATGGGGAAGGCACGGTCGTAGCACACAGCCTTGCAGCCCGGCTGGTCGGTGTTACACACAAACTCTGTCTGCTCGTCCTCCCACACATCTTCGGCAGCCACCCCGAGCACCAGCATGCGGAAGATGAAGAGGATGGTGAGCCAGATCTTGCCCACGATGGTGGAGTGGACATGGACCTCCTCTAGGATGCTGCCCAGCAGGTTCCAGTCACCCATGGTCTCACTGCCACATGCCCTTGGGCTGGAGAGACAAATATGTGTCACTTTTCACACATTTTTCGTACTTTCTTTGTACAATATGTATGTTTTTTAGCAAGGTTGCCAATTAAAAATATCCCTTGAAAAGGGCTGTTTATTTATTTAGAAATGTTGCCAGGGGTTACAACATATTTTTTTCTACCAGTATTGGCTAATGAAGAAATATGTATCACTCATACTATGTAGAAAAGTCTCCAATATGCTTATTTGTTTTAGGAAGACTTAAGAGCTATCCAATACAATGTTAATATAAAAGTTATTATTTTTTACACAATGGCAGTGTTCGTGGCCAAACTGGGATGTCATATAGTTCAAGGCTGGGAGTGTACATGACCAACATTGAACTCTACCCAATAAGTCACAAACCCAATACAACAGCACACGGGCCAAAAAAAACACAACACTTACATTCTCAATGATATGGGTTGTCACTCCGTTTCTTGTTGTAGTTAGCCATGTTTACCACTGCGAAGGTATTCCATCGGAGGAAAAAGCCCAACCTGATTACCCCATGGAGAACTTCACAGGTTGAAGTCGCCTTGCACTCGTCCCAAAAACAAATCCCATTCCTTTTTTTCTCTCTCGCTCTCCCCCTATCCTCTCATTCTTTGTTTTGTGTGCAGTATGGCTGCGCGGATTCTGCTAGTGTGCTCCCGTGCTCGCATGTAGGGTTTACAGGATGTGACAATTGATTGCCTCTCGACGGGACAATGGCCCATGGCACATCTTGCCAGGCAATTGGTAAGCCCCAATCCCACCCACCCCTGGATGAGAACCCCGCTCCCCCCTCCTCCTATTCCTTCCGCACCAGCAATGCCAGTGCTGGCCTCTGCCTTTCCCCCACCAATCACCGTCGATATCACCCTTGTTGGCAGGGAGAGCAAAAATGTGTTCATTGTTTTGGCGCTCATAACGGCTGCCTTTGGCACCTATTTACTTTGTAGATGTGACCTTTCTAATTGGGGGGTTGAACTCAGGACTTGCATAGTCATTAGTGTATGCATGGTAGCTTTAAAAATGTTTAAAGAGCTACTGGATTGTTTGTTGGTGTTATGCCCAGGCTTTGGCAGTCCGAGAACTTGGGGCGGTTCTTGATTGCACCGTGGATGATGGAAAAGGGGGGGGGGGGGGACACGTAGATACATACAATGGTGTTCTTCAGCTGCATACTTTCTACTCTTATTTTTCACATATAAAGGGCCTTCTCCTATCATCAGTTAATGATATTTCCGTCCATAATTTGGCTAGTTACTACAAAGCAGCAAAACATTTAGAAAATGTGTGTTCTCTGTTCATATCATGAATACTATCCTAACAAAAATGTGTCCTGACCTGATTAGGATGGCCTTATACAAGCAACATATATGACAATATATAATGTATGCTAAACTTTGGCTCAATAGACCCTTTTCCCAGAGGTGTCATGTGGGATGCACATAACACTTGGCTCTCCTCGTTTTATGTACCAGGACACTGAAACATACTGTACATTTTTAAAACCACGATTTGTTAAAAATATATACAAATGAAATAAAAAATGCTTCACGTTTACGTTATTCCCTCAGTTGTTCCCTAATGTCATAATTTCAGGCAGTTGACTGTTATAGCTGGGCCTGACTAACATGCACTGTGTCTACAACATGATATATTGACATTGCTCGATTGACATGGGTGTTGACCTTTGTCTTGTGCGGTCGACGTTGTTGTGCTTTCTGTGCGAGTATTGAATCTGTTTGTATTTTAGAATCTGTCTGTAGTAGCCATGCCCTTTTGATGCGCCGTTATACAATGGTTTTCTCACTGTAATCATCCACCCTGACCTCACACCGATCCCCCATTACATTGCGTAAAATCTCATCTGAAAAAAAGAGCTGTATCCTAAACCACTTTGGACACGAAGTGACGCCTGGCCTGCACTTGTCCTGCGATCACACCTCAGTGAACACAATCTATTGTCCTATTGTGATGATATGCAGAACCATAAAATGTGTCAGAATATTACATGTACCGAGTTGGTGTTGCATATCAACGATGTGATTCATAACATCGTTGGCCGCACATTATTTGAACTCCTATTCAGGAGTTACCGTAGGGAAGAACATCATATCATCCCCACAACAGTGTCTGTAGAGTTATCTGCTCAACTCTTCATGCCACCCCTCGGTGTTGGGTAAAGAAAGCTGTGCAGCATAATGAAAAACTCATTTGATCCTTGGTGGCATGGTTGTTTTGGGCTAGGTTCGTGGTTCATTCAGAGACACAAGGTAAATAAGCTTGCGTTCTGGAAGTGGTTCTTGAATGACAGGTAAGAATTCCGTTTCTATTGGAAGTGGGCAGAATGGTAAATAAACCACGCCTGCAGGTTTTAGTTTACCAGCTAAACCTTTGATCTGTCTTGGCTTGGGCAGAAATGGCCAACAGGCCATGTTTGTAGTGTCTAACTTACCTTCAAACTCATAAACCTTACATGGTGTTGTCAACTGTGTGGAGAAGAAACCTTAAGTAACTGATGTTAGCTTGAAACATGTCATCAAAATTAAGCGTAGACCAAAATAATATAAACCAAGCGGCACTGCAGCCTGTCATTGGTGTATGGTGGTGTGAGGGCCGGAGTCACTGAGGTTCAGCCTGTAGTAGTTCGTGTATGGTGGTGCGTGGATTGGAGTCGCTGGGGTTCGCGCTCCGCTGCATTAAATTACCAGCCACGCGGCCTGCGGGCGCCTTAATTAGGTTTCCATCGCTCGCTGACAGAGTCGATGTTGCATCGATTTAGATTTTCCCTTCAGCAGCCGCAGCCGCAGCGGCTCCGGATCATCGGGATTACGCAACGGCTGGTTCATCAAGTGCTCCGCGGTCCCGCCCCGGCTGACAGCCCGGCCCCGGACGGACACGGTGGCGGGCGGTATGCCTTCCAGTCACGCACACAATACCCTAAGCACGCACGGCACATGATGATGCTGTTTGTCTTCGGTGGGGTGGTAGAAGGGATTTCGACCATTACGTTGGTCAGCAGCATATCCTCATTATTTGTTATGAGCCATGCGCGTGTCATCGTTTGCTTGACACAAGACAACGTGTATGTGTGTGTGTGTGTGTGTGTGTGTGTGTGTGTGTGTGTGTGTGTGAGATAATCTAGATAAAATTTTTAATGAATCTTCCAACATCAATTCAAATGGACGTTGATATTCCAGATCATCTTCTTATTTTCATGATTTCAAGGACTTTCTCGATGAAAGATTATGGCTGTATGCCGAAGTCATAAATAAAATGCTTAAAATTGCAACAAGGAAAACTTGTTCAAACAAACCATAAACAACATAACAAGCAGAATACATCACACACACACACACACACACACACACACGCACACTCACACACACACACACTCCATAATGTGATGGTGATGCGACTGACACTAAATCATTAGTGCATTATAGAACTTCATGGATCCATGGTCCACTCACGACTCTTGCTCTTGTGACCTTTCATAACATTCCCCATCATATCGTATACCAGAGGATCACAAGTCAACACAAGAAAACAAAGAACACTGAGCGTTGGTTATGGGCCGAGAGAAAGAGAAACAGCAACATTCTCCCTCTGTCCCTCTGTCTTCAACTCTCCCATTTGTTTTTGTGGATGACAACATGCCGATCATTGGTGTCAATGTTTTTGGGGGATGGGAACTGGCATGGAGTGGGCGGGGGCCCCGTGCGCTCTAGGCCTTGTCATTGGCTGTGAGCCGCTGGATCTCCTCTTCCAGGGCGGTGATTCGCTGCAGGAGCCGCTGCATGTCCTGCTGTGCCCTCAGCTCAGCCTGCCGCTTGGCCTCCTGCACCTTGCTCTCATACCAGCGCTCCAGCTGAGCCGACACCGCCTCGAAGAAACGCTGAGTCACCTGGCAAACGGGAAGAATGTCGGGGTGTCTATCATTTGTTTCCTACACAATAGATACAAAGAGGGGGCCACTTTCTAAATGGCAAACGTTTCCAACCACTGGAAATCAGCTCAGAGGGTGGCGTCATTAATCACGGGCGCTTTGCCTACTATAACTATCGAGGCCCTGACTTTGAATGATTGTGTGTCATTGAGTAGGCAGTGACCTTTGAATCTACTTCCAGACATAAGTCCAGTTGCACTTGAACGGGGCTTTAGCAGAATGTATTTTAGTCAAACCTCTTTGTACTCTCATTTTTTAAAGGTCAGCCATCAAGCTTGGCCATTTAATAACTAATATGGGAGGGTGCTGCTTCAAACCTGATTCAAACCTCCCAGAACACAACATCAAGTTGGTCCAAGTTTCCCTTGATCTCCCCCACCACTCTCATAAACTCACTTCAACGGCATGCCGATTGTTCCTTTCCTGGATGAACGTGGGCCGGTCGCTAAAGAACCCAAGCATAGCGTCGGAGTCGGTGCCGGCGGTAGGCCGCCCATGGGCCAGCACGGGTTCACTGAGCCGTCTCTTGCAGAGCCAGCCGTAGCTCCTGTGTCCTAGCCGCTGGCCCCGGTTCACCAGTGTCTGGGCCTTTACGGGCGTGGCTGGGACAGCAATATAGCTGCTGCTGCTGGTGGATCTGGCCACCCTGGCCCTCCCCAAGCCCACCTTGGCCGGAGGAACCACGGAACGATGGCGCGTCACTCCCGGAAGCCGCCAGCAGGGGTCAGCAGAGCTCACTGACAGGCCTGAAAATGATGAGCGTTGTCGTTATGTCAGGTCTATAGTTTTGGATACAAACCCAATCTGGGACCACTCCATTTTAATCTCAAAGTTCTTGCCCTCTGGTGTTTGGTGGTTGTGGTCGTCAATGGCCATGGTGGAGGAGGAGGGAAGGCGGGGGAGACTGCTGACGGAGGTGGCCAGGGAGGAGCTGTTGCTGCTGCTGTGTCCAGACAACAGATCCAGCAACGGCAGAGTTGACTCCAGCAGGTTTGACTCTGCTGGAGAGCACTCCACAGAGGGTGACTGGAGGAGAGCGTAAGGCTCTGGGCTGGGTGGGAGATCCATGCCCCTCAGCCGGGACATGCACCACCTCTCCAGGTCCCGGCTCATCGCTGCCTGCTTGCAACAGGGAATCACCAGACAACGCATTAAGAACCGTGTTTAGTACATTTTCTTTCTCGATATTATACTGGCTATATGAGATTGAGCTAGGCCAAACAAAGATTGAAAGAGCGAAAGAGTTAAAGGGTTTAATTTTTGCATTTTCTTATTTTACTTATATCGCTGCTTAAGATTGAATAGTTTGACTTTGTCAACTGGCAGCTAAGTGAAGTGTGCCACTCCCGTACCCGGCTCCTCATGGCTTCTTCTCTCGCCTGCTCAGCATGCTGGTCTATCCTGTAGAGCATGGCTTCTCTCTCTGTGGCCACTCTCTCCTCATTCACCATGTCCAACACTTTGAGCTGAAGGCATACATCAATACATCAAGGTATAGCGTGCTGCTACCTCTGCTGCTTCTCAGTTAAGCATTGATGGACTGCATAAACGCAACTGAATATTAGTTAGAAGTAGATAATATGATGAATCAGTATACCTGATGTATGTTCCTGCGGTGCAGCCTTCCCAGCTGGACGTTGAAATGGTCCTGCAAGCTCACGATGTACGACTTCATCTCCTCCTGGATGGCTCGGATCTGGTCCTCCAGCTTCCTGAAGCGGGCCCTACAGTGACTCCTTCTGGCTGGAGCCTGGCAGAGCCCACAACCACCACCACCCCACCAGGCCAACCCAACCACAGAGGGACAGTGGATGGCAAGTTAGTGGATAACACAATCTTGTTATGCTTTATTTATGTTTCACATATGCTTTAAAACTTATTTTATCCTCCACTGCCCTATTTGTCTGTCTATTATCGTCTATCATCGTTCTCATGTTTTAATTTAGAGGAGTCAGGGCTCTGTGGAGCCCTGTTGAGACGCTGGTCAAAGTCTGTCCGGTGAATAATTCATTTCTGGGCTCATCTTCATAGCTTAGGCTTGACACTGAGACACCGACCTGTTGTACGGTGCCGTGTCTGTCTCGGTAGAGCGTGTACAGCTGATAGGCACTGGCCTTCGGAGGTTCCCTGCAGCTGCCGGACAGGGGAAGTCCTTTCCTCCTTTGGGTCTCTGAAGGGTCTCCCTCCCCTGCATGCTTTTCATTCAAAGCCTGGGAACGAGACATAGGTGTGATCCTGATGAAGCATGGAGCTATTTTAGGCTCTTTATGCAGCAACAGAATATAAATATATTGGCCCCACGGGGTAAATATTTGTGCACATGCACAGGGCATAACATTTGTGAAGGATAACAGATACACACTTTATGATGAACCTGTGACTGTGGTTCTTTGGGTTTGCCAACACTAATCTGGTCTAAGGAACACATAACCCGGAACGGCATCAATGGACGAACGTATCCGTAAAGATCTAATATTGATCTCCGTGCAACTTCACCCTGCTCCGTCGGCCGCGAGGACCTCTGTCGGTTACGGCGGCCATCCCGCGGCCGCGGTGGGGAGAACAATGGCGGCCGGTGGTGAAGACCGTCGGCCGAGTGACCCGAGGTCTGGTGGCCCGGGGTCCAGAGTCTGGCGTGTCGTCTTCGGCGGACGAGACGCTCTCCTGCTCAGGGGAGATGCAACAAGACACAGCATGAAGTGGTTGAGTCTGCGTTTTTTTTGTTGTTGTTTTTTCGCTTTGATGCGAAACGGTACAATGTTACACATACAGAGACATTTGTTATTATGGTACAAATAAAGTCTTTGCCATAAAAAAATTAAATTAATAATATTAAAAAATTATGTACTTATCTGTATCTGTATCTGTATCGATATCAGTATATGTACCGGTCCATTTCCCTCAGCTGGTTGCCAGATTGTCTAGTGTGTGTGTACCTAGGTCTCCCACGTCTTCTCATTCTCATTCTCATTCTCATTCTGATCCTGATCCTGAACCTGCCTGCTTGTGTATTGACCTGCCTTTTTGGACTTTGGACCTTCCTTTTTTACCTGCTCCTACTGGATTTATTTGCTACACGGATTGACTACCTTGCTTGACCTCTGCTTGGAATAAACACTGTTTCTACACTAACTTTTTCTCTTGTCATGCTATTGGGTTCTCGTCTGCCATTTGGCGAAACCTGACAATGAAAGTCATAGCTAAGCAATTGGTTGGTTTTCCTATAAAATATAGAAGCTTGTTTGTACTCCCCAGGTGGTTTGAAGTAATCCATGATGTGGTTCCCATCTCTGTACTGAATCTTGGCGGTAATACAGCTCCTGATTTGAAGGTACTTCCAAAAATTGTATTTTCCCTTGAGCTTATATTTTCTCACCAAGTCTGAGTATGATATAAAACACATCTTCAAATAGATCAGCAATGTTACATATACCACTACTATGCCACCTCTTCCAAATACTGATGTCCTTCCAATTTCAATTATTGAGTTATACCATAAGGAGGAGTAGGATTGCTTACAATGTGACCATTTAAACATTTTATGTATTTTAGTCCATATCTCTTTGGAGTGTGCCATGATAGGATTGGGTAAATTAAGGGAACACTGGGAGAGTATCTGTAGGTGAAAAAGGGAGTGCCAACTTATTTTCAATAGCAACCCAGTCTAATGTATTATCTTTATTCCAGTGTCTGGTTATTTTGGCCATTTTGAAAGAGATGTAATATAATCAATCCCAGTCCTCCTTTGTCTCTAGGTGAACACATTTTGCTAAGCTTAAATTCTGGGTCTTTTCCCTTCCCATAAAAAGTCAAATTATTGTATCATATCGTTTGAAAATCTGAGGGGATGTAGTTACTGGTACCATCTAGAGATGGGGGTAAACGATTATTTATCAAATGATTAATCGGGCGATTATTTTATCGATTAGTCGACTAATCTAACAACTAATAAAAACGATTAATAAAAACCATAATGCATCTCAAATAAATACCAAAAAATTCTTAATAATATACTATTTTTAACAACAGTTTTGCAAAGCAAAAGATTTTCTGCTTTACACAAAATAAAATAAATAAATAATAAATCGTTTCACTGACTGCGTTTACATGCAGGAGCATAATCGTGTAATGAACGCATCGAATGAAGATTGGATTCATGTAAACAGGTTTATTCGATCTGCTTCGCCAAACGGATCGTCTCAGGATTGGATTAGCGAAGTCGATAAGATAGCTGGGCTTGAGCCAGTCCCAGTCGTCTATCTACCTGCATGTGCACCCGATCGTATCGTATCGCCGGGAGTTTGTGTCCTGAGCATGCTCGAGAATTCCGGCCAGGTGATTTCACCCGGAAGTGGAAGGAGACAGTCATCGACGCGTCGCTACAGCTCTACGACCTAGCAGAGCCCACATCAGAGACACCCATCGCTGCCACGTATCGCTTACTGTATACATGCAGCGCTTACAGTGATAGCCACGCAGCAGTAGCTAGCTCTGACCCGCCCTCCGACCCTTTGCCCTCAGCTGTAAAGGTCAGGAGGAGGTTATGCTGGGGCGGTCACACGCCAGTGACCTTCGCCCGGCTGAACCTATGAATTTGCGATAATGCTCTCGCCGATGCCCCCCAGGGAATTCCAGCTCAACCGTAGAGTGGATTGTCCTCCTTCTCATTTCCTAAATTGTATTGGTTTTCCAGGCCCCAGAAGAGGAAAGCGTGAAGCGTCAGTCCAGTAGCGAGGGGGTGGTGTCCAGGGGTAGGTCCATGGGGGGAGGTATGTATGTAAATTAGGCATATTGTGTGGCGCTCACCATCGTGGAGAAAAAAGGGCTGTTTTCACCGTGTGATTAGCTGTCCAATGAGAGAGCAGGAAAGAGAGAGAAGGAAATGTGTGAGAGACGCAGAGCATGACTGGAAAGATGGACGGATGCAGTGAGTTAGAGAGAGAGAGAGAGAGAGGGAGAGAGGGAGAGGGAGATGGAGAGAGCGAGAGACAGAGAGAGGATGGAAAGACAGAAATCGAGATAGAAAGGCAAGGGAGAGAGCGATAGAGAGAGGAGGGTGTGGTTTTCCATGGTTTCTCCATTTGGCCGACAAGGTTCCATCAGGAGTTAAAACCTCAAACCAGTCCTGCCTGCAGTGGGGGGGGGGGGGGGGGGGGGGGGGGGGGGGGGGGGGGGCTGAGTGGGCGTCTCCTAAGGACCAGCAGCTGTGAGTCACTCTCTGAGGTCTGTGGTGGGGAACACCTCAGGTAGGGTCCTGTCTCTGGCAGGAGTCAGTCAGTGTGTGCAGCCCGCTCGCCGTAACACACCCTGCTGCTGACCCTCCGCCTTCCTCCACATGCTCAGGTTACCTCCCCATCTCCGCACAACTCCGCCAGGCAATTAGGCGGCAAAACGATGTGGAGCAGATGTACACCGGCATGCCCACGGCCTGGGGGGGGGGTGGTAGCAAGGGCCGGGGCACCACAGCGGGGGGTTGTAGTGTCAGGAGCAGAGAGATACAGGGTCCAGAGGAATACCAGGCAGTGTGTTAGGGCCCCTCCAGGGCCGACCGCGGCTCCGCAGATAAGAGCGCAGTTCAATTAGACCTGGTCAGACGCAGGCTCAGATGCACACAACCTCAGGGTGCACGCAGGGTGCACGCACACACACACACAGAGGGCACACACACAGGGCACACGCACACAGGACACACACACACACAGGGCCCACACACAGGGCACACACACATGGCACACGCACGCACAGAGCCACGCACATAGACGCACACAGGGCACAAAATCACACACACAGACTCACACGGGGCACACACACACACACACAGACTCACACAGGGCACACGCACACACACATATACACACACACACACACACACACACACACATACACGCATGTATGTGCACACACACAGATCCAAACTGATACATGGTTGGATTAACACACACATACACACACACAGATTCACATACATAAAGACAGGAAAAGCCTCTGATATAGAGCGGTGTATCTGCATTCACCCAACAGATCAAAGGATTTTCAAGAAAAGGAAAAGTAAGTGTGAGAGTGTGAGAGTGTAAGCCCCGAGCCCGCCGGCGCCACTGGAGGACCGGGTTGAACCGCTCTCAGTAAGCCCCCATCCATCCACTGCAAGTCAACCCAGGGCGGTCCACAGCACCTCAACCAATGCTTTCTCTCTCTCTCTCTCTCTTCTCTCTCTCTCTGTTGAGTAGGGCTCTCTCTCTCTCTCTCTCTCTCTCTCTCTCTCTCTCTCTCTCTCTCTCTCTCTCTCTCCCTCCCTCCCT
>JAOPUD010000131.1:2166870-2180365 GCA_027122715.1 Trisopterus minutus
CTCTCTCTCTCTCTCTCTCTCTCTCTCTCTCTCTCTCTCTCTCTCTCTCTCTCTCTCTCTCTCTCTCTTCCCCCCCTTTCTCTGTCTGATCTTTTCTCTGTAAGCCTCTCTACCCCCCTCCTCCCCATCTCCTTCATTTTTCATCATGGCCTGTCATTTTCCTTTCTTTCAGGGCTTTACTCTCTCACCTCATACATGCATCCCTTTGCTCTGTTTCCCTCTCTCTGTAATTAGCCCTCCTCTTCTTTGCTCATGGTCCCTTTACCGCTGCTGTTCTGGTGGACGTGAGACCACACGTTTTCCTCTGCACAAGGACGACCTGTCCTACCTTTTTGTTATCCTTCCTGTTTCCCTTGTACTAATATTTATCAAACACCACCTCCTCCTTCTTCCACGCCACAACCTTGTGTCCTTCCTCCTCCCCGACCTCCTCTTCCTCCTGCTTTACCTCCTCATCCTGAGCTTCTGATCCTACACTAATCACTCAGGAGGTACAACAAGCATGGTTATGAACCAAAAGGTGGCTGGTTCGATTCTCAGCAGCTTCTCCCAGCATTAAGTGTTGAGGTGTCCCAGAGCAAGACACCTAACCCCAAACGGCTCCAGACATGCTGGTGGTTTGATGCACAGTTGACACCGCCGTCAGTGGGCGAATTGATGAAAGTGAGGAACTCTGTGTAAAAGCGCTTTGAGCAGGCTCAGGTAAGAAAAGTGCGAGAAAAATGCAGTCCATTTACCATTTAAAGCACTCTCTCCCTCCAGCCTGGCCGAGGAGGATCCAGCTGTCGGCTCGCCCTACGACAAAGACTCTATGGCCATCATCCGTCTGAACAACACCACTGTGGTGTACCTGAAGGAGCTCACCAAGTTCCTGGCCATGGTCTGCTTCCTGCGAGAGGAGAATTTCGAGAGGAAAGGTCAGAAAACACACCGTGTGCAGTGCTCTGTTTCCCCCTCTGCGGCGTCTGTCCCTCTCTGTGTCCGTCTCTAGCCTGGTAGTCTTATGTGTGTCTGGATGGCCCCTCTGTTTTCGTTTGTTTGGATGTCCCTTCTTTGTGTTGTCTCCATCGTTGAAGTCTTGTGTTTATCTGGGTGGCCTCTCTGTATTGGTCTCCATCCTGGTATTCTTGACCCTGCAGTGGATGTCCTCTCTGTGTTCGGCCTCATAGTGGTGTTCTTTTTAGATCATTATTGAATGTGATAGGCAATAATTATAGTTAATTGACTCACCATAAAGCTATTCACCACATCAACAGTGTGGTGTGGTGTATGCGTTATTTTATATTTCAAAGGGATTAAACACAACCACAGCTGCAGATTTGTTGGGACAACAACCTGCGGCAGTATGCAGAATTAATGGACAACTAATTTTATATCATAACAAGCCTTACAATGATATCATGATCCAATCTAACCCTAACATTCATACTCACTGTTATGTGCTTATGACCTATTTTACTGCCAAATAGGTCATATTAGGTAAGTACAATGTGCTCTAAAAGCCTGTGATTTAATTGAGACAGACAAGTACCGATTTACAACACCCAACCCTGGATCGCAGCAATTAAAGTAATCCCTAAAGTAAAGTAATCCATAGAAGAGCATGTTGACATGTCGGTCACATTTCAGGCAACGAGAAAAATGACAACTAGGTGAATCATCAAGTTCAGTTTATATTACTTTGACGACACCTTTGGCAATCAGATGTATTTTAGTTTGACAGTGTTGCCTCCATCACATAGTTTGTAACAATCATACCACTGCAAATGCAAGGGGTTTGTTCCGTGTTCTGTAAGCCCAATGGCCATTGTGTTACCTCATTGGGTGATAGAAAGGTGATAGAAAGTACCTTAACAGACATTCATAAAGTAGAAATTCTTCAAGGCTGCCACTTTAGTGTCAGTAGCTATTTGTTATGAGGAAAATCAGAGGAAAATCGTTCAAGTCTTTAATTGTGGGCAAAACAGGATTAGTTAGGGTTCAAGAAGATTATTTTTACAAATTTATTTGTCAGGATGATCATTCAAAAGGTGCATTGAATTTGTGTTTTTAAAGGAGCAAATCAATGATTTTAGGACTATATAAATACATACCTGATAGTTTAAACCACACGTTTGTTGAGAGCCAGTGTAGTACCTGTAATGTCATGACTTTGATGTTGTTATTGAGCGATATGCAAGATGACATCATGAGGGCATGAACTGGTCCTACATTTTTAGAGTCAACTTTGATGTCTTGTATCCCTATCATTATTTTCTATTGAAAGGATTACACTCTTTGTTGAAACTTGAAGTATACACAATACATACATTTGATTGCTTTTAAGTCATTATCATTGATAATACAATACAGCATCCATTGGAACAGTGATGTCAAGGGTGTCGATTTGTCTCCTACGGAGCATCTGCATTTGTTTTGGAACCAGTAGCCGAAACAATCCATATTTTGAACATGAGGGCAGGACTTCAATGGCCGCAACTCATTAGAATTAGGGTATGCAGAAACCAGAGAAACCAGCTAGAGTAAGCCAGAATTTTGAGGTATCCAACCGAAAAGATCCCACCCCTCCTGTCGGGCGTACTCCAAACCTGCTCCCCCAAAATGCGTGACTAGCTTGCTAACTTTAGCAATAGGTCTGCTTAGCCTTGTGGAAAACTCGGTTCATGCGTAATGGGTGAATTCATGCGCAGTGCCTGCACAGGCAGAATGTGTGCGGGTAGTGTGTTGGTCAAATAGGAAATAAGAAATATAAAAGAAAAGAAAGAAGTGCCTCTAAATTAATTTCCCTACCCTTGCTTCAGTTTTGGTCCTTAAAAACTTTTTAATGAAATTTCACTGTCAACCAGGACCTCACAAAATACATAACATGGAAATGAACAAGCTCCTAAGAGACAGTGTGTGTGTGTGTGTGTGTGTGGCTATATAACTGCAGTGTCAGGAAGGTATTGTGTGCACACAGGGGTTTGTGTACTTTGTCAACCCTGCTGCTGCCAAAGGAAGCAGCTCTGCAGAGCTGCAAAGCAGAGTTATTTTAATGTCTCCTCATCATGTGGTGGATGTTAATTAACAGTCTCTACAGCATCATGTTATGCTTACCTTGTCTTTTTAAAATGTGAATCCCCTCCTGCGTTGTCTCAGCCCTGCGTGTTGTATCGGCGGGTGTCAGGTACAGGAGACTGGTACCTGATAACCAAACAGGGCAGCCGTCCCTGGTAAGGGTTGCCCCTGGGGTGTGATGGAAGTAATTGGGAAATCAGTTTATATATTTATACGTTATTCCACGACAAGTTTTTCCTCTTGGAGACCCAATGCTCCAACACCATGGCAAACGGCCGTGGATCCTACTCTGATTTTCTGGCATACTGAGTAGCTTACAGAGCTGCCGACAGGAACCTGTAAGAGAAGAAAAGTGGGTCAAAATAAATCCCCCCTCATTCCCCCCTCCCCCCTCCTCCCTCTGCCCAAAGTTGTGTTGAGTCCTCCTCCGCTGTCTCCTTCTGAAAGTCTCATGGCAGTGACGGTCGACACATCAACAGTGTCTACTGTCAAGTGGCCATTGCGTGTTCACCCCGACACGCCCTGTGATATGATCCACCATTCATTTCCTAGGGGGGGCCGGCGTCGACGCTGAGTGAGGCGTTTGCTGCCCTGAGCGCTCAGAGGAGCGGCTTTGACCTCCGCAGACACTGACCCTTCAAAGCGTTTTGACACCTTTTGTGTGGAAGCAACAGAGTGTGAATCTGTCAGAGAGAGGAAAACCTAAGGGCAGGCCTCAGGGAACACGGTGGATCGGTCTGTGTGTTTCTTCCACACTCATTCAGACGACCGCCTCGATTCATCTAGAAGAGATTGTCTGTTCCTTAAGGGGTCTATTGTATCCTCCAGTTAGTGACGGCGCTCTAAGTCAAGAACATGTTTATTCATGTTTTAGCACAATTCCCGCCGCTTCCTTATTTTCTTTTTCTTTCTGGAATGTGGAGCTGTGTCTTTCATCGCCCACGTCCGTCAATGTCCCCCAAACGTTTAATTTTTTCACCAAGTTTTTATGCATTGCTTATATAAGAACTTTCAAGTGTATGGGTGGAGAATGGCCCACATTTGACGGATCTGTTGAGAATTAATTTTATATATTTTTTATATATTTGACTCACTCGCTTCCCCTGCCTGGGTTTTTGCGGCAATTAAATGTCTCACAAGAAGTATGACATCTACAGTCAGTAATTTAGCAGATGTTTTCATTAAAGGGGAATAACAATTTAGGCTGAGGAGAATCAACATCAGGTATCCACAAAAAAAGCAATAGATATTGAATTGAAGCGAGCAGTCTAGCGCTTTGTAACATGTTTTACGCTGGAATATTGTCCTAATCCAGTATTATGTTTGGCAACACTTTACAACAGTGTCCTGTGACAGTGCATTTAATCACATAAGCAAGATGTAACAAGCACTATAACCACATGTAACAGCATGTATTTAATAGGTTAGAACGTGATGGAACAGAAAGGGTTACGGGTTGTGGTTAAGAATAGCCAATTTATTTCCTTAGCATTATTAAATATTTGAGTGAGAGATATGTGTGGTAGTATCTCGCCATAATACCCAAATGCAATCGTTGCGCTATTTGTACTTTTTGCATCCAGCTCTACTAATGTAATCGACACCAAGAGCTGGAAGTGACACAAGGCACACTCAAGAAGCAATATAACTACTTTACGTTTAATCCCCACGGTGAATAGAGGCCTTGTGTCATGCTTTTGCTTTCCCCTTTTGGAGCGTGTTGGGAACTGCTGGGAACTGATTTTAAACGGTTCACTCTCAGTGCTGATCGCACATAACAGTGGAAGCAGATAAGCAAGAAGAAGAGATGAGAATTCAGACCGCCTGGTTGGGATCAGACAAGTCATGGGATTTAAATAAATAAAATCCTGTTTTCCATAGTTATCTCAGTAAAATGTGTGTAGTGTGTGCGTGTAGTATGCATATAAAGGTGGTTATTGTGGCGATGTAAACAACAGAATCTTCCTGTTTGCACCGTACTTGTTTTGGTGATCTCGTTCTGCTCCATCCTTTGTGTGTCCGAGCTGCAGCCATATCAGAAGAGGCTTGAGTGGCTGGGTCGGGGCGCAGCAGGGGGTCTATCCACTCACGCGCCCGTTTAGCCTCAGCGTTGGACAGGGTAGAGTTAGTTGGTTATGGTTCAAAGCCACTCCTCGCACGCTGAGGCCTGGTTCACACCGAATCCGGCGTTGCTTCGAAAACGCCACTTCAACCGCTCGTTTGCGTTTCATCTGCAGCAGGTGGGGCCGCGAGATGATGCAGCCGGCCTGTGGCGTGAAGTTGAAACAATTCAACATAGACCTCTGAAGAATAAGTCCTGCCTCTGAGGCTCCCGGTTCCCTCTGTCAAATGTCTATGGGAAATAACATGGGGTTTTTGACATAACAAACTCTGTAGGTGGCGAAGAGGTAAAAGTTGCGTCATGTTTTGAAATACACACTTTTTCCATCTAGTTTCCACTGGGTTTTGGATTGTCGGTGCCGTTAAAGTAGTTAACTATTATGAAGAAGCTTTATGCTTACGGAGACCTGCGCAGACTTCGGACGTCACGACTCTCCCAAGTGTGCAGTTCAAAACGTGACGCAGCTTTTACTTTTTCGCCACCTACAGAGTTTGTTATGTACGATCATTCACGGCAAAAAAAACGGCATGTTATTTCACATAGACGTTTGACCGAGGGAACCGGGAGCCTTGAAGGCGGGACTTATTCTCCAGAGGTCTACTTGGAGAAAAGAAACCCGATGTGGTGGCCGATCCCTTGGGCCGGCAAACACACTGGAGGAAGAGCCTTGTTTACCGTGTAGTGTTAGCCTTGTAGCGTTAGCCTTGTAGCGTTAGCCGCGTAGGGTTCTGCTGTTTACCAAGCAACCGCTGACGATGGAAGAGAGACTGTTCACCGCCGCGTGGACCTTTCCAGAGCCGCACAACCCCGCCGTGAAGGAGTGGTCGGAGTGCACAACACAACGTCACACCAACGGGCCGTGAAGGAGTGGTCGGAGTGCACAACACGACGTCACACCGACGGGCCGTGAAGGAGTGGTCGGAGTGCACAACACGACGTCACACAGACGGGCCGTGAAGGAGTGGTCGCTTTGGTGTATGTGAGCCCTTAGTCACACGGTGACGCCTGACGGGTGATCACTTCCGTTTTTGCTGTGGTGTTGCGACTCTGAATAAGACGGGCAGATGAACCCCTGTGAAAACACAGCCTTCGTGGCCCACAGACTGATTGTCATACTTATTACAGCCCGACGAATGTCCTTTGAGGAGTTGAATGGAAGAGGGGGAAAAAGTGCGGGCCATGATTGACGTGGTGGGCTAGGGTAAACGAGGCTGACGTATAACAGTTCAGTGTTTTTTTGCCCTTGCCAAGAGGATTAATTTGGATAAAATAAGTATCCAGGGTATTTTTGCAACGCATTCAGCACCGTTCATGGCTTTAGCTTGATATGAAAATGAATGCACATTAAGAAAATAAATTATCCTTTTTATAAAAAAAAACACTAGTCGAGCCATCTCTTGTGTCTTATTTCCCATCCTATATAAAAAGCTTTTGGTTAAGTCGACCCTTTTCTAAATGATTTGTCGTTTCTGCAGTATGTGACCATTTTCTTATGGTAAACAGCACCACTCACAATCATGGCCCCTCAATTCTGATGGTTTAATACAATTGATGATCCTTTCTCATGTGACAAAGATTTGGCAATCAATAAATCTAAGTCTATTTCACCGGATCGTATTCTTGAATGTCAAAAGTCAAACTTTTGATGTTGCTGACCGCAATATTTTCACAAGACACATATGATGTAGTATTCTCCTATACTAGAAAGTAGAGTTTGACGGATCTGACGGATAATTTCATGATTTCCGTGCAACTTTTATTGACTTTTCCATTAGAGCTTATTTGATGCTTTTTGGCTAAAAGCATGCAGCTTTCTTAAAATATTATGAATACATTTTGCGAGCCAGCTGTACATATATTGCATTGTAGTAGAACATGACAATGTCCTCTATGGCTATAATTAGGTGTCAAGTCTTTGAAAACTATGGCAAAATGGATTCCCTGCATGTGTGTATGTGTGTGTGTGTGCGTCTGTGTCTGTGTCTCGGGGGGCATCGTATTTCATAACCAAGTTTTTTTCCTTTTTTTATGTGACAGTTTTTCCCTCTTTACAAAACCCAGCGAGCACATAGTTGTGATCAAAGGCCCTCAGCCTGCTCTCAACCCCTTGAACACATCTGTGGCGTGCGTCCTCCACCGCAGCCTCCCTCTACCTGCGGGGCCGGCTCCTCTGCCTACGCACCCAGTAGTATCCGGGACACATCCGGGGACCGCAGCTGCCTCATTTGCAATGAGGTTTCCTTGCTTGGGGATTTGTTCTTTTATTTGTTTTTTATTTTTGCTGTGAATTTTGTGAAGAATGAGTTAATGTACAATAGACTCTGTTGCAGAACTATTTAAGAACACCATTTAAGGTGAATCATCCGCAGTGAGTCTGAGGCATCTTGTCAAATAGAAACTCTGCTTGTTCGAATCTAATGTGTGTTTGACAGTTGTAGCTAATTGTCACAAAGATTTATCTTATTGTTGTATTCGAAATAAATGAAATGACTATAGTTGGTTTCTTAGAAACGTTTTCAGTAGGGCTGTCAAGCGATTACTATTCAAATTAATCTAATTAATTACAGGCTCTGTGATTAATTAATCTAAATTAGTCGCATACCTACATTTTGCTGAGAAAGTATTTAAAAATAATTTATTTCAAATAAATGATGGCAGATGAGTGATTCAATGAATTATAGACATAATAAACTTTAAAGTTCAATGTCTCTTTTGTTTAAAACATGTTTCATTAACATACAGTGATGGTCATTTTAAGATCAAATTCATAACATTTCCATCTCACTCAAGATGCAATGCATTTTAGGCAGAAAATATACAATGCTTTGTTTTGACCTAAACAATTTTTCTTGAATACTGTATGTGCCAAAAAAAACTCAATCTTAAAAAATATATATATACAGTATATGTATATATATATTAATCTGTGTTATATTTTTTAACACGTTATTTTTTCTGCGATTAATTTATCAAAATTAACACATTCATTTGACAGCCCTAGTTTTCAGAGAAAATTTTTGTATGAGGTTAATCAAAAGAGTTTTTATGGCTGTACCGTTAACATATACCAATAGATTTAGATCAAACTAAAGACCTAAAGACAGCATCGCTGCAAAGTCACTGCAAAGTAGTTGAACCTAAATAACCTCTTATAATACTGCGAAATAGTTTCATTTATTGTCTGGTTTATACACATAATCCAGATGAGATGATCACTGGCAGCTCAGTGCTATTTAATAGCGTTGCCCACATAATTGCTGCCGAGTCAGCGGCTTTAACTGTAGAGATATTTGCATAAAACAACTCCTCCAAATTGAATATTCTTTTGAATTTAGAAGGTGAAGGTCCCTGATTCATATTCCCTTTTCGTTTCTTGTACTTCATTCAAATGTAAACTCTTCACCTCATCCATAAAGGCCAGAAGTACCGCAGAAAGGACTCAAATCTGATGCAACAGTAGCAGCAGTATCGATGAACCACAGGCTAATGTTAAAGTTACGCAACATAGCCTGTCAAGGTGTCACAGACACATTTTAAAATATGGTTTTCTTCTGAAACTTACTTCAGTTGAAACATTTAATTAACAAATTTCCAACTTCAGACAACACCACTGACAGACAGGAAGCCAGTTACTATGTAAGGCTTAGTGTTTTTGTTATAAGGAAATTCTATCTCCAAAGTCAGTTGTGTAAGAGTTAGTAAGTCAGTAGTAACTAATGTGCCAGAGTGTCTGCTAGTTTCAGTATCTTTTCTTGTAATGCTGGGCCCAAAGTGATTCTGGGCACAGCCCCCGCTCACGCACACACAAACGCACACGCACACACCATCACGGATGCTGTTAGTTTACACAAAACCAGCTGGTGGCTTCATGGGCATTATACATCCCTTAGTTTTTATTCACATACAACTTTTACCCCAAGATTAGCATTCTTGTCTATTGTTCAACTTTTGTGGCGTTAATGTTGTAGAAAAGCACAAGGGAAAATCATTATTATTCCTGACATCAAACATGTCACAACATTCTTCAGCTTCAGTTCCCTGTCTGTTTCATTTCCTCTTGCTGCTCGCACAGACAGAGAATAAAGAGTGTCCCAAAGATTTGAATTGTATTATCTATCACATATGGTCGGATGGTCCAACCACAGACACACACAGGGTCCTTTCATATTCAGAATGATGACATCTTTAGGGAGGCATTTTAATTACTTTTTTAAGGATGAAATCAGGTGCGTAAAGAGACAGGATTATAATTGCATAATCATACTACTGTAGCTATCCTTTTTTAAATCAACTATTTGAATAATTGAACAATATTGTAATTAAAATATTTTTACCAGCTTCTCTACAAATTGCATTAACGCATTGAATTTGTAGTGAATTATAAATGTATGCTTTGTTAAATCCCAACAGAAAGCACAGAGATAAAGAGTAATACAGCAGGTACAGATACATATTGCATTTATAACCATAGGGACAGAGCGATGGCAATATCTAATTTGTATTATTCATAATGATCTGACAGCTTATTACTTCTTTATTCCTTCAGGACTCATCGACTACAACTTCCATTGTTTTAGAAAAGCCATTCAAGAGGTCTTTGATGTCCGTGTGGAGGTTCAGAAGAATCGCAAGCTCTTAAGTCAGAGGAGGCGGAGCAAGCAAGCAACAGCCAATGGTGTCCCCGGAAACCCTCATTGAGACTGGCCCGCAGACGACTACATCATCAACAACAACAATAATACATATCTGTATTTGAACTCTGATTGGACAATTCAAGACAATGGTGTCTTTTGTTAGTTTGTTCCAATTGGCCGTTGATTGATGGTTTGAGCAATGGAGCGAGGTAAGGCTAGAACTAGATGTGCAATACTCACAAGGGACCCTCTGAGGTATTGCTTGATTTTATTTAAAGGACAATTCCGGCATTTTGAACATTGAGCCCCCTTTCTGGTTTGTTGAATTGAAAAAAATGAATTAGAGTGGTTGATACCGAATTTTTGACTATTGGTCACACACCCATTGGAACTTGATTTGGAACATCAACAAACACCACTAACCACTCGGTTAGTTGCAAATGAAAATAAAAGTTTAGGGTTGTTTTAAGGATAGGTTTGTGAGGCCATTATGAAGCAGGCAGGGGCGATTTGAAATGAGCCAAATACCCGAGACAGGACCAATAGTCAAAACTTCGGTGTCAACCACTCTAATTCATCCTAGACAATACCGGAATTGTCCTTTAACATGGTTCTGCAGAACTGTAAATAGAACCGTTGTAGTAAAACGATCATGTGTTTGAACTGAGGAATGTTTTTTACCTTGCTCTGCGTTACACTTTCAATGCTTATCCAGAAAAAAATGTTTTATGCCTTATTAATATACTGAGAAATCTACTCTTCCATACCAGGAAAGCATAGAAAGCACTCTTAGTTTTGTGTTTGCTTTTATTTATTGATTTTTCATAAAAGCATATTTACAGTCAAAGCTTCCATTCAAACTGGTAAACACAGTGGCCAATGGCATCATTTCATGTTTGTCCTTGTGAACTATACAATACATAAATGGTGATTACTGTTTTGGCAGATGACTAGCTATGCATTAGGCTTATACACATTGTGTATCTGTGTCAATGCAACTTAAGGAGAAAGGGAAGGGGTGGTCAGGCTGTGCTGTTGTTGATGGGGTTCGTCACACTAGTCACACGTACACGACACCATGTAATTGACATTAACACACACAGGCGAGATGTTTCGCTTGACTTTTTTGACAATCACTTTGAGGTTTCTACGGGAAAGACAAGAATCACAACAAGCCTGAGTTGACCAAAGTAGGTGTTTACAAAAGATTTTTTATTTTACTCTACTCTCCCCTATCTGGGTCACATGCACATTTTGTGTGCCTTTGTCAAGAGTTATTTAGCAAATAATTAAATGTCATTGGATTGCTATAATACAAACGTTCATCTTGTTTCATTCATTTTCCTTCACAAATGCCACTCCAGCTTTTGTTGTCTCATTGGCATCACTATCGACCTTGGGCTGATGTATCTTCTACTAGGACAGCTCAATACTTCTGAAACGTTTTGCTTTCTTTCCCATCAGTCCTTTACCATTTCACAATATTCCGGAAGTGAGGAATCACTACGTTAACAACAATTATAAACAGATCCTGTCCAAATCAATTGGTCTGCTTCTTTGTAATTTGGTCCAGGTTGACGGATACAAATACAGTTGTGCCAGTCTGCACATTTTTGCGAACACCCAACTTTTTGGCCCACCAGGCGCACTGTCTGCCGCTCTAAGTGCTTTCCAAGCTCCCAGCCTCCCAAGTTGTCAACATGACAACCCTAAGTGGACCACTTATTTTTCACTCAAACCTTTTCTTTTTTGCTCTCTCTCGATCTGTCTCTGTCGCTCTGTCACACCCATAGTGTGTGTGTGTGTGTGTGTGTGTTGATGGTGGTGTATTAGTTTAGACTTGGAATGCCAATTACATGTAGAAAAAGAAGAGTAACCTCAGCCGTTCACTGTGTTTGACAGCGGCCATTAGCGTCGTCGTTCAGTACAACGGAGGGCAGGTCTGCCAGGGAGAGGGAGGGAGGGAGGGCCAGACTGGACCACCACCCCTACCCTGCCTGCATCCAACGTGGTCTGGGGGTCCATCTTACTCTCACCTATGTCCAGGTGCGATGATGCATTTGTCACCCGTGCCCTCCACATCAGGGATGGATCCCTACAGACCCCAGGCTCAGGGGGGGGGGCTGTAGGGATGGATCCCTACAGACCCCAGGCTCAGAGGGGGGGCTGACCCTGGGACCACCGACCACCCACGGACCTTGACCCCCCTAAAGGCGCTGTAGGGAGGGTTTAAGAGCTATAACTGGAGTATCATTTGTAGCAAATGCCGTTGCCGTCCGTCAGGCATTAGTGAGATAAAAGGCCCTGTGAGAGTATCTGTTTCAAGGTGAGCACGTGCCTGCCTCTAAGTGAGAACATTTAGGTTTGACCGCCGCAGGCTCATTTTTGCCCAGAGAATCCATCTTGCCTGTCAATCACATGTTGGCACACAGCGGTATCACAGCTCCACCACAGGGGCATGATCCACATGCTCCGTGGAAATGCTGAACACTGACTGGATGTGAAAGTTCAAAAGTCACACAATCCAATAAATGTTAAGGCCTTCACACCTGAAAGGGGCGATTCAGTTTGGACAGAATATAAAACTGTGCTGTAGACAACAGATTGGATTGATCAGCTTTACGTTTGTCAAAATTATTTTGGAAATTGTCTGGCATGATTCTAGAGTGTAGAAACACTTATTGCACAAATCAGTTCAACATTAACTTCAGATGGTTGGCTTCTTCCTGGAGCGATCAAACCTGGCTAAGATGGAAAGCAAACAGTGCAAGCTGTCACTGTTTGAAAAGAGCAGAGAATCTCAAATGGGAAGTCCAGGGTGAATTGAAACCTGTCTCAATGGATCCGCCTGAAAAATGTTTGGGATAAGATAAGACGTTATTTTATCAATCCCCTGCTGCCACTCACAGCTTCAGCTCAACGAACAGAGTTACGCATCCTTAGAACATAGAGCTGGCCCATCTCGGTGAATGAGTGTGCAAGCTTACATGAAACCTAAGTCCCGGGCTGGGCTGGGACAATCCCGGTCCTTTTGTCAAAAGTCCAGCCCACCACAATCTTAGTATACCATGGACAGCCCGTCTCTTATTTAACAATTCAGTTTGGCGGGTGTTGAAGTCCAAACATATCATTCAATGTGGCACATTTGTGGCAGCATCTGCCTCAAGGGCCTGTCTATTTTCTGACTGCAATTTCTCCGCGCCTCTCTTGCATTTTGTCTTATCATTTTTGGAACTGTTGCCTCAACGCTGTTTAATAAAGGCACTGAGCCCAAAGGGTGGGGTTTAAAGATTTGATTGCGCAAGCCCAATGGCGATTAAACATCCAGACGTCCAAAATGCCATGGTTGAGCAACCTGAATTAACTCAGAGATACTGTGGAGATTGAGCAGTGGTGGGTGGACGGTGGTTAGGCATGATGTAACCGTCAACATGGATAGTGCAAATGGGAAAATCGCTTCGAAAATATCGTATTGTTTGCTCTGGAGGTCCAAGGCAATTATCTACTTTGCCTATGGATTACAAATCGGCTGTAGCTTGTTGTCCTAACATGTTAAGATTACACGTGTGTGGGCTTTCTGCCATGGGCTTACCATCGTATTCCACCATGTGTTCTACAAGTGTGTGTGTGTGTGTGTGTGTGTGTGTGTGTGTCTGAGTGCATTTTAAGTGTCTATGCTTGC
>JAOPUD010000131.1:2198490-2208834 GCA_027122715.1 Trisopterus minutus
CCCCCTCCCATTTCCACCCAGCTCGAGTAATGATGAGGAGATTACACTGGCAGAGGTTTCCTCCTGCTTATGGGTTAGATAAGAGCATGGGCACCAATCTGTTAAGCGACAAGACAGCTGTTACCATATAAATGACACTTTGCTCCCAACCCGGAGGACTGAGGGCTGCCCTGCCGGAATAGTAGGTGAAGGCCAATGAGGGGATCATTACTTTCCACAAAATCACCTCCGGAGAACCCGTCCCGTTGGACTCCATCCAACAGTTCCCTTCCCCCACCGCCACAGATCTGGTTGTAGCAGTTCAAGCTTTTTCAGTTTCACGCAAGACAGCTCTGCTCTTTATTCAGAGTCACCACAACCGATGGAGGAAATTGTTTCATGACGCTGCCTTTTGAAAAGAAAAAAATTTATTCGCAGTGTCTCAACACATCGATGGCACAGTTAATATGGTTGGATCATTTTGATGGATGGTGTTAAAGAAAATTGATTGTATTGTTGCATTGTTGTTCCAAAGAGATATTAGCCTATTAGTAGCAATAGTCTCAGGTTTCCAAATGTAATTCTATGGTCGATAAGGTTTAATTTGATAATGCACGATCATCACACCACCATACACTGTTAATGAAATGAATGACTATATTGTTTAAATGAGACATAATTAAGAATTACAGCATCTTAACCAAATGTGGTTGGAATGAACATAACTTATCATTCGACAGAGGCAGTCTGCTTGCAGGTGGGGTAAGGAGTTCCCCCCGGGCACAATCTGTCAGGAGTAACACAAGGCTCCAGTAATCATGTAAATATGCCACAGTCACTAGCTAAATTACTGAACGAATTATGATCAAACCTACAGGGCGAATAATTCAACACTTTTGAAAACTGAGCTTGAATTTCCTTTATCCGAAATCAAAATGTTTAAAGTGAAATTGCCATTAAGAAGTGATGTTGATTATATTTGGATTTAGAATATATATATATTAAAAAAGAAGAGCCATATTTGACATTATTTTATGTTTTTGCCATGCTTAGAAATTAGATAGAAATTAAAAAATATTAAATTAAATTAAAAAATACTCATGAATATTCATGGGGATAGTCAATAAGGGATTATTTCATCTCATGGTGTGAGAAAGTGATTGATATATCAGTTTCCTCCATGCCTGGGTCAAACTGCGTAATGTAGCCTAGTGTAAGTCTCCCAAAAGTCTCTGTTGAAATCCATGACAGCTGACATGAAATATTTATAAATCCTGCTGAATGTACGTGTGAGTGAATGGATGATGTACCAAGCACAGATTTATTTGTGGATTTGATTTTAGTAGCAGCTTATTTGTAAACTCAATGTATTGCCACAGGTTAAAGATACAGTAAATAAGAATCCCTTTCTGAATTCCATCCGTTGTCAAGGACAGTATTGTGGATATTAAGACAGCCTTGAGCCATGAAAAAGAAATGACATCAGGAACAAAAATCTTCACTCTGAAATAGCCGAGCGCTTTCAAGTCAAGGTCTCATAAATACTTGATTAACCCTATTGTTTAAAAATACTGCCAACTCCCAAAAGCAGCTTACATGCACCACAAGTCCTTCCTTTCCTCACTGGTGTCATTATCTCAATGTTTGTGAAGTAAAACAGGCTATCAGCACAAGAGATAGCATAGTAGGAATATGATTGGAAAAGACAATAAGCTAATTGTTTCGTAGCCTGTTGCATGCTTTAAATCATGGATGGGAGTTAAAGTGTGTTTATATTATAAAGACCCTCTTCCCAGACACATCATTGTAGGACAAGGTGCCACTCATAACACAACATGCTATGAGTCACACACTATATGTTATGTCTGTATGTTCAAATGTTGAGCAGTTCAGTATGGACACTATTTTATGGCTTTTACCTTCACATTTCTCTTTACTTATATCAATCTTTTAGAGCAATCTTAGATCATCATTCCTTCAAAGTAGAAACAAGATGTTGTGAGTGATAAAAAAAACACACAGAATCCACTACCTGGGGGAGACCCTTATGCATCAAGTCTTCAGCATAACCCTTTCATTTTCTATCGCCTATGATGTAATATCTTATCTTTGACTTACACAGCGCATGGTTCTGAGACTAAACAACGACGGAACTAGGTCGAGTGATGCGCCTCATTCGTCTGTAGTACTGTAGTTGTGGTTAGCCTAGAGTTATTTAAGGTCAGTTTGGAATTATTGGATCATGGCCAAACCAAGGTCATAGCCGGGGTGGTGAGCAATGTACGAATGAGGAATAACCACTATTGATTAAAAATGCTGTGTGCAACATTACAAACTTTCCATACATTTCACATCATCAACACTCAGGGCATATTTCCCAGTCTCCGTTTATTTAAAATTTTTAGTTGGCGACGTGGACCTAATATGGTAACAGGTTATCCACCTACACAAACCTGTCATTAAGCCAATTAGGAAAATTAACTCTGTTAATTGCTACTCCTGAAAGACACACTGACTGCCAAACACAGGACTGAAGTGGAAGAGGTTAAGGCGTTTGTCTGCCAAAAGCTCACAACTCATTCACAACCAGCCTACTTTACCAGGGAACGTGAAGTAGAACGCCTTGCATGTTGGCCTGTTTCAGTGTAACGAGAAGCGCTTTCATACCAAACTCTGCTGTGACCTATCTATAGCTAATAACAACCTAAAGAGCGTTTTCCTCAACTGCTAATTGTACATTCCTCCGTTTGAAGGAGAAGCAGGGAGAAAGGGACTCTATTTAAGATGCAATGCATGCGATAAGGACCGCGCCTCCTCACTTAGTGCCATTGTGGAAATAACCGCTCACCATCCCCCTCATACGCATAAAGAATTGCCCACTGTAATCAGCCCTTTAGCGATTCGGCTAATCTTTTGAGGATTACAGTACTGCTGGATATCTGTGAGCACATATCACTTCTAAACCTTTTTCCTTGGCTGTGTGTACATGAGGGCGCACTATGGCGCGCCGCTCGGTGCTAACTGGGTGCGATCCTGTACAAGTGTTGCTAGGATCTGGGTGCGTGCACAGATCAGGCTGTCGAGGCGTGTGTCAGATCGAAGGCTTGGTGTGGTGGACGAGTGGCGGCATTCCATCAGCAGCCATCGTCGAGAGTAAATGGAATATAGAGTTGTTTTAAAATAGCTCCCTGGTGCTTCTTTCAGCGCAAGGCCACTTTTGAGTGTGTGAGTACAGTCGATTGGTACAGTATTATCTGTATGTATACAAGCACATAAATGCATTGCAGGGGTTTGTATAGAACCACATGATGAATTACAAAATATTGTTTTTCATGGTGAGATTGCATTTTAAAGTGGTTTCCATGTCACACTACACTACCCAAGCTAAAAAGAAACATTACTCACTATGTTTGCCAATTTGACTGTGCTTCATTGCTGAAACCATTGCTTTCTATTTCTGTTTTCCCCATCTAGGGCCAGCAATCCCTGTAGGAGTGGATGTACAGGTGGAGAGTTTAGACAGTATCTCTGAAGTGGACATGGTAAGGAATGCTCTAAGCACAGGTGCTAGAATTAGGTTTGTGCTCTGAAACTCTGGCCTATGCCAATCATTCAAGTTTATGATGTCGTCAACAAGGGACGTGCACATAAGCCATTCCTTTGTATATAGGCAAGGAAAGTATATTAACACAGTCAAGGTTCCTGACAAGAACCACTCAGCCAATCAGAATCAGCAGCCAATCAGCAACAACAGCCAATCAGCATGTGCTTTCATAGTACCATCAGATGTCTAAGAGCAATATGTGAACAAGCAACCTTTTTATAAATCATTTAATTAGAAGGCAGACATATTCTTAAATAATACCTATTGATTTTTGTAAAACATGAAAAATTGGTATAAGCAATTTTTTTCTTCTTTAATCTTAAAAAAACACTTGGATCTGACGTGTTTTATTTAAGTAAATCACGACAGAGGTTTCACTATGTTGTGCAGAGTTCTGTGAACTCAGCCTCACTAACTCTGATGAGTTATAAATGACTGATGAGTTATAAATAATGACAATATTCTTTGTCCGATAATTCTCTATAATCAACATTTATGATCTGGATCTGGATAAATAAAATAACACATGCAGTGGATTAGATTTTTTGAAAGTTGAGGTGAAAAATCATTTTTGTCTCAACTTTGGACACATAACAATATGCTAATTGACGATATGTTAAACATAGCACAGTACAACCAAGTGGGACCATGACAGATGACCGATGTAAAGCAATGATTCACAGCAAGGATCAAAGTTACAATGTGTAGTAGAGTAATACCGCAACTCCTAAAGAGCTAAAGGGCTCTTTGCATGGGACCAAATGGAAAGAACATCATTGTAAATCCTTAAATAATGTGTGGGTGATTCTGCCAAAACAAAAAAGTGTATTTATTTATTCATTTAGTTCATGTATTTTAATAGTTTATGTATAATTCATATGTATTTAAGAAGCTAACAATTATTCAGAACTGAGAAAAACACAATCAGGGTCACACTGAATTGCAGGCCTTGAGCAGTTTAAACAATTCCTTCTTAAAGTGTTGAATGTGGCCGTCTGCCCAGGACTTCACCATGACGCTGTACCTGCGCCACTACTGGAAGGACGAGCGGCTGTCCTTCACCAGCAGCACCAACAAGAGCATGACGTTTGACGGACGGCTGGTCAAGAAGATCTGGGTTCCTGACGTGTTCTTCGTCCACTCCAAGCGCTCCTTCATCCACGACACCACCACCGACAACATCATGCTGCGGGTGTTCCCGGACGGACACGTCCTCTACAGCCTGAGGTACGAGGCCCCGTCTCAGTGGTCCACACCGTGAGGCGTTGAAGTGCATTCAGTGAAAACGTGAGCGCTATGACTCATCCAAGACCTTTTCTTAAATGTTAATGATTCTGAACCGAACATATCTCAGTTTTTTGATTCCGCGTCAAATCTATCATTATGGGAAAAAAAACGATTGAAGAAAGAATCATTCTTGGCGTTGTTATTGTGAACTGCGACGTGCAAATATAAAACAGAAGAAAAAACCTAGCCAGCCAGCAGTGTGCAATTAATTCTTATTGTTGCGCTCATAACACATTTTTAAAAATGGAGTTACAAATATATTGTAAAATATCCCCACGACCCTGCTAGCTCTTTGTGTTCGCACCAACGTCTGTCTGTGTGAACGGAAGTTTTGACAGTTTTTTTGAGTTAAAATTGTTCACATTGAAAAAGCTAAAGGTAGGCAAAGAAATAAAAGATTATTATCTGTTCAGTTATGTTGGACAAAAGCCTATATGTTTTATATTCCACAAGGATATCGCAGTAACGAAGATTCTTGGTAAAACACGGACGGATTCATAGATCCTGAAACAATGAAAGATTGCATGCCAGCTGTCCCTGAATATGTAGTGCCTAATGATTAGGTGAGCAATGTAATTATTGGCATAATTGTACTGCATATATTTAAAAAGATTTTATATGTATCTCTACGATCAGTTGATATGGGTCTGGGCTGATGAATCAGAATCACACTCAGACACTGAGATGTTTTTGTTTACTTTAGAGTCAACAGACTGCAGCGATTTGAGCAGAATTGTGCACTTCAGTGAGATTCTTTGAGGGAGTGGGTTTTTGAAAAGATGCGCTTGGACTACTGTTGAATGAAAACAACACGATCAATTGTTGCTTGATCTATTTATATCAGGCAATTTCTGTTGAATGTTAATAACATGATCACTTGTTGCTAGATTGATTCATGGCTGAGGCCACTGATTTTGATTGATAATTTGAATAATATGAATGAAATTAATAACAAGAGTATTTGTAGCAGATTGTCACATCAACATTCAATGTTAAAAGGTTCAATGTCTTTTGAACTGCCAGATTAATTCAATCAATTTTAAATTCAAAGTGAAGGGTATTGTTGAGAAATTTGATACATGCAGAACAACAAAGGTCTATGTAGAAATGTGTCATGGGTCTACCATTTTCACACAAGTTGTGACACATTTGATACTAAGGAAGGTAGAGGCCAAGCACATTACATTTGGATGTGAAGCAAAGTGCAGTCCCCTCAAAGAGCATGTTGATCCTGAATACCATTGAAGTGAAAGAGGTAAAACTCACGACTCATGCATGGATAATTATTATATATTTTTTTTGTTATGCCATGACCATTGCCCTTTATGAATGGATGTGGCAGCTCCATTAATAATCTCTTCATAATGTATCACTTTCTCTATTTGCTCTGACTGAAACTCTCTCTAGCTATGGGTCATAGGTGTATGCAAATACGATTTAAGTCATTTCTGAGTGTGGTCTTGGTAATAGTCATTCACAGGTGCCTAATGCAGCTGTATTTGTGAAGCATTATTAACTTTATTCATTATTTACATTATTAACCATTGGCTGATTGCCATATTATCTAGCTTGTTCATACAATTCAGATTTTGTTGCATATACCTCTGATGAGAAGAAATGTTGATGGTTTATGTCGTTTTTGAAATCCTTTTGATCGTTGAAAAGCTAAAAAGCTGTAAAGCTTCTGTAGAAAAATGTTGACCCACCTCTCAATTTTAGAGGCAGATTTTTCCACTTTCCATTTTCGCCACTACTATTGTCCTGGTTTCTATCCAGCACAGGTGCAATTGGGCAGAATCCAATGTCATGTCATAATAGTCATGTAAAAATACTGTGATTTGTGGTGTAACAGGTGTTTATCGCAAAGGAGAACATCATGTACAGGCATATTTTGTGACCCAAAGCCAAAACAGAGTTCTGTTCAGAAACATTAACATTTAAGAAAATGTCTTGAATGAGTCATAGCGCTCACCTTTTAACTGAATTCACTTCAAAACGTTAGAAAGCACTAGGAAAGTGCACAAAGGGTAGCCAACATAAGGAAACACTATTTGACAAGCATTTATTTGTGGTTGTCATTTAAAATATGTTGCACAGATACACTTTAAGAAACTGCTCATCTGCTTGACCTTCATAAATCCGGATGAATCAAGTTCTAGTTGCACATTGTGCTAGGATCATTCATTTGACCGGTTTAAAAAAATCATCCCTGATCCTTGAGAAACGTTTCTACAGGCACCATAAGTGTGTGTTCACTGTGTAAGCACCAAGTAGGGGAGAGCGTCTTTTAAACGTCTTTTTAAACGTCTTTTTCAAAAATAACATTATGCATACAAATAATTTTATCATGTGATCAACAACTCACATGTCTATTCTCTTAGTTACAAGTGTAATTTAATACATAAGTTGGACGATCGCGCTGTTTTTAAACTTTGAACCCAAGTTGACATTTGTTTAAAACGCCCCGCATAGTAGGGACGTTTGAAACACACATGTGGGACGAATGAAACAGCTTATTTTAAACAGAAACTATTGACCTTACTCTTGTTTTTATGAAACATACCGGACTGCATACTAGTGTACTTGTCATTGCTAAAATTTCACATCATTTCTCATTACATAAATAGGTCAAAAATATATTTTTGTCCTGTGTGGTATTGTCAAGATGTGAATTTCGATTAAAACTCAACTTTCTTATTTTATACCAGTTGGACAATTACATTTTCATTTAATTTACTTATTTCCATGTCCAGAGTCATGTTTAGGGATACACAGTTGAACATCCTGTTATTTATTTTAAACAGGGTTACATAGTGATACGCATGTTTCAATCATCCCTACTGTGACTACTGACACTTAAACCTTTTTTGCCTCTAAACTTCAAAACACAGACATTGCACACTTTAGGACATGTTTAAGTACTAATTAATCTGTTGTATGGTCATATTAATATGGCATGAAACAAAAAACACAACTGTTTATTACAAAAAAAATACAGGATGAAAGATTTTACTTAGCCCACTTAAAGACAGGTTTGCGGGGATGACAATCAAACGGAATGATGTCATTACGCAAGCTTTCCCGGGGTTGGTCAGTCTTGCATGCTGAACGTAGGGACGAAATTTGACGTGTCAGACTTGCGTGGTTTTAGAGAAAATCGCTGTGTTTCAATCGTCCCGTGTTGCAATCGACCCGGCTCTCCACTACTTTTAATTCAGCCTTGGTTGAAATCGAAGCGTAGTCTGTGCAGTCTGTGTGCTTCCACCTTTACTGAATGCATGCCATGCGCGCTCCCGCGGCCGGGGATAAAATTCTTATAGGGGCTAACGACATTCACCGGCTTCCTCCATCTTCTGCGCCACCTTTTTAAATAAATCACTTTTTAAATAAATAATTTCTCGTTTTCTGACAGGGACAACAACACGACTATCGTCTCCTTCTACTTCCGGCTCACAGCCCCCAGAAGCGATATTTTTTTTCCTACTATGGCCACGCCAAGACCCGCCCTACTCTGTCTGTGATTGGCCGGGTTACATGCAACTCAACTGGACGCTATGGTACCCTCGCTGTGAGCATTCAGGAGCGTCACAAAAGATTTCTAACCCTAGCCATGACCCTCACTCTAACCCCTAACCATAACCCCTAAACCTAACCCTAACCCCAAACCCTAACCCTAACCCCTAACCCTAACCCTAGCCCCTAACCCTAACCCCAAACCCTAACCCTAACCCCTAACCATAACCCCTAAACCTAACCCTAACCCCTAACCCTAACCCTAACCCTAACCCCTAACCATAACCCCTAAACCTAACCCTAACCCCTAAAGCTAACCTTAACCAGAGCAGCTATTCAAGCCAGTAAAAGCACGTATGACGGACCAATCAGAAATAGAGGAGGGCGTGTCTTTTCGGAATATTGGCGTGGCCATAGTAGGATTGTAGAGTGCATAATCCAATCCCAATCTGTACATGCATGCTTAATGCCACTAACAGTCAAATAATTGAAGTCTTAATTCGACTATGACAAACCCAATTAACCTGTTACTAAGTCACGCATCTGCCACTACCATGACGAACTCGGACAAACAAAACAGACTCAACAAAAAAAACATATGGAAAATGTCAGCTGACAGTATATCAAAGCAGGTTTTGGAAAAGTTTTGGAAAAGTTTTGGGCAAAAAAGGATTTCGTTTCTTCCAGGATCAGTGGAAAGGGACTACATTATGCTGTGGAGGGGTATTCAAAACTTTAAAATACATACAGAAGGTAACAAGCTAAATCTAGTTGGTATTTTGACCTGCCGCACAGTCTGATCCACATTACACACTTTTTCTTGTACCATTGAGGCTTGGGAAAAGGGCTAAAATATCGGGATACTGACTGCAAGCATCGTTTGACCATGTTTATTTATTTTTTACAAATAAATACACATAATCCACCATTAAATTGTTATATTATGCCTCCTCCCTGTTGGTTTCAATGGAGCTGTCTGAGCTGTTGGAATGTAGGCTGGAATGTCATTGGCCCAACTGCGTTCTAAGAGCATAGCTTAGCGACAGGTCAATTTGATTTGATTTTAGCTTGACTAAGGTGTATACATGCATCTTAATAATCCAATCATAGTTGGACAGTCATTGTTACAAATCCTCCAAATATTAGGACTGCAAGTTATGGAAATATCTTTCAGAAAAATATGTATTCTTCTGTTGCCGTTCCAAGAAGTGGTGAACATTGACAGGTGAGTTCCATCACTTGACAAAGCACCAAAGTGTGTTCAGTTCAAGGTGTTCCTTTGCAAAGATATTTTAAGATGTTTGATTATTTCCTATGAATAAAATAAAAGGAATAAAATCATATCTAGTTAAGATTCAAGTTGTATATGCACTAGGCTAATAGTGTTAGTTCGAAATATATCAATGGAATGCATCAATGACGCAGCAAATATTCATTATACACATCATGCATCATACTTATAGCAAACTTGCAATATTATTTGATCGCCAAAAGAGATTTGTAGACAAAAAAAATATGTAATTAGACCATTCACTGGGAAGGTGATTAAAGCAAAGTAAGGCCATGAATGTGGAAGCGCTGTGGTAGTGTGGACAAAAGGGCCAAACTGAGAATATAAGACGTTTTCAAAGTATCCAGAACAGTGTGGTCAGATCCAGATCTGGGATCCGGAAGCTCCTGAAACACTCCCCTGTGTTGGCATTCTCATTCCCCTCTGTCTGCACCTGACAGACACAACGTGTCCTCCCTGACTGACAGACACAACGTGTCCTCCCTGACTGACAGCACCAGCAGGGTCCGCCCCCGAAGCTTTGAACTATACATCTGATAAGTTGACAACCTAAAGTGTGTATATGGGCCTCCTCCAATCTCTCTCTGGGCCTTTCTCTCTCTCTCTCTCTCTCTCTCTCTCTCTCTCTCTCTCTCTCTCTCTCTCTCTCTCTCTTTCTCTCTCTCTCTCT
>JAOPUD010000131.1:2208934-2223003 GCA_027122715.1 Trisopterus minutus
TGTATGAATGTGTGTGTATATATATGTGTGTGTGTGTGTGTGTGTGGGTGTGTGTGTGTGTTTGTATGAATGTGTGTGTATATATATGTGTGTGTGTGTGTGTGTGTGTGTTTGTATGAATGTGTGTGTATATATATGTATGTGTGTGTGTGTATATATATATATATATATATGTGTGTGTGTGTACATGCGTGCGTGCGTGCGTGAGTGAGTGCGTGCGTGTGCATGCGTGTGCATGCATGCGTGTGTGTGCTTGGCTAGTATTCTCACCACGATCAGCTCATCATTTCCCACAACGCTCCACTGTGTTTGTTATGCTTCTAAGCCGGTCTTCAGTAACTGGTGAGGAGAGCATGCCGGCGATAGTGTCCTGCACAGCAGGGCTTCCCCTGGCGGCTTTCATCAGCATGTCTATAGTATCCCAGTGTGCCTTGTATTTGGTGTTCAATGCTCTCCATGCTGCTGTGTTAAACAGGGTGACGGTGACAGCAGCCTGCAACATGGACTTCAGTCGCTTCCCACTGGACTCTCAGACTTGCTCGCTGGAGCTGGAGAGTTGTGAGTGTTGGAGAACCTTTCTCATTTAATATAAGAAGATAAAATGCAAGAGTGTAGTACGTAACAACATGATAACACGGTAAAAACTAAGATGTTAAATGAAAGAAATGTGGCCCTGAAATGGGGTAACAATAAAAAATAAATAAGGCATAACGGATAACTCTTGGCCTTATTAAGTTAACATTAATCAATTGAATAACACATGACGTGAAGCGTTTCAACCTCAACAGCGTAAGCACTATCGCAGCAACAAATCCAGCGTTTGCACAGTTGAGATCTTTTGTGGCTTGGGCATTTAACCAATCACATTAACTGTGGAACAGGAAGCAGTGCACTTATGTTGTTAATCACCAGCGTGAATCCTGACAGACAGATACCGAGACAGAGATTGAGTATGTACGGTCATGCATCTCTGATATGTTCCCAATGCATCTCCAGGGCTTAATTGGGATTTAAAAACAGGCATGTCGCTCAAGAGCTTAAAATCTGAAACAAGTGAGGAGCCTTGCATTGGTTCACCTGGTCCCAGTGCATCACCGTTCCCTGTGATACAGACAACACTTCACTCTCAGTGTCTCAGCACAGCCACCTTTTAAGAGTGTGCCTCTCCTTTTCATCGTGTCGCTAAATATAGAGGCCTCAGAGTGCTGCTGATTGGGGGTTGTTTTGCTGTTAATCACTTCCATGGAGTTGGAAATCATTCCACTTGAACCCGATTTTCTCGGCATTGATATTAATTGAACCTGTCCGGCACTTTTAACTGTTGGACTTTTGGAAGGTGTTTCGTCTCATAATTTAATATATTTTTCAAATATGTATATTTTGGGTATCTCACAATCCGATTTGATTTAAATTCTGGAGTCATGATTCGATTTGATTCCCTAGTCATTACATAGGGTTGCTAGCATGCTCCCGGTCCACTGTGGACTACGAAATGAGGCTTGGCAAATAATGCCAAGAGTATTGTGTGTATTTGATGTTGTAAACACACAATGTCAAACCAAGACAAAAGGAAAAAAATCCTTACTACTACTACTACTATCCTACTTTTTACACCCCTAGTATATATAAGGCTGTAATGGCTGAACAGGTAAAATAACTTCACTGTCCACTTCAAGGCCCCATAATGATAAAACAACCACATGCAGGCTGAACTCATGCAAATCATATTGCCTAAACCGACCTGATTGCGCTATCTCTACACCCAGAAGGGTTCTGTGAAATTGACGCTGCCATTTCTACCTTGGAAAAAACTAACTGTTTGAACATCAGCACCACATGCAAGAGAAGGGCATCTTGAATGAATCTCTAAAGCTGCTGTAGAGAGCGGAAGACTTTGAAGATTTTGAAACAAAATCTCCATCACCGCTTCTTCCCTTGTTGGCCCGCTATTGAGCATTGCATTTCACGCACCTGGGATTGACAGGCAAGATGGATTCACTAAACTAATCCGGTAAGCGATGCCCTGATGGCTCAGAAATGAGCCGGCAGTGGTCAAAAAATCTAAAATGGCTCCAATAGAGGTAGGGGCTGTCAACGCAATGCTGTGTTCTCACAAAGCATTTCACTAAATAATAGCTAGCGGATGGCTATGGCATTTCCAACTAATTCAACTCAAGTGATAGCTTTTCCAAACCTTCCCGACAGCAGCTTTAATTGCATGTTGTTTGCTTGGCGGCTGTGTGTCAGATGCCTACACGGACGAGGACCTCATGCTGTACTGGAAGAGTGGCGACGAGTCGCTGAGCACGGACGAGCGAATCTCATTGTCTCAGTTCCTCATCCAGAAATTCCACACCACGTCCCGCCTGGCTTTCTACAGCAGCACAGGTATACAATCAGGGGAACACAACCCCTGTACATTCTCTGCGCACACACCCACACACCCGGTTTGGATTGAGATGGAGCGAAAACAAGACATAAAGGTACAGGGGTAAAAAGAGTTCCAAAACTGTTGCAAACCAAATTGGAACACAGAAATGTGTTTATATGCTTCTTGCTGCACCCTGTATGATTCTCCCCCCCCCTTCGTTGCAGGCTGGTACAACCGTCTGTACATCAACTTCACCCTGCGGCGCCACATCTTCTTCTTCCTGCTGCAGACCTACTTCCCCGCCACCCTGATGGTCATGCTGTCCTGGGTGTCCTTCTGGATCGACCGCCGGGCCGTGCCAGCGCGGGTCTCCCTGGGTGCGTGGATACCCCCAGAACGCCTTCCAACACTGCTTTCAGTGTTTGTTTAGAACTCTGATGAGGGCATGGGATGATGATATCATTTTTTTTTTGCTGATTGATGTTGCGTGGTTTTTGTTAATTTGTGAAGAACTCCCTGAACACTTTTGGTGTGGCTTGTAGATTATGTAGCACTCCATCAACGGCGTGCGCACACAAACACACACACACACACACACACACACACAATCACACACACACACACACACACACAAATGGGTGCACAGACACCACCACACGCACACACACACACACACACACACACACACACACACACAGGCACCCACATTGACACTAAGACAAGAAACATGCATTTATTATATGCATCAGGGTAGGTTCATTTATTCTCCTCTTCCCTTGTCATTCTGTCGTAATGCTATTAACCATTGTTCCCTTTGCTGTGTTTTGTCATGTACTGCATTTCCTTCTTCCGCCATCTGTTTTCTTTGTCTTTTTGGGGTAAGGGGGCTTGATAAGATTAAGATTGTTTACCCACACCCCTCGTTCCAGCAGAGCGGCTGACGGGAACCTCATTAATCCGACAAGATGCTAATGACAGGAGCGGTGGGACGACGCAGCACTTTAACACAGCGCCGACGCCGTGTGTGTGTTCCTCGCTCCGCAGGCATCACCACGGTGCTCACCATGTCCACCATCATCACGGGGGTCAACGCCTCCATGCCCAGGGTGTCCTACATCAAGGCGGTGGACATCTACCTGTGGGTCAGCTTCGTGTTCGTCTTCCTGTCTGTGTTGGAGTACGCCGCCGTCAACTACCTGTCCACCGTCCAGGACCGGAGAGAGCGCAAGATGAGGGAACGGGCGAGGTCACAGGTGAACATGGTGGAAAAATTATTCCTGATGATAATTAAAAAAAACTTGGCGGCATGTGGCTCAGGAGGTAGAGCAGCGCCATCGATGTGTGAATGTGTGCATGGATGGGAGAATGTTAGGCAATTTTGTGAAGCGCTTTAAGCGGCCACTAGTTCGAAAAAGCGCATTTACTATTTACAATTTAGAGGATTTAACCTTGTTTACAATGAATTTAAAAGGAATTTGTATAAATGATACTTGCATTTACATTTACATTTAGGGCATTTAGCAGACGCTTTTATCCAAAGTGACTTACAATAAGTACATTTGTCATAAGAAGTGAAACAATATATTGCCGTTGGTACAGTAAAGATGTTCATAGAACCAAGTGCAAGTTCTAACAATCGCCAGGCTAACCCCATTCCCCGTATACAGCAGTGATAGCTAGCTACTGCAGATGCTACACAATTAAGTACATGCTACACAATTAAGTACAATGAGTGAATACAACGTGCATTAAGTGCGTTCATTAAGTGCCAGGACGCACAACAAGCAATAGTGCAACAGACAAATAAAGGGACTGAATCGCTATGTAGAGTCTAGGTGAACTCTGAACAGGTTTTGAGTCATTTGCGGAAGCTGGTGAGCGAGAGATCCCTTCCTCTTTCCAATTGAAAAGTTTGAGCAGTTAGTTAGCATTCACATAACCACCGCAGCCACAAAGGCCGACACGGAGGCCATGCCCATCTCCTGACTTCTTTGGTGTGTAGAATCCTTAAGCTGTCTTTTATCCTTGTAGACGTGTCCACTTCCATCAAGAGCGTATGGCAAATTAACTCGGCCTGTTGGAAACCATGGAGGACTTCAGCTGTGGCCAATCCTTAATTATCCATGATGGCCACTCCTGACCTTTGTTTGCCGTTGTTGCTAGTGCCCACAATGCGAATGTTCCCCTGAAACAATCATGTACACCCTTTGCCTCGTTGAAGAAGCTTGGTGTCAGAGGCATTTGCTTGCCTGTGTCTTCCCATGATCATCCTTGATTAAATCAAAGACTCTGCTGTCAGTGAAGTGAAGATATTTCATCAATTATGTAGTGAAGAAGACACAATCTTCTAACTTTAAAGATGCTGTCAGTAAGATACAATCGCTATGATGGAGTGGAATTTGTTCGAAATGTCATGACCACTAGTTAGTGATAAGCTCTGAATGAGAATTTAGATTTTAGGCTCGCTCCCATACACATTTCTGACCAATCAGGACCTATCTTGCCTGATTGGTACAAGCTATCCATCTTGCCTATTAATCACATGCACACACAGGGTAATCTTGTGTGTTCTCACCACTGAGAACACATTGTTCTTAGCAGTGGAGGAAGATAGGGACTGCGGGCATTTCATTTCAGTTGTTTTATTATTAAAATCGTTCTCTCTCCTGCCCTCTCTTTACAACTCTCAAATCTTATTTATAGCTTTTACTTTAAGTGACTTTAAGTGACTTTAAGTGCGTATTCTCCAATGATCATGATGACACCTCTTTTAGTGTTTTTCATTCCGAAAATAGTAGAACTGTCTGTGCACGCTGTCTGTGTTTTTGATTGCAGTTTCTCCGACCTTTTCCCTCAGTCCCTGGCGTGCACCTGCGGGATTTCCCACACGCGCACCATGACCATGCTGGACGGCACCTACAGCGAGGCCGACACCAACAGCCTGGCCGGCTACACCGAGGACCCCATGGGCCCCGAGGAGGAGCAGGAGATGCGCGGGGTGTCGGTGTCGGAGAAACCCGAGCACATGGTGGTGCACCTGTCGGTGAGCAGCGAGTCCACGGCCACCAAGAAGAAGAGGAGCCTGCGGGCCCTCAACATCATGCAGAACACCCACGCCATCGACAAGTACTCCCGGATGTTCTTCCCAGGCTCCTACATCTTCTTCAACCTCATCTACTGGTCTGTGTACTGCTAAGCCGATCGGCCGGCGGGGGGCGTGGAGCGGGGACATGTGTACGTTTGTACAAAGACTTCGCCCCCCCAAGTGCCGTCTGAGCGCCGGATGACGGACTTTAGGGCCCAGTCTCATTTCTCTTCCCTTAACAAGAACACTTGCTTTCAGTGCCCTTAGCTGCAAGTCAGCTCCCGAGCTGGCTAGCGCTCAAGGGTTGATTTAAAGGGTAATAGGCACTCCCCCCTTGCTCCCCTAAGTATTAGGGTTAGGGACACCCTACCCCTTTGCGAGAATGTGCAAAATCTAGGGTTAGAGGCTCAAATGTAGGGGAAGGGGGAGAATTGGGACAGGGCCTATCGTGTATGGTTTTTGGAGATATGTACAGAACCGGACGCCTGCAGAGCAAGAAAGGTGCACTGGCGTTGTTGCATTCAGCAAATGTTTGCATGGAGAACCAGAGTTTCGATTTTTTATTTTTTTTGCTTTATGCGGCATTTTGAATGTTCTTCTTCTTTGTTTTAAACAAACGCAGACAACGCAGACAAAAAGTGTTTGATACTGAAGTACATTGTCCTATGACTTCGGAGGATCTATGATTTATACTGACAACAATTATTAGTGTGGCATTAAAATCAGCTAGTGTAGTGGTTAAATAGTTTTGTGTGCACTTAAAGGCCCCTCTAGTGTTTCGTTTGCATTTTTTAGGTACCGATATTCTTTTTTTTAATGGCGACCCCTTCCTCAAGACATGTCCACATTCACAGAGGTGCATTAATGGGAAATAAATGACTTCAGTGACATTCAAAGCTGGCATAAGAGTTTGTCAAAGCTCCACTCACCATGAAAAATAAAACTTCTTTATTCTGGGCAGTTTTAGAGCCACACATATAAAAAATAAACTCAGATGAATGTTTATTACATCTATTAAATTAATGTTATTCAACAATGTAAAGTATCTGTTAACTTTGTCTCTCTGATTTTCATGGTTTTGAACAACATTAATGTTTACATTTTATTATTTATTATTTAAAACATTTATTGTATGAGACAAATCCACAGCCCTGACCAATAAGGGTGATTACCTTTCTCTTGCCTGATTGACATTAAGCCACAAGTAGTCTTCTTGAGTGGAACCCTCTCTTGACCCACTTATTAGACAATACAAAGTTCAGCATTTCAGCATTTATTTTCAGTAACCACGAATAACCCAGATTATAACTCCTTAAAACAAAGAAATGAATGAATGAACTTAAAGAATGCTCCATGATTGAAGGTGAATTATGTTCAACTCATTTTAAGTGTTCATTAATGTCTGTTTTTATGAAGGCAGTTGGTTGTTTTTTAAGAGCGCCTTAGTGTGGTCAAACTTCTGACTTTATGTTTGTACTGTAAGGCATAGTAGATACTAAAGAGTGAACAGGTTCAAACCAAAGCAAAATCAGACTGTATCATGATGCTTCGAGAGAGATTTTAAAGAAGTACTATGTTTGGTAAAAATAAAAAGCTGGAACTTCATGAGGTGCTAAACACTGACAAATAATATATAAATGAGTAAAACCATTCCTGTAAAAGTACAACGGCCACATATATTTGGGAGTTATCTCAATATGGTTATGAACCAAAGCCAAGTACAGCTGCAAGACCAGCACATTACAATGTTTTATAAGTGTATGTATTTGATCAATACGATAATGAGGTCTTAATTTAGGGAAGTGTAAAAGAATGTATTTAAACAATGCACTATGTGTACATACACACAAATCAAATTATTTTATATTGGTGATGCTTAATTAATAATTTCTACAGACAAACTGTATTATGATATACACATTTGATACAGTAGGCAACAGTGGTTCCTGTATTTATCAACTGTGGAGAACAAAAAAAGATGCAAATAAAGAGCAAACAGGGTGTTTGCAAACCTTATTCTAGATAATGAAACTGTGACGTCTGTGAATGAACTATTGTTATGTGGCCCAATCACTGTAATTGGGCATCAAAGAATGTTGAAATGTGTTTAATTGGAATAAAGTTAGTGTATATATATATATTAACTGTGCCATTTTCTTAAAAGGTTCGGTTCATAATTGTAATACACATATTCAATTAATCTTTGTATTTTATTTTAGGGGAACTAGAAAAAATATACTTTGGTGTAGAAAATTCAATAGTTTGCGCACTCACAATGAGCTGTATGAAGATACAAAGCAATCTGTTAGGCTTCACAAATCACATCTTCATCTATTAGAGTTTAAACTGACAACAACCACATTCCAATCTGTATCCTAAAGGTACAGACTTTATTTGGTATGGTGAACAACTTTGCAAGATGCTGTTCTTTTATTAAAATGGATATATTCATGAGTTAAATTTACTTAGTTTTTTTTATAATCTTTTCTATTGATTTTGTGGAGGAGTTTGGTCTCAAGTGTGTTTGGTTTATCAAAGTAAATTGTAGGTCATTGGTCAAGCACTAAGAAACTAAAGAAGCAATGTGTACGTGGGTGCAACCATTGTCCATTTGTTCATGAACCACATATATGGCTCATAAACATATGGATATGGATAGATTCATTAATTGTTAAATGCACAATGTGTGTTTGTGTGTGTGTGCATGCATGTGTGTGGGCCAAATGTATGGTCGAAACATGTTGAAAACTGCCATGGCTTGCCTAGAGATGCCTGGCATGCCTGTGAGGAGTATGTGAAGGCAGGAGGCTCATATGAGCCCACTCTCCTGGGCAGCTCCGGTGCTTCCATTCACATACAAAAGAGGCAAATGATAGTTATGTTATTATAACTCTAGTTCTATTTCTTTAGACATAGCCGCAGGCTTCTCCTTATGGGCTTATATATTATATATATAATCTATACAATGTTGAAATGCAGGTGGAAAACCTTCATATCTGTTTTTCTTATTTCTTGCTCAAGGGCCAAAGAAAGCGGTTATGATTAATTTCAGACATTTTAATCTTTACATCCGTTGGAAAGATTTGTTGAAAATACTAGTTCACTTAAGTTGCTCAGTGACATTCCAGGCTTTTCCAGAATGAGTCAACAAGCTTATACGAGCAGTTCATAACAGCTCCCTGCTTTTAATAACAGCTTGTGTAGCATAGCCAGTTAGAAAATTCACAAACATGGATACCTTTTTGGATGCATGCCCATAAGGCCAAGCCTAGACGGCGCGGCCTGCATGCACCACATGAACAGCCGTTCGCTCTGGCGCCCTCTCCGTTTGAATGGTCGTCGTCGCCCAGCGCCCGCCCCTAATACGGAGCGGCTCTGCTGATTGGCTGTGAGCTCCTGGTTCAGACCCGGGCCTGTGTGCTTTCACTTCCTGCGTTATAGCGCTAACTTTGCCGTACGTAGTCGGGACACCGATACACATTTACCTTCTAATTTATGACAACATATCGGTGAGTATATATAATATACCCATATAGTACTATATGCCCATAGTCCTTACCGTGAAGGAGTGTGTGTCGTCGGGTGACGTCCACATAGTAGTGATTTGTGGACAAACTTCGTGTCGCTCCGTTTGTTTACCCGTCTTTCGTATCATCATAGCTGTACAATAGTTGTTTAAGCGTCGCATCATCTGGCGAAATGAATGTCATTTTTGTTTGACTTCCACCTTGGCGGAGAGTCGTGTCAGGATGCGTGCTGGCTTCGTGTTGTTAAGTCTAAAAATAGAAAAGACTCAAAGCTCCTTATCGTTTGCATGAAGTCGTTTTGTACAATTGTACTAAATGCAAATGAGCGGGGGGGGGGGGGGGGGGGGGGCACACGTGGCTCAGTCACGTCAATGTGTGGATGCAATGTGCTGTGTATGCAACACAAAAAGAGAAAGGTATCATGTCACAAGCGAGATTTCTATTTGGTCTGTCATCAGAGGCTGAGACGAAAGGGGCGGGGCGCACCTCGAAAGGGGCGGGGCGCACTGCACTTTCATCTGCGAGATGGATTGCAATAGTTTAGAGGCTGTCCCCGAAAACCCCAACAAAGTGTGTATCCATTGTGTGCGATGATATAACGTGCATGCTTGATCACATATTTCTGAATGTTTTGTTGTTGAAGCCCTTGTAATAGGAGTTTCTGGGCTAAACAACTCCATGGAGGCTGCGGAATGTCATGGTAGGGGGAAATGAGTCACTCAGGAAATCGTACTGGTTGGCTCATAGTTTCCCTCTCCCGTGAAACATGTCTGCTGTCCGTTGTGCCAGAACTCCTCCCCTGCCCATTTCATTGCAGCCTTTCTGCTGATACTACTTGAGTTGTTCTTCTTCAAAGATGTGATGTCTGATTGATGCATTACATGGGCAAGACCTTCATTGGCCTGGTTATGTTGAAAAGGGGGGGAAACCTCCGTAACTGGTTTTCCTTATTTCTTGCTCAAGGGTAAAAGAGATGGCGGTTATGACGCTTTTCAGAAATTTGAATATTTACATCTGTTGAAAAGCCTTCACTAAGTTCCTCAGACAGTGACATTTCAGGATTTTCCAGAATGAGTCAACAAGGATATACGAGCAGTTCATATCAAATCCCTGCTATGACTAAGAGACTGTGTAGTGTAGCCATTCAATTCACAAACATGGTACCATCTTTATTCAATAGGCTACATGGACTCTTGGGGCTTGGGAAATTTTTGTATATTTTTTGATTTTCACAACCATACATTAAATTGCATCACATTGAACTTTTGGTTATCAGAAAATCAAAGATTCAATGGTGGCCTTGCCGACACGGTGGGAGAATTAGTTTCTTCTTTAAAAAAAAAAGCTTTTGAACCTTTCAAACACCACAAAATCTTTCTGAATTGAATGAATGAAAAAGCATCATTGAATAAGTGTGGCATTCATATGATTCTTTAGTTAACCACTGTCTGTATCTGAATCTTAATCCAGAATTTAGCTACTATGAAGCACCATAAAATAGTAGGCTTCTTCAAATATGGGATGCATGGTGATGCATAATTTATACTGTGATTTCACCTCGACAAAGCTGTATTCTTCCCTAAATGGCACTTTTCCATTAGTGCCAGTTCGCTGGCTTTCAATACAAATGGATATCTAGGGTTGATAGGAACGTGCACCCCAGATACTCTGGCCCTGCCAAACCAGCTGTAGTGATGGGCACAGTTACCTGATTAACTTAAACCCGCTTTGATTTTGAAATTTGTGTCATCAGAAAATATAGATTTTGAAGGCAAATGCCTACCCCATCTATGAGTGTGGCGTTCCTGACTGTCCCTTGTGCGTGAGGCCAATCCACCACACTCCTGCATGGGTTACTATCCTCCAGTTTATGTCTGGAAAAGTGTGGTTGCTTCCTTATTGAAACCACAATCCAAAATACCTTTTAGTGTGCTGACCACACTGTGCTCTCTCCGACCCATCGCTGCCTGTTTTGTCTGGCAGGTCACATGACCCAAAAAGAACAGGAGGAGTTCCAGGAGAGCCTGCAGGCCGCCCTGGCCTGGATGCAGGCCGCCCAGGAGCGTCTCCGTGACAACGACAACACCCAGGGTCCCCGGGAGGCCTTGGAGGCAAGGCTTAGGGAGACAGAGGTGAATGCACGCACACCCATCAACACGCACGCACACCCATTAACACGCACATGCATAAACACACACAGACGTGCGCATAAGCACAAACACACATACATACATACATACATACATACATACATACATACATACATACATACATACATACATACATACATACATACATAAACGAACAAACACGTGCATAGAACACACATACATACATACATACATACATATATACATATATATATATAAACACGCATACTAACACATGCATAAACACCCTGGCCCTTATTAATGCCCTTATTAAAGTATTAATGAAGTCACATTTTGTCAAAAGAATGTCAAAATATTACCTTTTTAGGAAACCATAATTCTACTTGTGGCTGTTGGCACTGTTCTTTCAGGAAGTTATACCTGAGGTGATGAAATTGCTGACAATTGTTCCTTATCTGTCTCTGAGGGGCTCCCCCTCAGCGCCTGTAACTGTACTTCAACTTAGAGTCGATTATAGCAGCATCTCAATTTAGTGATGCTGTGAATACTTGTATTAGTGGCTTTTTTTGGGGGTGCATTTTGGCATTGATTCTTGTACTCTGAGCAGCTTCAGTACAGATTATACCTAATAGCGATGAATTATAGATGGCCTTTGCTGCATGGGGAGAGACGCCACGTTGTGCTTCTTCTGAGGGCCTTTAAATTGAAGGAGTTGAGGCGCAATATTAACTTTAGCACTGCAAGATTCAGCAATGGATTTCTGTTTGAAAAAAGGTAAAATTTATTTTCTTCTCTTCTCAAGGACGGTTGCAATTTAAGATGAATGGTTTACTCTTGATATATTGATATATGTATATAATTGTTAATTTAGCAAAATATACACACCTTGATTACTTCAGTAGCTTTAAAGTGCAGGTCAATGTATGTCAGAGGCACTCAATAATTCAAAAGGCTAGAATTCAATATACCTAGAAAATGCACTTTGTCAGCGATACTAAACAATAACCTTATCCTTGTTAACTAAGTTAATTCATCTCAGAGATTCAGGGATGGCAGAAGGCCCGTTTTATTGGTTGGCCAAGGAACAATTGGATGGTTTATTGGTCAGTGCAGATAAGAAGTTCAGCATGTTAAACGTTTACTTTGATCAAGTTGCTTGATCCTGAGGGTGTGGAACAGAGACATGTGCGGTGTCTGAGACGCAGGCATTACCACAGCAAAGGTTATAATGCGCTCTGGCACATGGATGGTACGATCATCTAAACATGATATCTCATGGTATTTAAACTTTATTGACAATCTCGTCTTGGGAAAATAATAAGAAATCATCATGTGTGTCCCTAATACGCCGTCGTAGAATGCAGCAGGCAGGTTTCTTTTTATTTGTGAAAATTCTAAAACATTTTGCGTATCCCGACACGGCGATGAGCTGTGGGCTTTAGTCGGTAAATGTGGCTAATTATGCTGCCTAACTAGTGAATGTCTTTGATTGCCCAGTGTTGCGCTGTACATGTGGCAGCGTGAGTATTCTCAATACTCCCGTGCACAACACGCATTGTCCCTTAACGCTTCCTCGCTCACTTCCTCTAGAAAATCCACGGCAGCGAGCACGATGGGCGTGTTTTGGTGGACGTGGTGCTGGTGGCGGCCGAAAGTCTCCTCCAGACCAGCGACGAGAACCTGAGGGGCGACACCAATGCTAAACTCAAAGACCTCAAGGCCCAGTGGGAGGAGACAAGCACCTACATCGTCCACTGTCACAGGTGTGCTTATGTTAGGCTCTTGGAGATGTGAATATACCACTGCGCTCATATGCAAACCATGTGTGAAAGCTATGTGAATCAGTTCTGTGAACACCCCAGGCCATGTGTTTATCAAGGTTTCAACGTTAAATAACAATATCAATGTTATACAAATAAATAGAGGAAATGGTATCAGCCTATTCTGGACCAGATATGTTCTATTTATTTGATCTGTCATGGTATAAATATAAAATAATCAAATTACAACTGATTTTTTAAAACGATTCAGCAGTTATAAGCTCAACAGATTTTTGTAAAAGTGTAATTTGTATGTGCTTGGCAAGCCTGAGGTTTGTTTTTAGTTATCAACGGGGGCGCACCAAAGAACATCTTCCCAGCCTTTTGTGAATTTTGTTCAAACTGTTTACGTCTGTTGACTACTTGCCTTCAGATCACTGTAATTAACTTCAAGAAGCTCCGGTTAATGGTCGCAATGTGCAAGACTAAGTGCTTCCCAGTTCATAGAGGCGTGAGACTTTCAGAATTAAAGAAGAATATACAAGGCTCTGTCTACTCTTTGGCATTGAACTGTCCGACCTGAACCAGTGTAGCTGGCTGGCTGGTGTGAGTGGGCGTCGTTCTGGGAGTGTCGCTAATACGATACGTCTACGATTCTTGCAAACAACGAGAGAGATAAATAAGGCTGTCCAGCATTTTTAGCTCATAAAACATATCAGTAATAGGATGATTGATTTTATTGATTTCATTATTTAAATGACTGGCTCAGCATTGACTATAGATATGTCCAGCTTACCTTTTAACTAGGAGCTGCTTTAAGCGTTGCACGATGTTGCACTGTGAATTTAAGTCAAGGCTATAGACTGAGAAATCAGGTGTTCCTTGTTCGTCCTGAATGAGCCTCATTTATTTGTGTTGGCCGACCCTCTTCATCTAACAGCATTGGCGGGTATATTCATATTCATTCATCACGTTATGACCAGCTGATATCTCGCGGCCACCTGCCACAGGGCGGTTTTGGAGGGCTGGTCATATGAGTTGGTCTTATGCTTTTTTTTTTTCTTCTGCATGTGGCACTGCTGCCATGGTAAGGCGTCTCACGATAAGGTCGCTCCAGAGAACATTTACATTTAGGGCCTTTAGCAGACGCTTTTATCCAAAGCGACTTACAATAAGTACATTTGTCATAAGAAGTGCAACAATATATCGCTGTCG
>JAOPUD010000131.1:2285048-2295778 GCA_027122715.1 Trisopterus minutus
ACACACACACACACACACACACACACACACACACACACACACACACACACACACACACACACACACACACACGTGCATACCATCCAAATCAACCTTATTATTTGGCGTAAAACTCAATGCATTGTAGTCTTCTCCAACAAAAATGTGATATTTGTGAAGTTATAACTAAGAAATAAAGACCAGAATGTAGTTGATGTAGTAAACATTATTGATGGCATTCGATTATGTTAAAATGTGTTTCTATTCAAATGAAACATATGCGTTTTTATTCACTATAGTCATATCAGAGCGGTAATTGAATTTGGTTTGGTCCCAGAAGACCACACATCCCAGAGAGACGCACTGTGAAGGCGGGATGAGGCCATCACATTCAGTCTTGATGTAAACTAGCCAAAACGTTCTGCCTATAGAGTCTATCACGGATAACACTAGTCCTGTGCTGTTGAATGAGGAGAATGATGATGAGCTAACCATCAAGGCCCCCTAAAGACCACGACATAGACCCACATCTGTAGTCTGTGGAAGTCTTCTCTGGGAAAGGCTGGGTGAGTCTTTTCATACCACGTCTTCTTCATGCTCTTTCAGATTTCATCTGCAGATTTTTCATGCAGTATTCATCTGCCTGGATAGGGCTGTTCTTCCTTCTGCTTCTTCCATAGCTCGTACTTCACATGAACCACTCACATTTTGTGCAACATTTTTTTTTTTTTACAAGCGCCAGCTTTGAAGTACTGTGATATAAAATTCCGATTGCTTTTGGGTCGATCCCTAATTAGAGGGTCCCCCTCTGGCTCTACCGTCCTCTTAATTAGGAGATGGTGAGCCTACCTCTAATGTGTGCTCAGTAATCATCAGAAACAGACCGTTCAGTCCGCTGGCTTCTCACAAACGACCCGGACACGTCTATGCAGGAGAAATTATCCGTGCAAACATCCAGGTGAGAAGTGGTAAATATCTTATGTATTAGCGATTATCTCCATCGCTGCATGCTGTACCTTAGAGATCAGAGGTTTTAAGATACACTTGTCCATTTAGCGATAAAGGTCAGCACTATAACCTTCATGATGAGACTCTAGAGAATCTACTTAAGCATTCAAGAAACATTTTACTCAACTGAGTTTAGGCATAGGCAAGTACTAGAAACAAGCTTAAGGATTCAGGACATTGCATCCTAGCTGAGTCTTGTGGCGGTCTGAACAAGCAGGCTTGATCTACACTTCACTGTCATTTTAGGGGTACGCCCTTGAAGGGACAAGATGCGTTGGACTCGACTATATTTCAATGATAACCTTTCATTAAGTTGGCATTTAATGTAGAAGGTTCTTTATGAGATAATGTTGGAATTTCACATCTCTCAACTAAGGAAATTACTTCATTGAAACACCTCATGGAAACTTGAATTACGAGAGAACTGGCACATCACCTTAAAAGGCCTGGACTAGGTAATGCCCAGTTGTCAAGTGGCACAACCCAGTTCTCGTACAGTAGGTCCATTCTCAGGGCCGATTCTATTGGGGGTTACTGCAGTTTTTCCATCTAGTAATTTCAGCATTTCGGTAAGGAGTTATAAGGCTTCAACAAATTACTTTTTGGCCATGTGATGCTCTTTTTGAACACAACTGAATCACATCTGAAAGGACGTAAATTAAACATTGATTTACATAAATAAACTTTGATTATTCGTCACTTTCACTACACAGTGTTCACCTCTGTTGCTTTTACGGAATATAAATCAACCCTGTAGCCCCCCTGTGGTTTAACAGTTTGCCATAATTGCTCTGTAAGTGCTAAAAGAAGAACAAAAAGCCTTTTTCTTTAAACAAAAATGATGAAACCATGCCCAAGTCCGCCTTCCTTCTAAAAATACCCTGGCGGTGGTTTTAAAAGGTCAGTGGTTATATTGTCACGTAAACAGTTCACCTCTGGGTGACGTCAGGCCTGGGTGAGCTCACTCCTCAGAGGTCTGCAACTGGTGGGCTAGGGTCTTTCTCTCCTCCTTTTTTCCTCCTTCTTGCTTTGCTTTATTAGATGCAGGTGTGTCTGCAGCTCAGTCTGTGAAGCGGCCTCGTAAAATCCCTCTATTGAACACGCCTTCCATTACCTTGTGGTGAGCCAGGCTGGTGTTTGGTGGTGAAGTGTACCCTCTTAGGTAAGGGAAGGGAAGAATTAATAAAGTCTTGGGAAATGTTAAGACGATTTGTTGTATAGGGTATTGAGGGTGGCGCAGTTAAATGAGGGCTAGCCTATTATTTGTGTTTAATTTGTAAGAAATGCAACAAAGCCAGCTGTCTGCCATTAGTGAGATAAAGGCTCTGAGAGAATATCGGTCTCTAGTTGACTGCTTCACCTCTATTACAATTGAGTCTCTTAAACCTCATTTCTGACCAATCAGGGCATCTCTTGATGCCTTGATGCTCTAATTCTCCAATCCATCTTGCCTGTCAATCATCATCATCATCATCACTCGATGGTGGAGAAACTTAGAGAGGGAGCAGGTGGGTTTTCTTTGGTTGTTTATTTACCCAACATTGCTCTCTTTTGCTCTCTCTCTTTACAACTCTCAAATCGTACCTACAGCGACTTTAAGTATGCACACAATATACTAATATATCACTACAACAAGATTTAATGTCAACAATAAGGTAATACAGGAAATGTAGTGTATTTAACATTTATCTGCTGAAGGCAAAGTGAATAGTGGGGTATCATCGTGGGGTGTAATTAATGATGAATAATTGTTGTAGTATATACTACATGTGAACACTCCAAAAATAAAGAAGATAACACTTTTTCCTGGGATTTATTTGTTTTTATTAGCAGTTAGTAGTGTGACGAGACGACCGTCAGGCGATGAAAACAATATCCCGAGTTGGAGATCTCCATCATGGGATACCGCCCAGTATCCAGAGAAAGCGAACCAATCCAATTGCAATAAATTAGGAGGTTCACGTGTAGCATATACTAATTTATCATAGACCTACACAACATTATGTAATGATGCAATTACATAACATCCTTTTGTGACACATGGAAAGCCGACATTAAATGTCCCTACAGGTCCAGTCACATCGCTATCATCATTTTTATTTCAAACAGTGCAATACTGAACTCTATCTATGATTGAGCAGTCCTACTGCCCAGCGCTGGGGTGTTCAGACCTGTCAACTAATGGATCTCTTGACACTCACACACACACCCACTCACTCACTCTCCCACCCCCACCATTATGAAACACTTCTCCACCCACATAACCCACTCTACCCCCACCATCCACTCTCCACGCTGGGAATTGAGCAGGTATGGCTGAAAAGCAACTCCCAGAGGGGGAGTTAATGCCAACTCTAACCAGATTTGCAGATTTATTTTTATGTTATTGCGCCGTATCACTGCATTAAATACTGAACCATTGTTTTATCTGCTCTATCAAGAGTGGCACATTTATGAATACAATGCCACTCTTATGTACAGTAGATTCCTTGCATGAAATTAGAAATTAGAAAGCTGCGTCAGATACCTTGGCACTTACCTGATACACCATGCCCTCCTTTGCTCAAACAAATCCTGCCTTGCTTGAACAAAAGGCTAGACTCCGGTCCTTTGTTGATATTGTCTTTGAGATGTGAGCAAGGTGCCTGTCTGTCTACCTTCAATCATTAAGTATAGCCTAATGGGGGCTTAAATGCACTTTCTGTTATTTTTGATGTCCGCCATCGAGGAAGTCATTGCCCCCTGGTGCTTTTCCTCCTCTCTTACCTCTTTTCAACCTATGATTTGTGGCATTTCTCTTGGTATGGTTGAAGTTTCCCCAGTCAGAAAGAAGAGGTTTACTGGCAGTAAAAAGAGGCTTTAGTTTGAAACCAGTAGCATCTCCTACGACGATGGAAAGGTGGGGGAGAGGAGAAGAGAGGGGGGAGGGGGTATTAATTTGGTCGTATTCTGCAACCTCACCGCTCTCTGCAACCCACTGCACCTGAAACATTTAGTCATAGTCATCCTCCGGAGCAATAGGAGGAACTCAAAGGGAAATCATTTAATCTTGGTGTGAAATGACAACTTGGCTGAATAGACTCTTCAGTTCTGTCTAATCTAAAAGCAGAATCCACCACTGGCAATACTATTTTGTGGGATGATATTGTAATTCAGTAGTCCAATCATCAAAATCTTAGCCTATGAGGGGGTTTCATTAAAGCAGAATGAAGCTGCTACCTTGTTGTTAATTGTGAGGTGAGGTGACAGGTCTTCCAGGGGAGTGGGGCCGGTGACGGCGACGCGTTGGTTATAACACATGACCCCGTAGCGCTGCTACGGACTGTGATGACCCCTGTTGAACCCACACTGAGATAACCTTCCTCCAGCCAGCTAGTCAGACTAGCCCTGGCTGAGCATTGCTCACTTGTCAATTTCAACAATTACGAGGCTCTTCGGTGCAAAAATAAAAAGCCTTTTTATTTTATTTTATTATATTGTATTTCAACAAAAAGAAAAACCTCAAAACTGTTATAGAGTATAGTTGCATTGCCCACCGGCAGATAAGCCTGCTGAGACCTTGTTTTCAGAACTGATCGACCGGATTGCCTCAGTGATGCTCTGTCAATTATTGTCCGAGGTCAGCTCAGGGTCCTGTGTTTTGAGACCAGCGTTTGACTCAGGTCAACTTGTTTATTGGCTAGAGCTGAGGTTCACACACTATACACTACTTCCCTGAACACGTTCAGCATGGAGCCTACATTGTTTTAAGTTGGTCTAGTTATGTAAGCAGGCTTCATAGATTCTGCGCACACACACATTGACAAAATAGCCAGTTTCCAGGGAAACTGGCTGCTGTAAATATGACATTTTATTACGCTGTATCGTTATACGGATATCAAAAAAACTGAATGGGCAAGAAGGAGAGGGAGAACTCATTAAAATGCAAACATTCAGAACTACCAAAATATTCAGACCTTTGTAATAGTTACGACCAATGCACCACTTGATGATGTAGTAATGTGGGTGATGTTAATATTAATGAATATATGTAAAACATTTTTCAACTAAACCTCCATCTCCTTTGTGATACTCGATAATAAAGATTTCCTTTGATTTCTAAGCCATGGAAACAAAAAAATAATTTCTGTGGCAAACTTCCAACATGTCGTGCACTTGTATCCTCTTAGGCACAGAAGTCTGTGTGTACAGGTGGCGTTGCTTGGATATCTGGAGGTGATCTTTGATGAGTCTGTGAAAGCCAAGGCTATGATGAGAGCTAGAAATGTGCACTTCTTTCAAAACATAGCTTTTCAAAACATGGCTGACTCACAGGCCTGACAGCCTGTGAGTCAGTGGTGAGAGTACCATGGGGGGGTTAGAGTGATGGGGGCCTTCCCTCCGCTGCCAAAGCCTTGTGATGAGACATTAAGGCGCTTGACTTTGGGGCTCTTAGGTAAAGCCTTTTACCTGACGTGATCTGGAAGCTACAATGGTTAACGCTGTCAGTCTTACAACTAAAACCGTTGTGTAAAGAATAGGTCTTAGGGATTTCCTTCCTTTCCTTCCTGCAATGCCATTACAGGAGTATGATTGAGGTTGTTTTTCTTTTATTCCCCTATCTTATTGCACACAATGAAGGGTAACTTATCAATATAGTGTGTCCACTCATGTCATCTTCATGGGGGGGATTCTGTACCATGGCTCACTAGTGTATGCCATGAAATTCACAAGCAAATCAGTCTGGCACCATTGCTAAAGGTAAATAAATACCTATAACATGTCCGGTTAACCATTGGCAAAGCTTTAGACAAAATACCTCCTTGCCACTCGGATGTAAGAGGGTCATGTCAGAGGGTCCTCCATGCGACACCGAGACATGTATGAGCTCGCTTTCTGCTGTATTATCAGATGGCTGAATAACTATTATATATATAACTAATAACTATTTGATCAAAGTTTGACATTTGGCGTTTTGGGAGCGCAAACGAGTGGGGTAATCGGATGATCCCCTCAAAGAACCCTAAAGATCCCCGCTTAGATCCTTTCAGTTTCGAGACTTTTAGCCAAATCTAATATCATGGCTAATATCATCACTCTGTGATTTGTGGTGCAGCCCTCTCTGGTCGTGATTTGGTCGTGATTTGGTCAACAGAAAAACATCCATTATCATAATCCATTCCTTTAAAACATCCCCAAACCCCCTCATATCCTCATATCAAAGAGAAGCTCAGAGCAAACACCCCCTCCTTAAAACAAGCCGATTGGGTGATTAATGTTGTGTTACCAGGTGGTGAACCTGGGTCGTCATCACACACACAGTGACAGATGCATCGTTGTTATGCAATAATCCCCCCCCCCCCATCGTCCCCCCATCCTCCGAACCCGCCCACGAATGGTGTTCCCAGCTCAGGTGGTGAGGGGACATTCCAGGTGATGCAGCAGACAGAGAGGTCGCCTCAGGGCCCTTGCAACAGTATATGCTGAGGGGAAGTAAATACAAAAAGCGCGTTCATTGTGCATAAACAAAACCAGAGGTCTGTGGTCTGGGTGCTCATGGCAACCAGCTATTTTTATCGTGACGATCCCTTGCCTCTTGTTTCAACGCACTTGATGCGTTGTATGAGACGCATATGGGATTTACTGGCATTGAACGCAAGACAGGACTCACACTGATCCATCTGACCTGACACGTGCCAAGACAGGTTCTACGTTTCCGAAAAGGCCTCAGCACAATCACTAGAAAGTAGAATATCCCAATACGAGTCCCATATTTTCTCCTTCAATATTGTTGTATGAAGGAGTATGTATTGTATGCATATTTTTGCATAAAGACTTGCATATATGTACTCTATACCATTGGTATAGTAAATTGATAACCAATAATTGCAATGATTAATTAATTAATATACTACAGCCCAGGCTGAAGCTGAAAGCCCTAACACATACTTTATTCAGTGCGTACTAAAACCTTTATATTCAAAAAAAGAAACGGTTGAGTTGAGAATGCTATGTTGGGGAAATGAAACACAGCAAGCAAGTTGCCATTGGAAACAGATCACTGAGGTATGATTTTATCTCGCGGACGTCCATCTGTCTCTCATTTCATTTCTGCTAATGTTAACTTATTTTCTGTTACTTTTTGTGATTCCTCCCATGTCTGTCTCTCCACATTCTCCACTTCCTCTCCTCTTTTCTCTCCTGTCCCTCTGGTTTCTAAGAGCCTGGAGCAGTGACCCGTCGAGGTCTCTGCTCCCCCCCAACGCAGGCTCTGTGCCACGGCCGCTCTGAACCATTTGTCATGGGACAATGACATCCAGGCCAGTGGGGAAACGGGCCCCCTCTTCAGGAGCAAACATACTTCTTGGCATTTAGCTTATTTATGCTAACTATGGAGCAAATACATGTGCAATGTATTTGTGTTTGTGCTCTGTGTGCCCACTCTCACGTAGTCAGTGAATTGTTTCCGGGCACTACAGATGTTGAAGATACAGAGGCTGCCTGTGTCTCTCATAAAAAGATTTTATTACATCATATCTCATAAAAACTAAACTCACACACAAATGAGCAATACCATTGTGAGTCCCCCATCGTTTTATTTACACCCCCATCAGGCAATAAACAATGACCACAAATCTCATTAAAAGTAGGGTTTCTCTCTTTCTGCCCCAGGACGGCCAGAAAACCAGAGTTTGTAGTGATTTCTTCATGAGTCACAGTTTGACAAGTAGTCTCGAGACAGACTTGTCTAGCCGTCTCACCGTGTTAAACTCTAACAAGGTTCTTATCTTTACCCTATTTACACGGGAGGAGCCTAGATGAGATCTACTATAGAATAACACTGTTGACCAGTCAGTGCCTCTCGCTAGGGTGACTGAGAGGCCTCAGGTGGCTTTAGTATCTATACTGTCGTAAAATACATCTCCCATGCACACTCAATAAGTAACGCAACACCCAATATACCAGTATTCTACCTGTAGCGACCAAAGACCATAGGATTGATGAGGTCTTTTTTGACTTATATTGTTTTTTTATTTTTGGTCTATTGTCAGACAACACACATGTTCAGTCAGTCAACACAATGTTGACTGACTGAACATGCAAGGGCATCTCTCCTTTTCTTGTTACTTTGCATAAACGTTGCTAGCCTTCCCAGCCAACTCCTTTAAACTAAAGTGTAAAGAATGTAATGTTCCTCCAACTTTAAAAACGTACACGACCAAAACAAACATCAACACTTCATGCCTTGAATCAGGAATTATAAACTTAACAACATTCCTTTCAAAGGAAGATGAAACTAAGATGAAATCCTTATTATTGCTGTACACATTGTGGCAACCGCGGGCATGGACGCCGGCCGAGTGCCGCAAAGGATCCTGGGAAGGGTCGGACCATTATGAGTTAGACCCTCTAGAGCCCTCCCAGGTCCTTTGCAGCAGTGACATTGTGTGGGGTTAAAGGGTTGCGGTACGTCTCGTGGTGGAGTATTTTTGTAGTTGGCGTTACCACCACCATCACGTTAAGTTCATTGGTTAAGTGTGTTGTGTTGTGTTTCCATGTCGAGCGTGCGTTAATAAAGGCAACTCTCGTAGTCTTGCGGTGTAAGGGGAGAGTGAGTTGTATACTGCTTAATATGGGCTCCCGTCTTTCCCGTTCTCGCCACAATATGTACAATAGGATTATATATAAGTTTTAATAAAATGAAGCAATTTCACCATTTACAAAAATCACAAGGGCTCTACAGAGATATATACGATATAGAATGTTGGTGTATTTTAGTGTGTCTCTGTCTTCACATTTCAAGTCTATGAACAGGCCAGTGCCTCTCCTACTGATACCAGGTGTTATAGCCAACATTCCTCCATTTGTTATGTCCCAACGAGGACAAACCAACCTGGTCGTCTGGGGCATAGCCAAGGCCATATACCTTATCAAGGGAGAGACTGCACCTGTTATTTTGTTATTCACGTGTTTTTCATTATAATCCTCGTCCCAAACCTCTCTTCTCACCGTTCGGTGAGAAGAGAGGTCGACAGCCAAGGAGCAAGTCTGGAGACTCCTCCTCACCACCTACACTATAGATAATTCAACCCAAGTCTGTACTTACATCCTGGAATAAACCATCTATTCGACCTTCTGATCCAACCTGTCAAGCTTCCTTGATTTCCACGTCAAGAATTACTACTACGACGAAAACGACACAACGCAGAGTCAATACGAACAGTTTAGAATTAAACTGACATCTAACAAGGATAAGAAGGCTTCTTCACCCGTTTGGGGTCAGATCCGTTGGGACCTGTTGATGTCTTTCTTCCAGGTGTCCAAGTCAGGGTTGTGGTTTGTGTTCAGCGGACCTGGCCCCGGCTGGGCCGGGCTGTTCCCCTCCTGTAGAGAGTACCAGGTACCGGGCCTTAATGCCGCAATGTTTTGACATATTTATGAATAATGAGGTCACGGTGTCCGGTCTCTGCGGAGCATAGCCCGGCACGCATCCGTTATGTTCCACTTTGTGAGCGGTGGTGGTTTATCGCACTGAAGTGGCCAAAAGTCTGGTTAGTTCACTTTATTTCAGGTCGTTTGAACTCAACAAGCATTCACGTGTTGCTGTTTGAACGAATGGCCGCGGGAGAGTTTGTTTTTCTGGACTCTTCCTCCTCTCACTCCTGTTCCTCTCCTCACCTCTCTACCTCATCCCCTCCCTCGTTCTTCTCCACACGGCTCCCGTCTGACGGAGACTAATGGGCTCCGGCGCTGCGGTCCGCACCGTGTGAATACAGATCAAATGTCGGCTGACGGTTGCAAACACTCCGTCAACACAGGGGGATGCAGCTCTGAAAACACATTGTCATTATTGGGATGGATGTGTCGACATGATCGCATTGTGCTGGATATGACTGGTGGAGAGAAGTGGGTTGAAGAAGAGCCTGAATGACATGAAGAATTGGACTGCAGACCAGAATACCAACTGGGTCTCCACCGGGCACATCGCCGGCGTCCTTGGTGCACCAGCAGCAGCTTTAGGAACACTGAGCTGCCATGAGTTTCCCTTGCTGAACCTTATTATTTATGCATGATATACATTTCAAAATAAAAGCCCTGTTTGCTGCAGCAACAGTCTACACAGTAAAGATGCACCAATCTTTCAGCTGTACATTAGTATCTTCCAATGCGTGCCTTATTGACTGTCATCGCCTATCGGAAAACATTCTGCTAATGCTCCAAAATTCACAGATGGGGGGGGGCGATGTTCATCTGTTGGGTTGCATCAATTTCTGTTATTTTTCTTTTTCACAAAAATACTGGTGTATACTTAAGATTGGTAATCTAAAACCATTAATTCTTTAGACTACCCCTCTAGACAAGCTGTCTTTGTTTTGTCTGCAAGACCAAGACTTTGTTGTGTCTCTGTCCTTACCCGAGCTGTTTCTGTTGTATTCGGGGATGGGTTAACCTTGCGATCGTTAGTGCTTGGCACTTGGGCCTATGAACATCCTTACTGTAGCGACGGCCATATATTGTTTTGCTTCTGACAAATGTACTTATTGTAAGTCACTTTGGATAAATGTCTGCTCAATGCCCTGAATGTGAATGTGAAGGTGCTGCACTGTGTGGATTCCCTGCAGAGGGATGTGCACCCAGCAGACTGACCTCCACAGTGCTGTGCTGCTGCTGTGGTTACCAGCGTAGGCAGTGGTCACTCTCACTGAGCCTCTATGAAGACACTTATATATAGGTACAGAGATATTGATGTAGAGCTATATATA
>JAOPUD010000131.1:2317573-2328145 GCA_027122715.1 Trisopterus minutus
GGCACCCACCTCCGACGCCCTCTCCGTTTGAAGCATGGCAGGCCTGCAGCTCGTCACCCCCGCCTCTTCAGCCATGGGGCCTTTCTTTGGGCTGCCGTGGCAACAGGAGGCCATCCATGACAACATCTACACACCCAGGAAATATCAGGCCAGTACTAGCATGGGCTCTCTCACCTTGTACACAAGGACACTCGACGTGTCATGTAAGGAGCCGACAACGGGCCTTTTGGTTTGCGTGTCCGGCTGGGTGTCCATTGGTCAGTGAACCGGAAATTGTCCTGTTACAGGTAGAACTTCTTGAAGCAGCTCTGGAACACAATACTATAGTCTGCTTGAACACTGGCTCAGGGAAGACCTTCATCGCAGTGCTCCTGACGAAAGAGCTCTCCCACCAAATCCGCGGCGACTTCAGAGACGATGCAAAGAGGACCGTTTTCCTGGTGAACACAGGTAACCCCGAAGTAGCCGCACAGAATGTCCCCAATCTGCTGCTAACGTCCAAAACAAAAATATAAATCATACCTTATATTTTGCATTGTAGCAGATTCTCTGCACCATGGACTAAATGTGTGTGAATGTAGAAATGCAGTGCAGTCCTGATTGAAGGAAAGCCATCCCCATCCCCATATCGCTTGCTTTTGCAATGTGTTGTGCTTCTTCTGCACAACCCATTGAGGCGGTCCCTGGGGAGCTGCGGCCGCTATAGCCTGTGCCCCCCGGCCCACCCTGTTTGTCCGTCTGTGTGTCCGCTGGGCAGCCTCGTCGGTGGCTCACCAGGCGTCCGCCGTCAGGACGCACTCGGACCTCCAGGTGGGGGAATACACCAGCCAGGAGGAGGCCGCCGCCCGGACCCCCCAACAGTGGAGCCAGGAGATGACGGAAAAGCAGGTTTGTCCTAGCCTGGGTATACCCACGCTGCCTGCCTGCCAATCATAGACGGTGGTGGGGGGGACAGCAAGATGATGACAACGTCTGTACGACACAACGAAGCTTATAGTTTGTTTATATCTGTGGATCCAACATGGCAGCACACGCAAAGTTACCTTTTGATGCAGCCTTAGTGTCTAAGTTAGTTTAGAACACAGATTTATTTAGAAAAAATAGCAACTTTTGGCGATAAACTAGTTGTCTTTGCCCTGCTACCAACAGCATTTGATAGACGATCGTAGCGGCCAATAAACGGCTCTGGGCAAATTCTCTGGGCAATGGTAAACCATCGATGACCTTGTGGATACGCCACTCGGAACAATTCATTGTTATTGTTCACTGTCGGGTGTCCAGGGTGCTTGGTTTGTGTCCCAGTCGTGTCCTTCTGTCCCACTGATGAATGACTCATGTCTTTAATGTCCAGGTGCTGGTCATGACGTGCCACGTATTCCTGCACGTTCTGAAGAATGGAATCTTGCCACTGTCTAAAATCAACCTGGTGGTGTTTGACGAGTGCCACCTGGCCATCACCGACCACCCCTACCGGGAGATCATGACGGTGAGGGCGCGGCGGCCAGCAGGCCCTCACCCCCGCTGGGTGGTCATGGTGCCGGCTCTCGCACAAATGATCCCAGTGACATCACATGAAGCCGTTCTGTCTGTAGAAAGATCTGTTTTGTTTTCATAATTATACCCATATTTACCTCTGCCAAGGAGGTAATGTTTTCGCCCGAGTTTGTTTGTTTGTCTGTCTGTCTGTCTGTTAGCAACATAACTCGAAAAGTTGTGGTCGGATTTGGACATTTTCAGGAAATGTCCGCAATGGTTCCAGGAACAAGCGATTACATTGTGGGGGTGATCCGTACACGCCATCACTGGATACAACTAGGGCTGGGTATCATGGCCAATTTCCTGAAATTGATTCGATTTCGATTAATAAGGTTCTGAATCGATTATCACGATTCGATTTAATTCAATCTGCTCTTGAAGAATGAAAATGGCTCAACTGTGTTACAAAATACAAATGTACTTTATTTCTTCTCTTCACCTTAAACAACATGTTTTAAGGGCAAACTTGTAAATTGGAAAGTTTAAAGTTGAGAAGTTGAAAGGTCTGCACTCTGAGTGCTTTTCTAGTTATATATGACTTTTAGTGAAACTGAACTTTTTTGTAATTCAGATTTTTCTTCTTTGTAACTTCAGAATGTTAACTCTCCCAGATCTTTACCTTTTGAGGCTGTTCGTTTTTTATTATGTAATGGTGTGTGTGATGTGATGCCCACAGCCGGCCTGAATAGTGAGCGTATCTCTCTGGCTCTGCCCCAACAGCTGTTTGAAGGCTGCTCTGGAGGCCCTCGGGTCCTGGGCCTCACCGCCTCCATCCTCAACGGGAAGTGTGACCCGTCAGAGCTGGAGCGCAAGATCCTCAACCTGGAGGACATCCTGAGGAGCAACGCTGAGACCGCCACTGACCTCGTAGTGCTGGACAGGTAGACCCGCCACCGACCTCCTAGTGCTGACAGGTAGACCCGCCACCGACCTCCTAGTGCTGACAGGTAGGACCGCCCCCGACCTCCTAGTGCTGACAGGTAGACCCGCCCCCGACCTCCTAGTGCTGACAGGTAGACCCGCCCCCGACCTCCTAGTGCTGACAGGTGGGACCACCACTGATGTTGTTGTTCCTTCTGTATGGGGGCTGAACTATTAATTGAGTTGAAACCGACATCGTGATGTAATATAACGGGATTTGCAAATCGTAAAGGCTGCGATTTAAAAAAAAAAAACTAATTAAACAACAATATTTTTTTTTTGTGTCAGTAAGATTTGTATTATTATTTATTTTTTATTATTATTATTATTTTTTTTACAATTGAGTAGTTAGTAGTAGTAGATGTTATATCAATTCTAAATACATAGGCCTGGCTTGGCTAAAGGAAAGAGCAGTTTATATGTTGACCGCTTCCAATGTTGTGTTGGTCATACTAAAGAATGATTTAGTGCATGTTTGGTGAATAATACAGAAAATAAGTAAGTAAATCTTTATTTATATAGCGCTTTTCATGCACAAGGCAGACTCAAAGCGCTTTAAAAAGAAAAATTACAGACTAAATCGCAATCGCATTATTGTTAGAAATAATCTCCAATAGATTATTTCCCCAAACCGTTCAGCCATATTCTGTACAGAATAACGATCGACTCGTTTCCTAGGAAACTGGGGAGGGATTAGGCAGGAGGAGCGTTGTGCATTGGATGGGCTTGTGCCAGCTGCTGTCATTGTGTTGTGCAGTCAGTCAGGTCTAGTGTGTAGACAGACTGCACCGGACTGACACCCGTCCGTCTGCCTTTCCCAGATATGCCTCTCAGCCCAGAGAGGTGATCCTGGACTGTAGTCCTTACCTCGACAAGAGCGGCCTCTCCGCGCGGCTGCAGTCTGAGTTGGAGGAAGCTCTCCACTTCCTTAACGACTGCAACATTCCCTCAGCCAGGGAAGACCGGGACCCCACTTTCATTTCCAAGCAGGTAAACGGAACAGCAGAGCCTTCCATCCAGCTGATGGTGTTCAGCTGAGAGAGAGGTTACAGAGTATCGTGTCTGTGCGTGCTGATGACCCCTGCGGTGTTTAATTACCAACACAGGCTGCATGCGTGAAATGGGCCTAGGAAAATTAGCCGAGCAAGCTGAATAAAATGCATGATGTAGGCAGCCAACAGTTGTTAGCAACAGCCTAAGGCTGTGAATTTAGTAGTAGGTATAATGACATTAGAAAAACTAGATACGAAAAACGATACGTCGACCGCCAAGGAGTGGGGAAAAAATGACAGCAACAACCCCATTGAAAAAATGCCTGCAAGAAGAAGAGAAGTTACGCCCCTCCTGTACTGGATGTAACTGATCAAAGCTTCAAGGGGCTCATGACATGCCACCAGGTGTGGGTGCACATGGAAGGAATGATCTTCATAGTGACATCACAAGTGGGTGGCCCACCCAGATATATGAAGGGTAGATGAGCACCGTTTGCTACCGTCCACTGGGTAGGCTGGTAGACCGATCCACCCAGCCATCCACCTAGGTGGACACGCCCACTTGCGATGTCACTCTGAAAATCATTCCCTCGCTGTGCCAAACGGCTTGTACCAGCTCATCACCACACCCCCACACCCGGTGGCGTGACATGAGCCCATTAAGCTCCGGAGTGCCCGTCCCTCCGTCTGTCCGTCTGTCCGTGCGTTCACTGCCGTCCCTCCCCCCCCCCCCCCCCCACAGATCCTGGGCGACTGTCTGGCGGTGCTGGTGGTGCTGGGGCCCTGGTGCGCCGACAAGGTGGCGGGCATCATGGTGCGCGAGCTGCAGAAGTACGTCAAGCACGAGCAGGAGGAGCTCCACCGCAAGCTGCTGCTGTTCACGGACACGGCGCTGCGCAAGGTGCACGCCCTGTGCGAGGAGCACTTCTCGCCGGCGTCGCTGGACCTCAAGTTCGTGACGCCCAAGGTGCTGCGGCTGCTGGAGATCCTGCACCAGTACAAGCCCTTCGAGAGGCAGCAGTTTGAGAGCGTGGAGTGGTACAACAACCGCAACGAGGACAACTACGTGTCCTGGAGCGACTCGGAGGAGGAGGACGACGAGGAGGAGGAGGACGAGGAGCAGGCGGAGGCCAAGGAGCGGCCCGAGGCCAGCTTCCCCTCGCCCTTCACCAACATCCTGTGCGGGATCATCTTCGTGGAGCGCCGCTACACCGCCGTGGTGCTCAATCGGTAGGCCGCCCCAGACTCGCTTCAGGCGCTTTGGTCTGATTAATGATTTAGAGTGTTTTTGTTTATTGATCGCGGTCGGATTCTTTGCAGCTGCATGATAAAGTTGTGGGGGGGGGGGGGTAAAGTTTTTCGACATGTGTAAGGAAAGGGTTGGCTTTCTTTTGATCCTGTGCTTCCTCTGATACTCGCCTTCCCAAATAATTACATATTCTAAATGTATTTTTAAAGCATTTCTTGACACTTCATTCCTTTTGCTTGACCTCTTTCACCCAAATTTGCATAATTATAGCACTGCAGGCGAGAAGTGTTTTAACATGGGGTGAAAGAATGCACATGTGATGAAGACTGCAAATTATGCTGTCATAACATTGGGTTGTTTTCTTTGAAACATGCACGGGAAGCATTTCTTGTCTTAATGTAAATTCCCCTTTACAGGCCAACTTGTTTCTAAAACGACATACATCACTAGATTTATTTAGACCTTGTACTTCTCGATATATTCATTTATCTGTTTCCCAATCTCACCCAAGGATAACAGAAGGCCAACAGCCGAGAGACCTGAATATCACTCTGCATTTGCACACCTGTGTAACTATTGTAATTCAATGGGTTTTTTTTCCTGGATAACACCATGTATCTCATCTCTCCTACTGGCTGTTGGGCCATCAGTCTCATTAAAGAGGCAGGGAAGCAGGACCCAGAGCTGGCCTACATCAGCAGCAACTTCATCACAGGCCACAGCATCGGCAAGAACCAGCCCCGCAACAAGCAGATGGAGGTGGAGTTCAGGAAACAGGAGGAGGTATAAACACCCTTACTCATTTTAATTTGAGCATGGCATAATGGGCCCTTTTGACAGTAGGTAAAACAAAGTTGTAGCTTATAACGGTAATTATGATTTTTGTTTTGGTAATTATGATTTAGGCTTGGGAGCACACCAGTACAGACACAACTAGTCAAGTAAATAGACATTGACCATGCTGGTGCAACGGCAGACGTAAATTAAACCAACCGAATGTTAAAATCACGGGAGTCTGAAGTTCAGGAGTTCCTTTATCCTAATCTGGATGACCTGGGGAAAAAGGGTCTGTTCACAAATAATACAAATCCAAAAGTCTGACAAAATAATGCTTTTGCTGGGCTCAAGACTGCCAGAAGGCAATTGTGATTCATTTTGTGGATGCAAGGAGATTGATAAAGATTGATTTAGATTTGTGCATTCACTGCCAGTAAAAATAATATCTTTATCAAAGTTCTCCCCAAACAATTTTGGGGAGAACTTTGTCATTTTGAAACTTTAAAGTTTGATCCGACCTAACTGCTGTGTTGTGGCAGACTGTGGTCTCCACTGGGTTAGGGCAGAGCTCAACGGGAGGTGGGGCAGAGCAGAGCCAGGGAGCATTATGTAGCAGAATGATGCCATGCATCCCAAGATGTGAATTAGTCTTGTTCTGTTTAATGAGTGGTGGTAATGGAGGATTGGAGCAGTTCTGGGTGCTATCGGTCGGGGGAGGGCTGCGTGACGTAGTAGCGTAAAGAGTTTATTTTTGAGGCGTATAAGAGATATCCAGGCTTGAGTCACTGCTAAGAGTGAATTAAAAAATGTATTTAAAATGAATGTACCCAGATGGAGGTGTACGGTGGTGACAAACTACATGCTTATTCTGCGAAAAAGCAGTGAGACCAACTATGTGAGGATTCCACCAAACTAAAAGGTTAGTGGCCCTAGTGCCACTAGTAGAAGATATTAGTCTGAGGCTGATCCCAGTGAGTGCAACCCTAAACATTTACCTGGATGGAAGGATGCTTGCAGATCCTCTGCTGTTCATCTGCAACACACGTTTTCACTCAGTGTATATATATATATAGATATATCTCTCTCTCAGTAAAGACCCAGTTCACTGCATCTCAGTTTGACCCGCTCCGGGGCCGTTCTCTCAGGTTCTTCGTAAGTTCCGGGCCCACGAGACCAACCTGCTGATCGCCACCAGCATCGTGGAGGAGGGCGTGGACATCCCCAAGTGCAACCTGGTGGTGCGCTTCGACCTGCCCATGGAGTACAGGTCCTACGTCCAGTCCAAGGGCCGCGCCCGCGCGCCCGTCTCCAACTACATCATGCTGGCCGACAGCGAGTGCACCAAGACCTTCCAGGAGGACCTCAAGACCTACAAGGCCATAGAGAAGGTACCCGTCGCCCGTGTGTTTATCGCTGGGCTTCAATGTATGTTTTGATTGGTTTAAAGGTCCCCTGACATGCCACCAGCTCGGAGTGTGATTAGCCGCTACAAGCTGTTTTAGAAATCGGGCTCTTCTGACATCACAAGTGGGCGTGTCCGCCTAGAGGGCGTGTCCACCAACATGCCACACCTGGTGGCCGGTCATGGGACCTTTTAAAGCATCTTCTGTGAGCATACCGTCCAACCGTGATTAGACCTGCATTGGGTCTGAATTCTGCGGAAACATTTTTTTATTGAAAATTCTTATTTTAGGATAATTGTACTTTGAGTTATTTAGGGGTGATTGATGTCTGGTGTAAGTGTCATCTCGGGCATCTTTTGCCACTGCCCGGTAAGCCTGACCGGTGCCCTGTGGCTCTCCACCCAGATCCTGAGGAACAAGTGCTCCAAGTCTGCAGAGCTGATGGAGTTTGAGGCGGAGCATGTGCAGGACGACGACGACATCCTCCCGCCGTACGTGCTGCGCTCCGAGGACGGGGGGCCCAGGGTCACCATCAACACGGCCATCGGCCACATCAACAGGTGGGTGACGGCTCTGGTGGGCGGGGGTTAAGGTCAGAAGACTGTGTTTCTGAAAGTGTCATTTTCAGAAACACCCTTTAAGAACCATTGGGTTTGTTGTTTCTCCCTCGCCCTCCTCTAGGTATTGCGCTCGGCTTCCCAGCGACCCATTCACCCATTTGGCCCCCAAATGTAAGACCTATGAGATGAAAGATGGCCGCCACCAGTCCACACTCTTCCTGCCCATCAACTCCCCGCTGCGGGCTCCCGTCAAGGTGAGCGCCAGGGTTCCTTTGAGCCTTTCTCCGGACGCGCGTGCGAGGGCATGGCATGGCGTGGGAGCCGCCCGTAACGTGTCTCGTGTGGTTCCAGGGTCCCATCATGAGCTGCGCCAGACTGGCCGAGAAAGGGGTGGCGCTGCTGTGCTGCGAGAAGCTCCACAAGATCGGTAGGGCCTGCGGGGGTCCGAGGTACGACGTGGTCGGGGCCGTTGCGTTGGGAGGGGTTCTCAACCAGCGCCTCTGCTCTGGTTCCAGGGGAGCTGGACGACCACCTGATGCCGGTGGGGAAGGAGACGGTGAAGTACGAGGAGGAGCTGGACCTCCACGACGAGGAGGAGACCAGCGTCCCGGGCCGGCCCGGCTCCACCAAGCGCAGGCAGTGCTACCCCAAAGCCGTAAGGCCGGCCTCCCGTCGGTGTACTGGGACATAGCGTTGGTTATTAGATCCCTCCGTGTCCTGGTACGGCAAGGGACGCCACCAACCAGCGTGATGAACCTATGATGTTGTCACGAAAAATGATAAATGATAATTAGTGCTGTCAAACGATTAGAATATTTAATCACGATTAATCGCATTAATGTCAGTTATCTCACAATTAAGTGCACATTGTTATCTATTCCAAATGTCCCTTGTTTATATTTTCTCATTTTAATGCTCTCATCAACAATCAAATCAAAAGTGGATCGAATTGCTTTGTACAAATGTCATACCATATGACATTTGATATGATTTACACTTTATTCAGAATCACAGTTTTAAGTCTCATACGTTGACTCTAGAGCGTGAGGACGTGGAGGCAGTACTGGGCGGTTTTCACGCAGATTTAAGAATGTTAATTTTGTGAAGAAAAAAAAAGCGAGGCTTGTAATAACGTGTTTGACTGACGGCACTAACGATAATGTCATATTTATCGGAAAGAAAGGCTGGACCATGAGAGGGAAGGGCTAACGTCTCTCCCCCCGGCAGATCCCTGAGTGTCTGCGGGACAGCTACGCCCTGCTGGAGGAGCAGTCCTACTACCTGTACGTCATCGGCATGGTGCTGACCACGCCCCTCCCCGACGAGCTCAACTTCCGGCGCAGGAAGCTGTACCCCCCCGAGGACACCACACGCTGCTTCGGCATCCTCACCGCCAAGCCCATACCCCGGGTACGCCCCCTCCCTCCTGGAGGGTACGCCCCCTCCCGCGCAGGTCCTTATGAACCAGGGGTCTGCTGCTGCTCGGGATGCAGCGGTAGCATGCTCTGTGTCCGGACATGCTCCGTGTCCATACTCTCAATCAATAGAATAGCACGAATGGGATTGTGTCGTTCTTTCTAAACTTGCATTTTTCTTGAGTTTTCACAAAGTATCATACAGAAAAGCTCAACAGCATTAATGTAACAGGAAACAAATGTGTATATACAAAATTATAAACAAAAATAGTAAAGGTAATAACGGTGGTCTGGTAGTATCTCAATGTTCAATCTAAAATATTCGAATTGGGCATTTATTTATACCGTATCACGGCTCTTATAAATGTTCCAATTTTCCCAGAACGTTTCAAAAGTTTTCTCTTTGACTTTCAAAAAGTGTCAACTTATTAGAAATCACACTTATTTTTGAACTCGTTCCAGCCACTGGTCCTGCTTGGGGCGAATGGTTTTATTCCTGCACAACAGACGTGATGAAGAAGTGCATCGGAGTGACAGGCAGGGTCTAACATTTGGAGGATGACTTTCTGGACACTGATTATGTTAATATGTAACCCGGAGTCTGTTGACCTGCCAAACGGTCAGGTCTGTCCACCATTGCCCTCTGCCAGATGTCCAGTTTGGCACCTGGTTGACCGGTGACCTCCAGGGGGGACCTCCCTCCCAGTGGTCTCCTAACACGTCGTTTGGCAGTCATGTGGCGTAGCGGTGACAGCATCGGTGTCTTCCAACTCCGGGGCCGCTCTGTCCCCCCATTGGCAGTTCTCCCACGACTACAGCGACCTACAGTCAACGCTAAACAACTCACTCCCCCTCTCCCCCCTCCTCCAGATCCCCCACTTCCCCGTGTACACGCGCTCGGGGGAGGTCACCATCTCCATCGAGCTGCAGAAGTCGGGCTTCACGCTAACGCCACCGCAGCTGGAGCTGATCACGCGGCTGCACCAGTACGTCTTCTCCCACATCCTGCGCCTGGAGAAGCCTGCCCTGGAGTTCAAGCCCACGCTGGCCGACTCGGCGTACTGCGTGCTGCCGCTCAACGTCGGTGAGACGGGACGGACGGACGGACGGACCGCTCGGATCCAGGGTCGGGGGAGGAAGAGGGAGTGTGTGCTGGTTTGACTCGTGCCCATTTATCCTTTTTTTTTTTTCCGTCTTTGCCGTCCTTCTAGTCGGGGACTCGGACACGCTGGACCTGGACTTTGAGTTCATGGAGGACATAGAGAAGTCAGAGGCCCGCGTGGGCATCCCCACCACGCAGTACACCAAGCAGAACCCCTTCACCTTCAAGCTGGAGGACTACCAGGACGCCGTCATCATCCCCCGGTAGGGCTCCCCACCGCCGCTCCGGGTGGCTGTCATCGCCGTCCTTCTACCGTTTATGTTATACATTTTTTTCAGTCATTTCAATCAAAAACTATTTTTTTGCACTTTAATGAGCTATATTGATCTAGACTTGTTCTTCTAATAGGTGTCACGCATACGCACGTGTCCAAAAGAAACAAACCAATAGAAGTGTGTTTGTATTTCTAATGAGTCAACATGGCTCTGGGTCTGGTTGTATTTGAGATAATTCAGTGAAGACTGTTGACATCCCCAGTGTAACGGCCTCAGGTAGCCACGTTCAGAGGGACTCACTCCCCCCCCCTCCCACCACCACCTAAACCCCCCCTCCCTCTT
>JAOPUD010000131.1:2495356-2506511 GCA_027122715.1 Trisopterus minutus
CAACCCTTTTGACACTTGCGCCGCGGCGGAAGTGTCATTTATCCGCCTGTAAAATAGCGATAGCGCCGTAGAACCGCTCACAAAGCTACTTGCGCCATGCGCTTTCCCACTTCCGTTTCAGACCGTTAAAATAGGGCCCTATATGTGGAAGATCATGTCAGGACATTCCCCATTAAAGCTACACTGTGAGTAGCCTCTGTAAATGTATGAGGATGCGTGAGGAATGAGCGGGATCTCATTCACATGGGATTACAGTGGTGGGTGAATATTAACCTAAAATACATGTGTATTTTTGGTTAATCTATTAATCCTTTGACCAAAAATACTTAACCAGTAAGCAATGTTAAAGTGAGGGACAACATTAATCTGATATGTTCTAATTATGTTCTTAAGGGTTATCAAGTATTGAACATCCTGCCTTCTATTGATTTTCTTCTATCCCTTTGAACTGATTAAATGGGTGGAGTCTATTTTCCCTCCTGGCTACATAGCCCAGCAATAAGCACTATGGTGGACATGGCAGTTACTAATTACTGTACACTCACTTTACAGCAACGATACAGCTGGATCAGTCAAGTAAAAACAGCGCAGAGGGTGCTGGGATTCAGACCACGCCCTACATTATCTTTCCAAGACTTCAGCTCTAGCTGACATTGAGATTGATGTGAATACACGTTTTGATCATTTGTTGACAAGTTTGTTGTGTACTTTGGCAGCTCATTTTGCAAGTTCCCTTAAGTAGGTTTTCAGCAATGGTGCTAGATTACTTAAAGACTGCCCGGTTGAGCAGATGCAATGCTATCTACCCACATAAATAAAAAATAGGTAGGTTGCTTCTCACAATCTGGAATTTCCTTGAACTCTATGACTAATTGATTGCACCTATCTTGTTCAAAAATCCTTTGCTCAGATTGACAAATCGACTTGTACAGAAGTCTGAGCCCAAGAAGCAGTAAAATAGCCTGTATTAGCTCAGGGCTTTCATCACTGAAGGGATTCTGATGAAAGCTCATGTTTACAGTGTGGATTGTGTGGGTGGACATCGGTTCTTGTCCAAGCCATGGAAATGGGTACCAGGTACACTGCTTTAGCTAACCATAGGTGGCCCAGAGTCGTCCCACCAACACTAGAGCCATTTAGACCGTAGTCCTTCACTGAAGAGCTCTTGACTGAAAAGGATGCCCATTATTTATGTGCAAGGGTTGCCCTTCAACAATCTCTTTCTTTAAAATATATATTTGCATTGATCTATTTTGCACATTGCAAAGGGCAAAAGCGGTGAAAATCTGAGATAGTTTCGTTGTCAGTATTGAATATTAAAATAAATATTCTAAAGCGGACCCTGCAGTAGTACACTGTGGACATAGAGTTTTTGTGTGTGTGTTTGTGTGTGTATTTGTATAAATCTCTGACTAACAAAAAAGGTGTAGATGGTGAAGATTATGACTGAAGTATGGCTTCCCCCTGTTAAGATCTTAAGTGAGGCGTCTACACTTTAGGATGTGTGTGAATGATTAAGGCCAAAAATACATTAAAGTGACATTAAAGTGTGTATATCGGTGATCAGTATTCAGTGAGCATTCACTGCCATGCTGTTGCGTGTTCGCATGTTTCAGAACGGCAGACACATCACAGCGTTGACATTTGAGAATAATTTTTCTGTTTGATCTTTGCTAATTTAGAGATCCGCAGAGCTCTAGACTCAGCCTTTCTTTTCAAAGTATTAGTAATGTCTTTGAAGTGTTCCCCAGACAAGTTTGTGTTGAACGTATGGATAGCGCTTTAAAATATCAATTGTTTTGGGAGAATAAGGTGAATTGATTTTTTTAAATGACTGAATAGATCCAGGCAGAGATAACAGATTAAAAACAAACAACTTCAATTTGCTGGTGTGTTTAAGCAATAAACCTCTAACCTTGTTTACCTGAAGGATCTCTGAATTAAGTAGAAACCTGCAATCGTCTATCTCATCTGCCACTGTTCTTCATGGGCTCTACAACAATGGTTCCCAACCTTTGACTCTAAAGTGTACCACTAAAATCTCATCTAGACATTTCGCAGGACCAAAATAACCTAAACCTAAATGCAAACAGTGAAACATTTATAAATACACATGAAGGGGCTGAGCAAGCTGTTCCGGCGCCCCCTTTATACAGAATTATTACTGCAAGAAGGCCATGGCCAGTGGGAAATAGTGAGGGAAAGTCAGCCTCGCTCCTGATGCTCACAGTGTGTGTTCAACAAACATAAATCAACACAAAACATCAATGGAAAACATGATAATGGAAAACATATGAGGAAATGTACAAGGTGATACATTTTTTTAAATAATAATAATCACAAGAATCATACTTTATTTAATGAACAATAATGAATTTATTTCAAATTATCTAAACCATCTTATCTGCTAACCCACGTAGCCTTTGCAGTACCCCTGCGGTACCCCAGTGGTACCCCAGCGGTACCCCAGTGGTACCCCAGCAGTACCCCAGCGGTACCCCAGCAGTACCCCAGTGGTACCCCAGCGGTACGCATACCACAGGTTGGGAAACATCCCCTCTACGTCCTCTGATGTGTAATTAACACTCTGGAGCACTGTGAGCGTTGCAGTGGTTATTTGGGGGGTCTTGTCCCCTGTATGCCTGGTCCCTCTGCAGGTTATAGATGAATGAAAAAAACACAGCCGGCGCCGTAGCCAGGCGGTGTTGAACAGTACAGATGCAGCAGCGTTGAGTCACGCTGGGCCCTGCAGGAGGGCCGAGGGTAGCGGTTCTATAGGGCCATGGGAAATCGAACGATTGCTGTCCTAGACAAATTAGATACTCAGATATACTCACATATTTTGGTGAAAGATAATTTTTGTATGTTTTATTGAAATTGGTATGTAATACGTATATGTACAAGAAAATATAATTACAAAAACATAAAGTGTTCTCATTTTTCATTAGTCCCATGCAAGTAGGAATCACAGCATTTTTCTTAAACCATAAATTGTTGTACTGATTTTCACTGCTGTGTAGCTGGTAGAGCCGTTTCCTTAACACGTCTACATGCACATTGCCTGGTTGTGTATGAGTGTAAAATGTACACATTCTGCCCTCAAAAAAGAATACTCAGCTTATGCTTCTCAACAACAGGGTCTTTATTCAAGGCAAAAAGGTTCAGCATGCACAGGACCATCCCTGACAGATGCCCTTTGGCTAAGTGACTCTCTCTGCTGAGGTAGCGAAGCACATCATCTCTGGCCAGCGACTAGGCAGTCAATGCAGAGGGACTGCAAATAAGAACATTTACAACTGCTACATCGACCGCCCAGCCCTAGCTTAACGCACACACAAGTACCACACGGACACACCTGTGTGCATGCAAATTCAAATTCATGCATGTATAGACAAATATTCACGCACACACACACACACACACGCACACACACAAATGCACACACACACACAAACGCACACACAGATTTATAAATACATACACAGGCCCAAATCACTCAAAGATCTCAGACATATGCAAATGTATAGACACGCGCACGCCTTCACACACACATCAAACATGCAGTGAGTCCAGCGACAGTCTTTGAAGCCCTGGTCTGATTGAGATAACAGAAACCCCTTGACCTGAAGGGAGAGAAGAGGAGGTGGTGGGGGGAGGAGGAGTGATGTCTCACCCCCTGTCGTTGCTTTTAAAAGGGGCCGGGTTCACTGACGACACCACTGAAGTCACTCAGCATGGGGTGACCTGGAGGGCTTTTAATTTGAAATGCTTTTTTAATGGGGGGCGAGTGATAAATGAATAAGGGCTGAATGTGTAGCTCAGAATTCCTATCTTGAAATTTCCCTGGTGTGCCTCATGATGGAGATCAGAAGCAAACACACACACACACACACACACACACACACACACACAGAACGAAAACACATGTAAGCATGCAACACAGTATTTACATATGTAACCTTTAATTAAGACAAGACTTTACCACGGTATTTTGCTGCCGTGCGGAACCCTTACTTTTACCAGTTAAAATAGGATGACAGACAGACAGACAGGTATACCCTCTGCTGTACTGGCGGGGCATGTGGAGACACAGTCACATCACTTCACACATCGTGGTGTGAATGCATTTATTTGCATTCATTATCACTTCCTTATTGCTGCACATACACACGCACACACACACACACACACACACACACACACACACACACCACCCCCCGTTGTGGGCACATCCAGTGAAGGAGAATGATGTCCAGCAGGTATTTGGCCCGTGCATGCCCTGCCCTTTCTGGGGCTGCAGGTGTCTATTTGAGGTCTTCAGCTAATTAGGTGGCACGTGGGAAATGCAGAGAAGGCAACGGTGCTCATAAAAAAATTCAGTTAATTCAGTTAGTTCAGTTAAATGAATCACCCCTACGTGCTATCAAACAGTGTGGGGGGCAATCGTGCATGTTTTAAATTGGTTTCATGTTTGCGGTAGCGTTAAAAACAGTTGTCAAACAATGCTTAGTTTCTGACAGGTGTTTCCAGTGGAGGTAGGTAAGTTGTGAGTTTGTTGACACCATGTGTTTCCACACCAGTCGCACACATCCTTGCTGTATTCCTGCATGTGGGCAACAAAATCCTTGTGGCTTTAATTAATTGTCATATTATATACTGACTGACATAGTCAACACTTGTTTAATTTCAATTTAATTGGGAAAAAATATTTCATCCTAAAAATAATTAAATGACAAACAAAAAAAAAACTAATAGGAAGAATTCATTAATTATCAAATAATTGCAATGATACGTCATAAAGTATAGAACGGGAGATGAACTCCCATGTGTCCTTGTCTTCACACTGGAGGCATATCAAATCAGGCGTGGTCACACTCATCTATTTTCGATTCAATAGATTGTATAAAAATTATATAAACAGACTGAACAGTTTAGTCAGTAACTCTCCTACTTGTCTATAAATGGTATTATCTTGGTTTGGTTCAGTACTCTCTTACCTTTACTTTTCCTGTACTTTGTGTTTCATAGGCCTTGCTACAGCTGCCATGAGACTTTTATTTCCTCCATTGATGAAACCAAGTTTATCTCATCTCTTATCTAATGAAGGCCATTTTATTTGTATAATTAAATAAATAGAATCCCACACTGCTGTGCTGCCATGCGGAAGTGCTCATTGATTAGCCGGGGAGTGGATGGAGAGTGAATGTGTTTGTGCTCTATCCGTTCTTTGCTCTTTGCTCGACGGTTGGTGTGTGTGTGTGTGTGGAGACCTGTGACGCTAACACTGTAACACTGAAGGTGACCAATCAGTCGCAAAGTGCTATATCTGCCTTCAAGGCAATGGATACAGCTTAAACTGTCTGCTTGAAGAACCCTGCATCAAAATATTGATGCAATTAAATAGCAGCATTTACATTTTTAGGGGGGATAATAGAAATAGAAAATAGTTAATAGAAAGCTGAGCACATCACAGATACGTCAGAGAGAGGGACGTAAATTAGTATTTGTTAAAATAGCACCGCTTTCTTTAAAGGGACTTACAAGTGATACTGAAAGCCATCAGACCAGACCGCCACCGATGGTCTGATGACATGCAATCGCCAGGTTGTTGTAAGTGTTTCGGCAGCACTATAGGTCAAAACAACAAGTCGACAAAAAGCTTGCAACAGGGCGAGCGAAACAGAGAGAAACAGTAGGTCAAAAGAACAAAAACCTCTGGGAAACTCAATAATGGAACAACTTTTTTCGTGTTTCAGAGCATCTTGGAATGAGAACATGTTCCATGTCTTGGGGGTACGGCTAGATAATACCGGTTCATTTGTGTGTTGGAAAGTGCAGGGTCATGAGGCATAGGGCCTGATGGTGGCCATTGAATCATTGACTGCCCTGAAAAAGCCGCACAAGCAAGCGTGGATGATTTTAACCCAGTATGGGCGGCTGCTACCAGAGCGCTGGCTGAGAGAACGCTAGGCTAGGAATAACAAGCAGGTGATTCAGTCGGTCGATGGACACCAGGCATGTGAAGGTATTTCTGGAGGATCTGCAGGTTGATCACACTGCATTCTGGTTTGGTCAGTATAGTGTTTTATAGGTTTATTTCTGATTTTCTTTCTTGCAGATTGATATCTCAGTAAGTTCAATCATCTGCACCAAGGTTATGAACGCAGAACAATAGCAGATTCTATCATCAGCTTGTTGTTTTTTCGACATTATGACCCGCACAATTGCACATGCACGCACATACTATCCTGGTTGCTTTGAAATGTTTGTTTTTTCATTTATATTCGTATTCTTCAAGGTTATTTCAGTGGGATTTGATATATAATAAACCGGTCCCTCTTTCATAATTAATTTCTTGCATATTATTGTCATGGCTAATTGAGTCTGAGTTTGGCGAAGATAATGCTGGGTGGTGGAATCCCCAGGTGTGGACAGCTGAATTGACTTCTGGGCTACATTTTAATATGTTTAGCTTTAGGTTAGGTGTGAGATAGCTTTATTCGGGTGTATGGTTTGTGAGGTTTAGGAACCCATTTTGAGCAAGAAGTGGATAGGTTTCTAAGAGTTCAGCATCGTAAGTAAGTAAGATAAGTACAAAGCCACAGATATTACCATTCCTTGTGGCGGTCATTTAGTGGCCCAGGGCTATCTCATCTTCACCCCCTGGTTGGGCCTTCTACGTTCTCTAGATGAGGTGAATAAAATCAGCTTCTTCTTCCTGTCCTTGAGTGAAAGCTGCTCACATTATTTTTCATCAAAACAAAGGTAATTATGCACTTCCTGATGATTAATTAGTATTATTTGTACACTATTATTGAAATTATATTATATTCATAACTTCAAAATGGTTTCATTGTGGCCATTGAATCATTCCTTCACATTAATATAACAGAGAACACTGGCTGCAATTGTGTTATCTATTATATGTTGGATTGTCTGAAAGGACACTAACCTGATCTCTCTAGCAGAACGTGCTGAAAATGAGGTTTCTATAAGCCCTTTGAGTATACTTGAGTGGCTTCCTTAAGGACATATCATCTGTGCTTAGCTAACCCGTGTTGATGTGTGAACTCTCCACACTACCACCCGCTGATACACCGAGGACTTTCTTTCCAGTAAACACAGTTGGAGTCCAACCAATTATGGTCCCTGATCACAGAACCATATTTCCATTTCCGCTATTCAACTTCACTCAAATAGTGAACACTCTCAGATTGTATCTGTTTGTGTATCTGACCGTAAAATGTTTTTTATTCAAAGATGATGTCTGAATCCAGTTCAGACATCAAGAGTTTGGCCAATAAAACAACATGCTCAAGACCTTGCATATTTTATAATTTTTCATTCCTCAGGTAAAATGACAGTAACCAAAACCATTAGATCTATTAAGCTGTACACATCAGCATTGTCTCCTCCATTTGTTTTAGTTATCAACTGTCATCGCTCATAAAATTACAATCGACATTTTCCTTTTTACATTTATAATCCCGCCAGGAGCACCACCATTGTCTACTCAGCACAATAATGGGTACAGATTGTGCTCGTACCTACAGCACAGCAGCCTACCCATGGGAAAGGCAGTGATAATGGTTCATTAGCTTCTGTAGAACAGAGAAAGACCTAAAGCGCAAAGCACAAAGACTTCACATTTAGCTTTGTATTTGTATTGGGACCCAAAAAAATAATTAGAATTGTATTGTTTTAATGGAGCAAGGCTTCCTTTTTTCAGTGCGCTCCATATAGGCAATCAGGGCTATTTTGGAAGCGGATATTCCAAAAGAGAATTCTTCATCCGTGCCGACATGGCCGTGTGTTTTGGGCTCGGGCGCCATACTGGCATTCAAACAGCAGCACACTTCCTCAGATTGAACAAAAGCACCTCCCTCCCCCCCCCCTTTTTTTCATGGTCTTCCGTTTATAAGGGGCTGCAACGATTTCTGTGGAGTCTAACCAACATTTTACAAGCCACTTCACATAAAAAAAGATGTTGTACAGACGGTGGCTGTTGGTCACAATGTCAGATATAACCGTACTTTCTTATTTACAAGCCCTTCCTCCCAGTAGTCACAGGCACTTTAACTAGAGAGGAAACCAGCAGAGGATGGGAGCAGCGTGGGTCAGAAGGGCTGAATGTGTTTAGTTGAGATGCTATCTGTCGTGGGCTGTTGAGCTTATCCACGCTCAATTTAAAGTTTGAGGAGGGGGGGTAAAAAAACTAAAGTTGCTGTGTACTTTTGATCAGGCTCATTGAAGACTTGCAAAGCGTAACACTAAATGATTAGAGTGATTCACTGTAGTGTGTCAGAGACAGGGGCTAGCCTTATCTCTGTGTTTCAAAGATAACTTAGTGTGTCATTTGGTTCATATTATTAGTATTGCTGCCTCTTGAGGGACAGGGGCATTGGCACAAAAGCTATCATATGACTACTGTGATGCTCGCAGCTACAAATACTAAAATGGAAAGTTTCTTTGGTTTTGTTTTGTGTTCAACAAGAACAAGCTAGTTCAAGGGTTGTTTGTCTGAAAACAATTGAACCATTGAAAAGGAAGTGGAAATAACAAAAGTTTAAATCTCAAAATACTATGATAATGCAGAACAAGTTGGCCTACCAATTGTCCATTGCTTGTCGCACTACTCATTGCCAGCTCTTCTCATCGCACCCATCAATCACTTTCTAAAAGGTCAAAGCAGGCATGCTTAAAATCTTAGTATGGATCATGACTGTTTTCTATGATCTATTATAAGAAAGGCCGATCTGTCCCCTACAACCTTTAAAAAAATCAGCATGGCTCAAAATAAATGATTGATCTCCGTTTGAGAGATATAATTAGAAAATCGCAATCGTGGTTTCAAGGACTGGCCTTCAGGATTTGGTAGAAATCGATGTCACCGGAACCGCCACTGCCTCCATCAGCCAGGACACTTAAACATTAGATTCACAATGTGAGAAAGGCCTCCAAGCCGGCGTTTATGTGACTTTCATTAGGTGGGCCCTGAAATGAGTATCCTCGCCTTTTGCAAAAGCTGATCCCAGACGACAGAGATCAGATTAATATGCCGTTCCGATTACCGCAGCCCTTCACAGCAGTAATTGGCATTTAGCACCGTACAAATCTGGTGACCTTAGCATTTCAATATGTGATGGCTTTCAGGGGTGCACCATTTAGATTGAGATTTGAAAATATGAAGGAATTGGACAGGTTAGAGTTATAAAAGGTCTTAAATACGGATCATTCCATTATGTAGTTAGTTATTTTATGTGATCCACCTGGCGGGCCCTTTAGCAAGAGCTCCCGGTGGAAGTGCTGTGGCTGAAATACTCTCTATTTGTGCTAACAAAAATACACACACACACACACACAAACACACACACATACACACACACAATAAACACCATCTTTCATTACCATGCTGGTGCAATGCTCTAAGGTACTTTTGCATGTTCCGCATGGCAAAATAGCAGTTCTACATTCTGCTGCGTATGTTTTAATATGGATAGTCACAGTCCCTCTCTCTGTGCACACTGCTGGCACCGTGATGAGAATATTTAGAGTATCTCATACTTCTGGCTAGGGCATTTGCCTTCTCTAGCCCCAATGTACCCTGAATCGGAGCACAGATTTTCTCAGCCTACCTGCAGGAATCTATGTGTAAGATGTCTACTGCCTGCTAAACTCGTTCTCAGACATTCTCCTCTGAAGACGTCATATGTGTGTTATAGGCCAGCGAGACGGCAGGACCTTCAGTTGCACAGGTTTAGTGGTGAGTGGTGGGAGAGATGGACTTCCCATAGAGGGATATCCTTCTCCCTGTTATATGTTTCGGATATGCTTTATCAATTTCATCATCAAAAAATCCATGTTTATTTTCCTAGTCTTTGTTGTTTGTTTTCTTGTGTTGTTGCAATTCTTCTCGCTCCGGGGCCAATGAATAGAAAAGCCTTCTACTTCTGCCGTGTGGCGGCAGACACTTCGCTGGGTTGACTGCGCATAGACAGACGATTCATGCACACAGGGTCAGGACCGTTTAGGTCACGAGATAGAGCGGGTTGACTTGCAATCGAATGGTTGCAAGTTCGAACCCCGCTTTGTAGAAGTGTACGATTGGTTTAAGCAAGACACTTAATCCCAACTTTTGATAAGCTGGCTGCAGCATTGCATGGTTGACTCGGCCGTCTATGGGTGTGTAATACTTGTGTAGTTGACTCCGCCCTATATATGTGCATGAGTGGTTATAAGTCACTTTGCATAAAGGCTTCTGCTAAATGCCCTTAATGTAACATGCTCAAAATTAACTGTGAAAGTAGTACCTTGCTAACACAATGTAATGTCGTTACATTTAGTATTTATTGATGAATACAAATGCACAATTATAATAAACCAAGAGTCGATAAGCCTTGAATACTATTGTTTATTAAAGTTAGGAATTACATTTGGGCAATGCTAACTATGAAAAATACATAGTATGGCTTCCACTAGAGGGCCCTGTTTCATATGCTGGCTGTTTACTGATTCTCCTTTTGAAGCATTGTTCAAAAACCTTGATTAATCTTTAAGTGGCTGTGCTGTATGTCTGTATGTTTGGTTCCGTGTCTACAGAGTGTGTGAGAGCTTGAGATCTTAACAGCAGCCAGTCAGTAGCTAATCCCCGCCCAACCCGCAGATTAAATAATAGCCATTCTACAAAACTTCTACAAAAACAACTTGCATTTTCTCTGTAGTGCAGCCGTAGCACACTATTCTATACCAATTCAGCAGCCATCATGAATAATTAGTTTTTTAGAGTCAGAGATGAGAGAGAGAGAAAGAGAGGTGGAGAGAGTATCCGAGGAGGCGATATGGTATAGCATTTACAATTCAGCCTGTGTGTGCGTGCCTGTGTGCGTGGGTTTCTGCTTGTCCAGCACGTGTGGACGTGCACCTTCACACCTAAGTAAATACAGTGCTGTTTTCACAAGCCCTATTTTCCCGCCAGTGGGACAGGAAGCCACTGGGCCTCGGGTAAATCAAGGCAGGCGGAGCAGAGACATGTCAATATCCGGCCCACTGCATTAGCCTCAGTCGATTACAACCTCAACCTCTCTCTCTCTCTCGTTCTCTCTCTCTCTCTCTCTCTCTCTCTCTCTCTCTCTCTCTCTCTCTCTCTCTCTCTCTC
>JAOPUD010000131.1:2547561-2553261 GCA_027122715.1 Trisopterus minutus
CAACGAGTAATGAAAATGGCCCAACTCGAGGGGCGGCACCAAGCATGCATTGAAAATATCACTGCACGCAATTGGATAACACTACGACCAATCAGAAGAATACAAGGGGTGACGTATCCAGACCAGCAGAGGAAACCAATTGATAAGACTTCGGTAAAACAGCAACGCTTTTGGCACGCCTATATCAGATACACCGATGTGATTGGTTAATGGTTGAATCCAGGGGAATCGTGGAGTGAGTATGTCGCTCGTTCCCAGAGTGCCTCGCTGAGCAAATTCAAATTGTGCTCTCACGAGAACTCTGGAGTAGAAGTTGATAACAAATGTGCTCTAAAAATACTTGGCACAATGTTTGAATATCCTCATATTATTTCCACAGAGCATCACAACCAAAGTTCATGATAAAATAATCATAAAAACAAAGTAATGAAATCAAACTCTGTGAGTGTGCAGGTGACTGATGAACAGCTCCTTGGTGAGCATTGACCTCTAATGCAGGTTCTGAGTCTTCCACTGATACCAAATGAAGCCACTGTTGTTGGGTAAAACAGGGAACAACATGGTCTACACAGGGTAAACATACGTTGTGCTTAAAGCTAGAGGTTACACACTATAGCATATCTTCCCTGAGACAGGCAGTAACATAATAGTCAGAAAGAGGCTGAAACCTGGACCGGAACCAGGGAATAAATCAAGCTATTGGGTGTAAAGGTAATGGCAATCTATAAATGGATCCAAAAAAACACCCCATACAAATGTGCTGTCTACAGTTCTGCATGCATATACAATATATATGCATATAGTGCATTCAATAAACCTAGAAGTCTCATGCACCCAACTCCTCACGGTCACCGGGGGCGGCCGCCGACCAGCCAGGGTGACGGAGGAGAAAGAGCAGGCTGAAAAGGACCGAAAAGGGCTGTAATGGCTTCCCTGGAGGGTGCACTCTTTGTCCATATCCTGGTGAATTATTGAAAGCAAAGCCTGTTGAGCACCACTTGGCTTAGCTAATGTGTGTATCACAGACATTTCTCTTTTTTTTACCCCCTTCAGCCTATTCCAGCGTTTTATATTTCTTCTTGTGGAGAGAATTTTGGGAAAATCAGCAAGGGCCCGCTTCATAATGCATGGACCTGCGTCCCCACCGCTCCGAGGTTAATAGATTCTGCTTAGGATAAGCTTTCAGGGCAATTTGATCGAAGATCTGGCAATCGCTTTTAATCATATCCATTGACTGGGGTTTTAGCCATGGCGGTACCTGGGGAAATGTCGTTATAAGGTGTGCACCTGTATGTGTGTGTGTGTGTGTGTGTGTGTGTGTGTGTGTGTGTGTGTGTATTTAGGGCAACTGTACTCCATCTAGCATAAGTGTACAATGGACAGCTTAGCACTCAGATGAAAATCTCTCCTGAGTGGCAGAATTTCTCGATATATAAAACAAATGTTTTGCCGTAATAACAAAGAGGCTAAGCCTCTTTGTTCACTATGAGTGATTCCATTACTGTCTGGAACCACTCATGTCACCAATTGAACCATTTATTGCATGAAATGGTAATACAATAAAAACAGTTTGGCGGTATTCCTTATTTCATTGAGCTCATTCCATTTTTTCTGGCGCTCCCTGCGGTACGATTTAAAGCAGGACATGAGGTTACAGAATACCAACAGCATACCAACCTTGGACAACATGGAGCACTATACAATCCCCATGTGTTACATCACATATCTCCACCCGTTGTATAGGTTGCATATGCGATACAAAGCAGAACCAGAGCAGGTGGGGGCTGGGGTGGTGGTGGGGTGGTGTTCAGCTCAGCCCACCTCATCTCGCAGAGTGTGTGTATGAGATGGAAGGGCTTAAATCGACCGCCTATCAGTGTGTGTGCGTTTGTTTGGATCGCGTTAGCATGACTAGACGTAGCTATGCCCATAAAGTTGAGTTATGGTACATACTCACCTTTATTATAAGTTGACAAGGACTTTTAGACACATCCAGATGTACCTTAATTCTGTATGGGTTATTTCCAAGTAAAACAGACAATTAGCACAGGACAAAAGGTAGGAATAATGTGCTGTTGTTCTCTTGAGGATATGATTAGATTGTGCCAGATGTGTGTTAGCCAGTTACTGGCTTGAGATGAGAGGGAGGGAAATGTCAAGCCTGCCAGCACAGACACTTCTTGTTGAAAAGGTGATATTATAATCTTTTGACTGTGGAAATGAGGTGGGAAAGGTGGAAAAAATTATGTTATTTCATGTTATTTGCCTTGCATTAATGTAACCATACCCATATATTCACCTCTACTTTAACTGACGTTCATCTTTCCAACCTAAAGAGAGTAACTTGGTGATATGAAAAATACCGAAAAAGGTGAGAAAGTGTGGCAGTTACTCAATGGGTCTTATTAGGGACAACATAGATAATTTATTGATTATCCCTCATTTGTCTGTCATTTAATATGCATTTCCTTAGTTGTATCTAATAAATCAGAACCTCTCACATAGACCAGCATTCTACCATGCAGATCTATCTAGCTAATCCTCCATGTTCAGATCAACTAAAGGCCCAGGGATGTCTTTGTACAAAGTTGTGCAAGAGCAACTCACCTTGAAATTGACGTCTCTGCTATGGCCTTTGTATAATCCATTATAGTTTATAATAGCAAAGGCATTACATTAGGTACAGCAAGGAAAATGCAATGCCCTGCAATAGCACCTGCAATAAATTGTTATGTTTCAAAGTCATGTCCACGATGGGTAATAATTTATGTAAAATTCTGCAGCCTTTGACAAAACACATTATTTTTTTGAAAACAGTAATTAGTGTGGTTCATTGACATACTTAATGCACTATATTTGCACGGATGCAATCAACAATTTACTTGGCATTCTGTTGACATAAATTCAATTTGATATCTCCTACTTTCCAACATTCTTGGTGGTGAAACTATCAACGGATGGAGTGATATTCTGGCGTGGAGTGATATATCCTGATACTGATGGAGTGAGATACTGACATCAGGGGCAGACCACGCTTGCTAACAATACGGCCACATCCAGTCAGCCCTGAGAAATGCTCTGATGATACCTTTTAGCTGTCATTTTTAGCCATGAAGATTTCCCTCTCTGACTCCCTCGTTTTCCTGATAACCCACAGTAAGAAACAGCGAGCTAGTGTGTGTTTAAGGCCAATCAAGCATTGTTTGGTTTGGTTTTTAAACACACAGGAATGCAGCCATTTCGACATACTTCATTTGTTAAACACTCCACACATCTTAGGTGTGTTGTGTGCATTCATTGCCAAGGGACAATGGGCAAATATATAACTTTAATTATTCAGTATATGTTTAATTCAAACTATCAATTATGAGACAACTGTTGAAAGGGTCGTTGGTGAACCATTCGCAACTTCTTATTCACACAAACAACTATCTTCTAGGAGCAGTTTATGTTGCATAACCTTGACTTAGATTACATATTGAGAGGCTAACATTTCCTATCATCATTCTCAGCTGTGGAAAATATGTTCATGGTAACTTTGTTTTCAACTTAAGTTTCATTGCGCCTTGTTAACAAGATGACCCAGGCAGCAGCAGTACATACAAGTGTACTAAAAAGTACTAAAATTAATGATTAATGTTTTTCTAACCTAAAATCGTATTTTCAAGTCCTCTTCAAGGCCGGGCACTTTATCCATTCGTTCTTTCAAAGAACATGAAATGAACAAGGAATTCCACACTGTTTCTTAATACTTATTAAATAATAATGATAATACAGCTTCTGAGCTTGGCCAGAATATGCTAGACAAAGATATTTCTTTACTGAGTGAAAGATATTTTATCTTAGGCATTGCCTTCATCTAGTATCTTAAAATCAATAATGCAACACATAAATCAATACAGAAGGAATCTCTGGGGTTGTTCAATCACCAGCCTTGTCCAGAATTGTGAGCAGAGAAACACCTTGCATCTTAAAGCCAATGTGTTGACAGGCTGTCTGATAGCCTTTTCCAACATCATACCTGTTAACGTAAACCCTTGTGTTGTGACATTATTCTCTACTGTTGATTTTCTGTGGAATTGGAATTTCTTTGTCAGGACACAGTGGAACGTGTGTCCTGACGAAGGGGTGAACATCTGTCTCTTTTGAAAAATGTCTTTGGAGAGCAGTTGACCCTGTTTTCGAAGTCGACACATCAGGGGCAACACTAGGCTAGAGGAATTTGTCATCCTGATGTCCCACAGGTTAAAGTTCATGCTGAAAGATGGATACCCATGGTTTGGACTTTCTGTAAGGTGGCCTATTTTTCCAACAAGTGGACAATGCGAGGAAGCCATCTTGCCAAATACGTGTCAGTGTATGGAAACAGATTGTAGATTCTAGTTCACACCTTCTACTCACACATGAAGTAGGGATGCAGAGTCTGACGAGGAGGCATTATTGATGACATACTCCAAGGAGCATGTGAATACATGGGGGGGCCTTCCCAATCAAAGTCTTTGCCTGATCAGAACACAGCGTCTGGATAGGAGTAACCAGGTCTGAACACAATAGGTCCACATATACATCAGCAACCGGAACTACAATGAAAAGACATGTCAACGACCTGGTATCAAGCGCAAAAGTTCTCATCTCCTAGTGGTTGTAGTTGGATCCAGTCAACAATGAGGGGACTGTGGTTGGCAGCATTGGAGCAGGGCCCTGGGGGAGCTGTTACACAACACTTGTTGTTGTTTCTTCCTCTCGTCCTATCTGGAAGGTTAATTGCTGATAATTGTACCTCGGGAAAGCGTGGCGCAGCCGGGGCCAAGGAGGCTCTTGGAGCTGTGCAGCTCATGGGAAACGATTAGTGTGCAGCCAGGCAAGGGCCCAAACCCTGCCATGCCACGCTGCTAAACCGAGACACACCGATCCCCTTTGAATCTGCATACACGCCCACGTTCTCGTCACATGCACACAGTATACATCTCACATGCACAGGCCAATCACCGACATCGCCTCGGCTGTCGAGGATACCGCATCGCATGAGTGAATATGTAAATAGTCCATTAGGGATGATGTTGGGGAAAATGACATCTCTGCTGAGGGGAAGCCTGTGCACGGGGTGAAATGGATGAGTGGGGCTAGGGCTCAGAGTGCAAACTTATACAGCTTACAGTGGCGTAATGATGTCTGATTTAGCATCGTTTCTCTCCTTCACACCCTCTTGCTCAATATGTTGATGCCATGGATTCGAGAGATTTTTGGTAATGAATGTCATTTCATCACTGACCACAAAAAAACAGACACAATCCAAAATAAAACCATGTCAATGTTATAATCCTCTCGAACTGTTTTGTAAACTGTGATTGATAGGTTGGGGTCCAGGCCAACATTGTGAGCCAGGTCTAGTGTCTCACCTTATAGCCCACAAGGTCAGACTGCACTCTTACCATAAGCAAAGTGCAGGGAATGACAAAGGAGCCAAAATGCTATGTCCGCCTTTTGTTACCCCACCAGAGCTGCTCTGCTTATGCTTATTTTCTGCCTACCTCTTGATGTCTCCACTAAAAGTACACCTCCTCGCCGCCAAATGGCTGATAACGTTCTTATCAAGACTCATTGGCATATTTAAAGTAAGTTGATCCGTCTTGTTTGCAAGCCAGACCTGTCCAAACCCGCCCCCCCGCCCCCCCCCCCCCCCCCCCCCCCCCCCACCCC
>JAOPUD010000131.1:2661603-2684511 GCA_027122715.1 Trisopterus minutus
CTAATTACATCCCATCAGTGCCCAATTGTCAAACACGTATTGCTTCCTCCCCGTCCCCTCCTACTTTACCGTGTTTTCACCTTTCTGGTCACTCTGCTCTCACTTTATAACCTCAGACAAATCCTCACATGGTTCAACAAAAACCTCTGGATCCTGTTCAGAAAACACTGGATCATGCTGGAAGACAGGAGTATCTGAAAGCGTTTTCAAAACCTCAGGTTTAAAGTCTTCATGTGAGTGCTGACCATGTTTCCTGTGCTTATGAGAACAAAAGGTTGAATAGATGTTTGTACTGAAGCTACAGTCTTTGAATACACACTGCACAACTTCAAACCTCTTCAAATGACTGTGTAAATGTTCAAAATACTGTTTCTCTGAAGAGAAGGCCACTAAATTGCAGCGCTGACAACTGAACGAAACAACCACGTTTGGTGCAACTGATTCCACATGATGACGGGATAGATGGATCTTGAGAGCATTAAACGTCTTAAATGAACAAGGACAATTACCATATAGGCAAGGTATGGATTGAGTACGGCCACTGTTTCCATGTTTGAGTCTGTAGTGCTTGAAAAAATCAACCCTTCTATTTGAGGCAAAGCTACATCTTTTACACAGCCACCTCATGGTGGGACACCTAGGGCAAAAAATTAAATAAAAACAATTTGTAAAATTACATTTCTGGTGCACATGCATGCATGCATGCACACACAAAAACACACACACACACACACACACACAACTACACACACACAAATCATGCTGTATTGTGAATGACTGTGTGCTCAACTTACCCTTAATAGGGTGCCTGATGAGGGGTAAAAATGTCCTCCAGCTCCACCTATGAAATAATTAAAACAATGTACCATGAATTAATAATTTGCACAATAACCACCCAGAGTTCAATCAATGCATTGTGTTTGTTAAATTAAATATTAAGATATTTTATGAATACTTGTGGTATTTCTTTATTCTTTAAGCTTTATATTGCATGCTGTATGTTTTTAATTCAGTAAACATGTACAGCACACAAAATGTCAAACTCGGCATGGACTTAGCCTACTAAAATCACAATGTCGATGTTTGTGAAGACACGAGGCCAGCGCCATCTTGCTATGATCACAGCGGTTAAAAAAATAGATAAAATTGGTTTCTAAAGCAGCGTATTCATGGCTCAGATAATTCTACTTCTTCAACCCTAACTCCATATCAATTTAATGACTAACACCTGCTATTTATACAAATCCAAGTTGTTTAATATATCCTCAATCAGAGCCATGCTCTGCTCACTGTTCACTTCAGACGGCTCCACTTCAGACACTTTGCCCAATGTTAAAACAAAGTCTAGGCATAGTCTTTCCCGTAAACCCCGAGCTTAAATAGGTGAACGGTAAATGTTTACTTTGAACTGACTTGAAATTGATAATAACTCTGACCACCAGATATTAGCTAGCCTTGCGATATGGTTGCCATTTCATAAACGGCTACGGCTCTATGTAATTAACTGATAGCACACACTTGGCTTGCTAGCAAATCCACCAGCTAACTAACCACCTGCAAAACAGCTCACCTGATTCCGTTATTGTTAAAATAATAATGATTCCACCCAAAATCACGTCGTAGTTAGTATCACTGTCCTACTTTTAATGCAACAGTGATGACAAATCGCTGCATCAATACCACGAAAACCCAGATACCATCCTATTATCCATGTAGCCATGTAGCCTAGCCTAGCCTAGCCTTTTCTAGATGCTGCAATATTTCATTAGTCCAAAACGCGTTCAAATGAAGTTGCGAAGCCCGAAAATTGAATTGATTTGTGCTTGCTTACCTTAACCGTGGTGAATGTCCACACTTTCAAATGCCTGAGAAAGGGAAGCTCCGACGACCAACAGCAACAGAATTGAATGCACCTGGAGTTTAATCCGCGACCACAATGACAAAATCTCACATCGCATCAAAGTCATCACTTGTGAAAGTCAACCGTTGGGGCATGTCTAGAATGTGACGTCACGCCATCGTTCTGTTGGCAAATTTTACTTGAATTTCTTTAGTTAATGTCATGATCACAAAATTGCAGTAATTTTCACAACAGTTATTACGGTTAAATTTACTGAATTTATTTAACTGAATGTGAGGACACTCAATTACACAGAAACTCCAAGCATTACACTGGATTTCACATGACATGTTTGAGTAATTCTCAGAATTGATACATTCATGTAGAAATTACTTGAATTGTCCTCATTGTATTTACAAAGGCAAAAAATATTTTTTTACAGTGTAGATACTAAGCAATACCAGTGTTGAAGGTTAACATCCATGTTAAGAAAGGGGGATGTAGTATATAGTGCCGCGCACTGATACACTTGTTAATGTGACGTGCGTATGGATATGTGAAACGGGTGTGTAAAGTGACCGATGAGGTTGGCGCAGTTGTTACACGAGCGCGAAATAAATAGACCTTGTTAATTACCTCCCGTGCCTTTTATTAAGAAGATACGGTCATGACCACAAACTATTACATATGCATGTGTCCCCCCGTTAATACACATCACCATGGACTGTATTATGCGGTACGTGTTTAGTTTGCGTGCGTTCAGACAGATGGGTTCGCACACGCATGCGCGCCAAGCATCACCCGCATTCATTCATTCTTTTAAACACTCACTCGCGTTAAGTTTTCTCACGATCAAATACTCGTCAATCATAAAAGTAATGGGCTTGTACACCATGTCCAAGAACATGTGTCTATTTGCTGTAGGCCTACGGTGTTTGCAGATGCATTGAGTTCAAAGGACAATTTACCTATTTATCAGTTCTTTCCCAAATCATTTAACCAACCATTTACCCTAAAACAATATTTTGTTTTAGATGGCTGGAATATGCTTTGCCCGAATTTATTATTATTATTATTATTATTATTATTTTAATTCATGGCATAGCCTACTATACTAGACTATACTATACTTTCTATGCAGTTTCACAGTTTCACAAACTAGCAACGATACATGCGTCGCCGGTGTAGAAAGTAAATTGCACTGAGCGCAAGATAGGGCCCAGGGCCTTACTTACAAGACTGAACACAAATCAGCCAGCTTCAAAAAGGCCTCAGTTAAGCCATTTTGAGAACTTTGAAGAGGAGCAGAGAGACATAGATGAGGATGTGGTGGAAGAGGCCATCCACAGGCCATTACTTTGGTTGACATAAGAGCAACTTTGGTGGACCATGTCTTAAACCATGGCCTGACTGAGGGAAGCTGGCCAGAGAGTCCACCCCAATCTAAGTTGTTTCACAGTTTCATCGGTATTGAGGACATTCTAACTGGAAAACAGGTTTGTCTTCAACTCTCTACTTTCTACTCTACTCAGACTGTATGTAGAGTATTTACAGTACTGTACCATATCACATTACCGTATCACATATACTGTATTGCAGGGTGGCTAATGCTCCATTTGGAACAAAAGTGGTAGTTTTGTGACATACTGTGATTGCGTACATTGAGCTGTTTCAGTACTGTGTATGGTATATACTTAAAAGTACAATACAGTACTGTAAAAAAGAACCAAACCAATATAGTAACGCTGCACGTCCCGGGGCAGCGCAGGGAAAACATCTCATTGTGTGCGGCCATAAGCCTTCAAGGACTTCTGCACCATCATGCAAAAACCCAACATATCGTCAGGACAGATCAGAGCAGCCCAGGTTTGTTGTTGTCTGGCAGTATGTTAATTTCTTTCGGGCTGTTTTGGTCCGGATTTGATTCACCAACCATAATCAATTTCAAGTCTTATACTCGCCATTTCTAAACCCTATAGGATTTTTTTGCCGGCTTGGGGATGACACGTATATCACCGTCAACCACATGCACGCATGCCTCTCCTGCAGGCAATGGAACAGGCCTGCGGAGACATTGAGGTAAGGTCAATCCATGGATGGATTCGGCACACAAGGCGATATTTTCCCCCATGCTTAGCGGGAGAAAACATTGCGTGTGATGTTGATTAGATCCTATGGACAGACCCCTCAGATGGCATAGATGTGACATAGATGTGACATTTGACATAGATGTGAATGGTTTATTAGTGTTGTGTCTTATTTGCTTGTGTGTTGAGTTTTGACACAATCAGCAGAGTTTCACAAAACATGGTCAAGCAATTTAATTTTTTTTTTAATTTGGGTCATTAAAAGACCACAAATGTAGCCCCTATGCTTTGGTGAGGAGGGCGGGGACGTATTTATCTGAATTCAATATGTTCTTCCTTTCTTTCTTTCTTAATTTCAGACTTTATATATCAATAATATTTTGGATATGTTGGATGAAAGCAGTTTTTGCATTGATGAATGATTGGAGCTTGAGGCCGGCTGTAGCGCTCGGTTAAATAAAAAGTGTCTGATGTACATGGCTTACAATGTAGAATCAAAAAGCTCATCTAAGTTCCCTTCACTTACAGCATCACCCTCAAAGGCTTCACATGCATTTCACTGCAGTCCAGCAAGAAAGTACAACAATAGTGCACACTCAAGCACATAGCATTTGTGCTTGTATTTCTTTTATTTATTTTTTATTATTGTGTCATGCATTAACATGCCCAGCCCACAAGGGCTTACACGACACCATTATAAACACACAGACAGACCAAAAACCCCAAATAGATGCTAAATAATACTAACACTAATGATATAAACCATCCTGACGTTTCATCCAGGCTTTTGTAACAAATGCAATGGCGAAGCAAGAACAAGCATGATATGCATGGGGAGGTTAATTACTTTTCCTCAATTACTGTCCTGCCATCTTCCCGCAACCTTATCTGTGTGCGTGTGTGTGTGGGTGTGTATCTCTGGGTGTGTATGTGAACCATTCTTATCTGTATCACTTGTTGTTATGGGGCTGCTTGACATCTAATTATCCAAACCAGTGGTTTTAAGGGAACACATACAGGCAGTTAAACATGCTGTGGAGGGTCCACTAAAGAGATAAGATATGTCACACACAGTGGCGCGTTCAAGGCAGCCCGTAGCCAGTGTTCACGTGGTTCAACGGATGACAGTTGCAGGTATTATGTAACATGGATCACGTTCCCAGTCGGTTAAGATAGGTTTGTGGTCAATTTATTATTTTTCAATATCTTTTTCTGTCTTTTTACCGTTTGCTGCTTATCACTTGACCGGGTGTTTTTCATCTCATCATTTGATGGCTTCACATTAAGTCTTGAGGGCATTAAGAGGGAGAAGAAATGAAAGAAAAAGATTTGAAGTTATCCACCTGGATAAATAAAAGGTCAGACAGAAAAAGAATACATGGCAAGAGAGCGAGAAAGACAGGAAGAAGTGTGCCTGGGAGCCTCTGTGAGATGATGCTGTCTGTCCCCCCCCCTGTCTGTCCGTCCCCCCAGCGGCCGTGCCTGGCCACTGGCTGCATTTACATTCCTGAACGCTATATAAAGGTCAACGACCACACGCCAGCTGCTGCTGCTCGCTGGTGAAGGATACTCTCTCTGTGTCTGTCTCTCTCTCTCTCTGTCTGTCTCTCTCTCTGCGTCTCTCTGCTCTCTCTCTCTCTCTCTCTCTCTCACTGTCTATCTCTCTCTGTCTGTGTCTCTCTCCCTCTCTCTCTGTCTTTCTCTCTCTGTCTGTCTGTCTGTCTGTCTGTCTGTGTGTGTCTCTCTCTCTCTTTCTCTCTCTCTCGCTCTCTCTCTCTGTCTCTCTCCCTCTCTCTCTGTCTCTCTCGCTCTCTCTCTCTGTCTCTCTCCCTCTCTCTCTCGGGACTCATTCTGCTGCCCTGCTTGTGTTACTGTCGCTCTACGTGCTGTGCTCCATCACCTCTTGCTGCTTTCTGCCTTGTCTTCTGTGTTTTCCCCCCTATACCTCTACCTGGGGGTAGGGCCTTGCATTGCAGGTTAATGACACACAGAGACATCTAAACACACACACATATTGATGCGCAGATACGCTCACACACACACACACACACACACACACACACACACACACACACACACACACCCATAGACACACAGAACACACAAAACAGACGGCACCAGAGGATTGTGAGTCATGATTAATGAGTACTTTTTTATTATTTTGGATTTTGATGAAGTATTTTGATTTTTGCATTATCTTGCAAAAAGACTACACGTAGGAAAACAGTCACACAGAATATTTTTCTGCGACGTTTAGTTGTCAATTCTATTGTGAAATGAAGATAAAGAAAACAGTTTAAGACATATTTATATGTCATTTCTATATGAAAAGAAACAGACACCCGTAGAATAGAGAGATATATCACCACATCATCAATCGCATATGCACACGACCACTAATCTTTGAGCTTAAGATGGTTTTCGGGAAGACAAGAATTAAACATAAATTTGCCAACGGGCATATTAAAAGCAGCCAGGTCAGATTCATGCCATTTTTTTCCTGGCTGACCGGGGTTATCAATTTAAATATATAGTATATAGAGGCACGGGGGCATTGTGCATAATGTGAGCTCATCTCATTGTGCTGACTTTATTGAAGCACCGTGAGCAAGCGGCGACACACACGGCTGCAAAAGCACTGACGCAGCGAACACGTGCACGTTAAGGCGTGACAGCCAAGCTCTCCACACATTAGCCTTTGCTATAGGGACATCTTTTGTACTTAGAGGTATAGGAACACAAACAGTGTGGTATCCCAAGTCTATAGTGCACACTTGGGAACTCGCATCTCTGCAAAGCTCTCAATTATGAATTTAACGAACGCTGCCAAAGCCAAGTTATGTTCATGCTTTTACTCTGAGAAAACCTTGTGACTCTGCCTTGATGTAGCAAACAGTAAATTGATTCATCGCCATTTATAAAAAACATCTGCCGTTGATTTATTATTGTCTCTATATTAGGATTCACATTATAATAAATACAACACATATTTTAACGATGATTATTAATTATAGGTTATTATAGATTACTCAATAATTACAGTAAGGATTATTATGCAGTATGAGGAGACAGTTAAATTATACATAACTATGAAAACATGCAGAAAATGCGAGGACAGTTTAAGAGATTATTTCAAAACTGTGCAATTGGATTAGCACGGTAAATCTAAAGGCTATTTCACATCTGACTGCTTATCCCACTACACTGGAGGGAATCCACATGCATTTATCCGCATATATCTTATTCATGTGGATGAGAAATATTGCTACTTCTTTGTGGTGCCTTAGTTGTTTGTAAACAAATTAAATAAAAAGTAGTATGATCTACAAACAAACAAACAATAGTATAATACATTTTAGTGTTCATATATTATTTTAGAATGCATCTTATTGGATGTATCTACATTGCTCAGTAATTATTTCTGAATAATTATTTAATTTATTAATTTAATTTTTGTCATATTACAAATGTATATCTCTATAGGAAATCATAACAATATTCTTGCCAAAAGGCAATACTTACATGTCAATACAAATACTGGAATGACTCATTCTTAAAGCTTGTCCAAATTTTTTATGCATTTGTAAGTGCTCATACAATTGCACACTTCCACCTCAGCTGCCGAGAACTTACAAAAAGGCATTACAAATTAACCAAAATAACACCATTAAAGTAACACGCTGCTTGTTTGCTGAGATGGCGGTGAGGACTGTGTGCTTCTCACTGGACTTAACAGGCCATCTGCCACCTGCTGACTCTGTCATAGGACACACGTGAAAATCCACACACACAACCCAATAGTAATTATTCAATCAATCCACACAGAAATACACAAATACAACAAAAGGCAGGACAGAAGGATGGACTGTTAAGGTTAACACAAGCATACGGAGTGTGGGTGCGCACACATACACACACACACACACACACACACACACAGACACACACACACACACACACACCTCCCTTAATGTGCTGCTGTGGAAGAAAAACTGTTGCACACATGTCCTCGGGACCAATATTCACTGAAATACAACCATACGACTCCCCTGGCAGAAATCTTAGAATCTCTTAAAATGTTTTTATTCCTTTTTTTTAGATGGAAGACTCACTTCCCTGGTCTTGGTACAGTTTGGTTTCTTTTTCAGTTCAGATGTTCATCGTCATTGACAACATGTTGTTTTGGGAAATTTCATCCGCGGATGATTGCATAGCTGCAGTGATTACAAATGTGTAGAGTATTCTTTCTTTTTGTACAAAGGAAATTGGATTGCTAGAACCCGTTGCCAAAGTTGGATGACATAATAACAGAATGCATAGAAAAAAGCATTGGTTGTGTTTGTGTGCATGTGTGTGTGCGAACGCTTGACTATCCATTGACTTGACTGAATAATAAGAAAATAACAGTACAGGAAGACTGAGAATAAAGAGACTGTTGACTGCCGTACTCTCACCATGTGCGTGTTGGCGCGTGTTTGTGTGTGTGTTTGTGTGTGTGTGTGTGTGTGTGTGAGTGTGACTTTACCAAGAATGCTGTCTGAAAAAATCCCCATGGTAAGTGGCGTGTTGTTGCTGTATTTATTGTCATAAGTAATGGTATTAGTAGCAGCAGATGGCATCACTATTATTACCTTGGTTCGGGGCCACAGGCTAGTTACGGCTAGCATGTTACCATAACACTGTGAGGACCCACGCTGCAGAGCCATCTCTCTCAGCACACGGCCAGGCAGACGCTTACTGCAGGAGTCTTGGACACACAAAGGTCTGGGGTAACGCACACACACACACACACACACGCACACACACACACACACACACAAACACACACACACTGTCCGTTTGTACAGCCTCAACCTTTTCAGATAAACAATTAAGACGTCGCTGTTGCTTATTCAATAAAATACTTGTTTTTCTGTTAAGGAAAAATATGAAACAACACACGTAAGGCAGTCTTGGTTTGTGGCATTAAATGATGAATGGCACTAATGTCTAATGTCTAATGTCCCACAGTCTAGGCTAGTGCCGGTCCATCCAGGATATTTCACAAATTGCCGTGTGTGGGGGAAAGTCTTCACCAAAACTATTCCAAGGAAGAGCCATGCGATGGGCAGAGATAAAGTGAACAGGCATTTCCTACTCCTAGCTCTCTACAGGCCATCCGTTTATGGAACTAGATAGGCATTCTCACTCTACCTCAACTCAAGATTGCCAAAGATGTGTCCAGAGAAATCCATATTGATAAATGATTTGATGGCTCCACTTTAAGTTTGTTGGTCTGCAGTCAATACCACACAGAACCAGGTAAGATGAAGATTATACCGGAATAGCATTGCATACTGAGATAATAGCTTGGAGGCACAGAGTGAGAAGTGGTGTGATGAATAGATGCTGCCGCTGTATAATGTTGTTTGTCTGCAGAATACACAACACACGGTGTTCCTTTCAATAATGATTTTGGAACAATGAATTTGAGTTTAACCGTGATATTAGATATTTGTTCTGTTTGAAATGGTGTTCTGGCTGGGGAAGGGTTCGCTTGTACAGGATGCTGAAATCAGATATGCAATCCTACTATTATGCTAGACAAAGATTCCATAGCAGTAAATGAACATTTGAGCAGGAAATGTAAACAGAAGACGTAGAATGTTTGGTATGCTGTTTTACTGGGACTTCACTTCCCATGGGGATCTGCGGGTAGCCAGTGAGAGTCCCTGTTGACTGATTGCTTCTCGCACTTTAATGGTTAAATTTCCATCCATGTCCTTCGAAAATGTATTCAAAATGCAAAGGGAATGCTGATTACGAGTCTGTAGTTCAGTCTAGTCTCGTTAAGCTAATCATGAGTTACAACATTTCCCAGAGGCGTTATCATTGGACAAACAGGTGTCACTCATAAAAGTTATGATGGGTCTGCTCTAGAAGTCTACAATGAAGAGGTCTTATGAAGTGCTTGGCATTGGGTAGCATTGTTTTCACAGTTTACTTTAGTCACACCTTGACTTTGATCGCTCAGTATTTACCATTGTTTAACATGGCCAAGCATATCAAGACCTATATGGCATAGAGAGGCTGATCTGAATGATGGATAGCGGTCGGGGTAATTTTAAAGAAATGAAACACAAACTGAAAAAGGGAGATGTCCCACAAGGACAGGCCACCGCTCAGTTAATAGCATTCTGTGCTCGCACAAAATTACAGTTATCAATTTGCCACGTGTGACATTAATGACTCTATACTCGACCCATTCTAGAGTAGGTATGCCCGGCGGTCCATGGTGTATCTCTGCAGAGGAGTCAAACTCATCGGGGACACAGGTATATTAATAGAGAGGGAGATTCCATATCCATTCATACACATCATTTAAAAAAGTGTAGATGTGGAGTGGTTGATAGCAGCAATAATGGATGAGAAATGAAAAGGCAAAAGGGAAAGAGATACATTATTATTTTTTACAAGAGTTATTTATAAGAGATATAAAACCTACATTACATTACATTACATTTTTCTTACATAATCTGCATCCCCATGTCCTCCTGTCATAATATTCTTCAAATGTCCTGCAAACATGCATGCATTTAGTTAATTTGTGTCAATACATATAATTCTATAGCCTAAATAACGTTTTAGGGTTACTCAGAGATTCATCTAGTTGCATTAGAAAGCACAAACTAACACAGGCATAAAATGTGCCCAGAATACTCTCAAATAATCCCAGTCGAAGAAGGCATCATTAAAGATCATATTTTTTTGTCTGGATTTCCTCTCACTGTGTAAAAAATCATTCATTTGTTTTAAGTAACAGCATAATTCCAGCAGCATTCAACACGGCCCCCAAAAAAGTGTGTCAGAATGTTTGAAACTGCAAAATAAAAAAACAACTCATCCCTTAGAAGATGTTTATTCTTAAAGCTCTAATCAATTTGAATGACAGAACTGATGCAATCATGTTGCTTTCTATAAAGTAACAACGTGACGGAAAAATATGCTCATTCCCTTTCTCCTCAATCTCTCTCCCTATCCAACACTATACACCCCAAAACATATGGATTTTATTCTGACAAAAGCCTGCACTACATTTCCTCTTGATCTATTTCCACATCAGCCTTATGGCATATCTTACAAAGTCACTGCTCCAGCAAAGGAACAGTGACTTCTTCACCACCACCTTCATGTTTTATTTATAACATTATTGTTGTTGTGGAATTCAAAGCTATTACTCAGACCCTTTGATGTGGGACTAAAAATGGACGCTTTGTCGAATGTAATCCTAATTGTGCATGGCTCGTGGAATGGGACTTGATTTAATCTCCCTTAATTGCCAGTAGGGGAGGCGACATATTTGCATATTCAAATCATTTATAAGTGGCCACTTTTGTCTACAAAGTTCAGCCAGGGTTTATGAGTTGGTCCTCTGTGACTGCAGGTCTGGGTGTTTAATGTGTTAACTGGAGCAAGCAGTGAATTAAGCTATTCCCCTGGTAGGCTGAAAGGGCCCATTGATCATTGAAATAGGACGTTAAAAAGGCAGAGTGACTCTAGTATCACACACACAGGCTGTCTTTTGCCAGTCCCTGTTGGTAATGACATGAAGAGTTCTTAGGTTATACTATTATCGTGCACTCATAATAACCATTCTTGCCAACCATTTCATGTCATATCCATGCCCTTTTTTGAAGTTCATATTTCCTGTTGAGTCAGCATAACAGGAACAAGCATGAACAATGGTTAATTTGGTATGAGATAAATAACAGTACATAATATATAATAACAGTAACATGTATATCCCATTATATATCCATTTAACGTGTCTCTTCGGATTTTTTAACTTATACGTCAATCAAAAAAAGCAAGTTTTTTGTTGAACATTGAATTGAGCCTTCACTGGTTATGCATGATAAAGGTGACTCCATGGTGAGGATATGCTGGAGGTGAAGGCTGGTGGTGATCAGGCTGCCGTGGCCTATGCGTATAGGAGGCATCACCATTGTTTTCATCCCCATTTGGTCGAGGGTTCATCCAGGCCCAACCAGCTGGGTAAGAAAAATATGCACACAATAAATTGTTCATGTTGCATCACAATCCAAAGCTGAGTTAACTGACATAAACGACCTGAATTGGATTTTGCCTCCGTTCTTTCACTCTTGACTTTTTTCTTCAAAGAGTGAAGCAGAAGTATGGGTGAGCTCCTACGGCGGTGGTGGGTGCCTCCACCTCAGCCACTGAGGATTGTACAGTTAGAGCTCGGCCTTAAGGCTAATGGAGGTCTTAACCTGAGCGGCTCTGAGCTTAAAATACAGAAAACAATTTAGAAACTCAAAATCCAAAGATATCCTTAAATACTGCTTAACAAAGCTTTGTACTTCATAATACTTTTTTCTTCATTGGAACCTGATGTCCTTTGCTGACATTTACTATTGGCATTTGCACCTTTTTTTTATTAGCCACATGCTGCATAGCTTATCTTCATCCCAAATATATCAAGGAAGACATCCAGGTATAGGTCTATGCTTTCATTTGTTTAATAAATAATCTATATCACCAGATCTTCCTGGCTAAATCTTTGAGGGACCTTTTCTTAATGGTGATGATCATTGTATCACAGATACAGGGGGGAAAGGGAAGCCATTTGATCATTAGTACATGATTTAGAGTAGCTTTAGAGTAGCTTTTAATAGGCTGACTGCTGTCTCCCTCCACTGTTTGGACAGTGTTACAAAACAACATATCTCTTGGAAGCTGCCAGAGGCCCTGGGTGACTTTCACAACAGTCTGTGCCACCACTTTTGAAGGGCTATGGTAGGTGGAACTGGCCTCCTCAATCATTTGCTTCCATTATGTTGAGGATTGCCTTTTTCTGCTAGCTTGCTGCTTTAGGAATAAGGTGTGGGCCAAAGAGAAAACTTTAAAATTGCTTCAAGTGAATGTTTTACTTTGGCAATGCCGATGCATATGCAGATTGACAGCAATAATTAACCAAACAATGGTTAATTATGGTGATGAATGTGACTTAATGATAAAAAGGGCCATTAGTCTAGTCTGGAGAATGAATCACCAATCTGGACCAAGAGTCTGTCTTGCATTTTCAAACCGGTTGTTTACGTCCCACTTCTCAAACAAGAAGTGCTATCCATCGTCACCATTAGATTGTATTCTACAATTGACTCACAAATAATCATCATTCTAATTCAACATGATGGTCTGTTAACAATCCTAGTGTTGAAGAGAGGTCATTGAGAACACTCATGGTAGAACTTCTTCTGAACAGAAATGGTTGTTAGGTTTGATTGATACACTTGTCTGAGACTTACCCTTAGCTAAATCTACGAGCAGGCTCCCAACACTTCAAATACTGCAGGAAATATTTATTTATTTGTTTGTTCATGACTATAGCATTGAATTCATCTGTCAATAATGATGAAGTAATCATTTACAATGTCTTAGCAGTAACCACTAGGTTAAAAGAGATTAGCCAAACTGTTGTTTGAAACACCTGAAACACTTACAAAGCATATAGAATACATATGGCCCAGATTTCCGTTATCCAGACAACACAGGAACCCCAGCAATATTGCACGTTGTCATTAGAGGTAAATCGTCGTCAGACGATAGCCAATGGATTCAGAGATTGGTGTGAAGAGCAAAATATTTGCTTCAACAATGGTTTGGAGCACTGTCGTGAGCTTCACTGAGGCTTCTCAAGGATCCTATAAGCTCGACTCTGTAAAGCTCACACTTGGTTTATGTTTACTGGGAAGGGGAATAAAAGTTCCAAAGATTTGGATTCAGAATTCAAAATTGGCTTGTGATCTTAAAATCAGCTAATGACAAGCAGCTGCTGCTGAGGTCAGAGCAAAGTTAACCAAAAAGAAAAAAATTCTTCCTCTGTGCTTTCAGGCTCCTCGCCCGCAATCCGCCATTTTCTACGGCTCTAGGGTTTAAATGAAAGTCAGTTTGCCAAAGTGCACTGCTTATAACCCTTTATTAAAACTTTAAGGTTGTAAACACCCAGGCCAATGGGGTGCATTTTAAGGATAAGTTCACCCAGAGCACAATACAAACCCTATTTCTTTAACATAATGCTCAGACTATCTGTCCATCTAGATTTGTGTTTGTCTGTGGCTGAGATCCACTGCCGGTTGCGCTGCCAATAACCTAATTTAATGCTGAAGAATGGCTCTTTGTTTCTGCTGCTGAAAGTGCTGCAAGAGTAAGGATATATAAACATGAAATGTACACTTATCTGGGGGTACTGAATTTGTCTTTTGCAACCATGGTTTAGAAATGAGTATCACCTAATGAGTATTAAACTATTGCATAAATAAACCACTTTTTTAAAGAATGAGATAATCCAATCTGGAAAACAAATATAAATAATGTTTTTCAAAATTCAAGTGCAACAAAGTCCTCTCTCTCTACACAATCAGGCACTTACTCCTCTGAGTATTTAGTGTATGAGTATTTTTTATTAACAGCATCTCAAAGTTAATTACTTTCACACAAACCCAGATGCATCCTGTCTACAATCTATCGTCAAACTTCCATTGCTTTTAATTAACTGATGTCTACTGGTGTATGACGGATCAAAAACAGCAATGTTGGCACACTGGGACTTGGACCTGCAGGAAGATTAAATATCATCGTACTGCCTCTCAGTATATATATTTTTTATTTTTTGCTGATTGTCCTCTGTTGTCCACCTGTATATTAAATTCATGAATTCATTTATTGTATACGTATATTGTACCATGATATAGATAATATTTATCAACAACACTGAAGGAATCATTATCACTTCAAACTTATATTTCTAGACAAGACAAATACGCTCTATGCCACGTGTGTTCTTGTGTGCATTCCTGAATGGATACTCTCCTTGAATTTTAAATATCGAATGGGATGATAAACAGTGTATGCTTTACATCTGTAATATAGCCATGCTATAGCTATTGAACATATGGAGTCAGGAAAGAAACAAAATACAGGTATCAAAGCACAGATGTACTTTAAACATAGGAATACAATGTATGCACCATGAAAAATATGTAGAAATATGTAAAACATGTATTGGCTAACTATAGTGAACATAGAACTTCATAAAATATCATGATTCTAACTTTGAATATGCAGAACCTTCTCTTTAGTAACCTCATACTACAAATCAGTCAAGACAACCCTCAGCTCCTTCGTCATTCCCTATACACTCTCAGAGTGATGCTTCAGAGGATGTGTCAGGGCATCCATTATGCATTTCGCCCGCTCTTCATCATGCCCGCACCTCCTCATAAATGTCCTTTGCAGTTTCCATACCGGTCACTATGCGGGAGACATCACCTTCTGCATTCTAATCTTCCAGATGTTGACGATGTTGGTGATGTTGAGAGTCAAGCTGTTGAACATAACTTTGAAAATGTGAAAGCTGTTGAGGTCAACACATTCCCGTAGGGTTGATTGGCTTCTCCAATGGATAGTGTAGGATGGAAGTAATGGAAGTATAGGCCTGAGAGTCCCTTGACCTCTCTGTTTACAATCGTGAGTAGTCTTCGGTATATTGCCAATCTCTTGCACTTTTCTCATGCAATCCCCATTTCATTGATATTTTCTTTTAATTTGAACTGACATGAGCAACCTTGTAGTGTGAGAAATCTACAAGAACGGGAAATTAGAAATCTTTCCATTTGCCATGCAATAATTTTTATAGATTGTCATAGGTTTGCTCTTCTCCTTGACTGGGAATTCTGTCCATTTTGTCAATCTTTTATGAGGTGCCTTCTGCTGGCGTACCATGGATCTCTAGTGAATAATTTTTTTTTCCGTTGCCAGAAATTGATCAAGGGCACTTTGGCCTTACACTTACATGATGAGGGGACAAAAGCCATCTCTGACCTCTTTTTCTTTTTACGAGTGTCTGATAATTTGTGCTTTTGTCTTCTCATCTTCACCCTTCTCACTCATCAGATGGTGATCTGATGAGTGCACCTTCCTCAACCTTGGTGTTCAATCAGCATTCTTCATTCATAACATTGAATGTATCTGGACAGCACTGGATAACGACAGGCTGAACCCAAAGGGGGTCATGGTGATGGTCATCGGGGTCTACTTTTTGAATCTGAAGTGATGCTCGGGTCACTCAAATATTTTGCCTGAATACGATTAGTCCCTGTTAGAGATTATTGCGTCCACTTGTCATGTTGGAGATTTATTCTGCGAGTGTCAAGTTGGCTGTTACTAACCTTGTATCCTGCAACATACAGGAATGTACTTCTTAGTTAGGTTCTTCTCTGAATTGTATGTAACTCAAACAGATCATTACATCTTCATTTAAGCACTAATCCCCATCTTGTAGGCGCTAACATAAGAGAGTTATGCAATCTGGGAAGACAGACATACAATAATAGTTATCTTTTTTTTAATCCCCCAATTTTTATGTGGTATCGGAAAGTACAGAAAAAGTAAAAGATTCCTTGTTCAACGCTTTTTAGATGTAGCCTTTAAATGGCCATAAATTACACTGTTCAAATTAAAACACAGATCTGCCCTGTCAGGGGCTTTAAATGTGCCGCCTCACTACTTTTTTTGCCTTGGTCTGACACCAGTCTTTTTTCTCCCTGCATATGCCATGTCATTAGGAAGGCTACACAAATGCCGACATTATGCAAAAGTTGGACAGAGCAGATGTTACTACATTGCAAGTGGAACCACACGTTTCAACTGTTTCAATAGGTTGCTTGAAAAAATGAAGCTCTCCACGTTCACTCCAGTTCAACAAGTTAGCGAGATGCGTTATGTAACCACTCTTATTCCTGAACTGTAAGACCTAAGTGGTTACATGGGGGAAAAAAAGTGTACAATGGAAGGCTGACCATACTAACAGGGGAATGCTTAGTCTTTTGGCTCCCGTGAGAAGGATCTGGAAAGGGCACATTCTCCATCCCTCACAACGCATATTATGTTTCAGATGTGAAGTGAACTTCACCACAAGGTTAATAATTCAACGGGCCAGTGTGGGGTGGACCTTTAATACAGACATAATGATCCGCGCGTACAGCTGCCTGGTACTTGCGTTGGGCTGTGCTGGCCTATAGTGGCAGCCATTGAAGATAACCTTCTGGCTGAGGGTAGCATAAAAGTATACACTCTGGTCTTGAATAGAGATCATATCTTTTAATTCAACTTTCACTGAGTCAAGACATAAAAAAGATACATAATAATAATAATAATAATAATAATAATAATACAATTCGGTCTCTTGTGTGGGTCTGCGCTTGTGTTTTCTCTGACATTTTATGTCTACAGGAAGTGTGCTGCTGAGCCAAAACGGTAAAATTTACTTTTGGTTTCACTAAGAGTAGTTGAGGTTTATTAGCGTGTTTTGCCCTTATTACCAAGGGCTCAGCAAAGCTCAGCTGGAAAGAAACTTTGTTGACTTTTATAAGACATTGTTAACATTTTTCCCTGTATGGCATTGATATGCAGTAGGCAGCAACAGAGGCCGGCCAAGTAGGTGGTCAATGTTTTTTTTCCTGTCAGAAGCATTGTATCTCAAAGGCACTCTGGGGAGCATGCAAACATCTACTGTTTTTATATTGCATAACACTCCACAGCCCGGTTAGGAGTCTGCACTGTTTGGGAGTGCTTACTGTATTTAGCGGCTGTACTGAACGGTTGCGTTGCAGTGATGGGAGGTTAAGCCGGCTGCATGTTAAGATGCAAACGTCATAGCAAACAAGCAAGAGTCATTTCTGGCTTTTGACAACCAGGGAGGAGACATTCTGACGACCACCAGGATTGAAAGTGTCAGTGTAGCCAGCTGCCTGGGCTAGACCACTTGTCACCGGGAAAAAAACAGCCAAGTGCAGCCGTGTATAACCGGACACAAGCTAATTATTTTGTCATCTAGTATGGGATGCTAAATTCAACAATGAATTATTTCCATGAAACATTTTCCTGAAGGGAATGCCCTTTAATGAGCTTTGAAAAGGAGGGTGAGACCAATGCTTGTCCTGGTATGACAAAAACACAGTAGACACTTTAATGGTAAAGCAGCAATTACTTCAGTACTGCTTATTAACCATTTAGAATAATAATACCAAAAAAATACACCTATGGAGAACACATTACGTTCTTTTATTTGATGACATCCCGAGGGAAATGATCCAGTAATCATTAAGTTTTCGGTTATGAATTAGTTCACAGCTCTATGTGGTGTACCAAGATGGGCTGTTACGCTGCTAATGTTCACATCATTTGTTATTCAAAGTAGCATCGCCTTCCAAAGCGTACAGGAGTCCATTGCTTTTCAAACAGCAATATCCAGCTGTCAGACACACACAGCTGTTACTTTCAAGATGTACCATATTAAACTCCCAGCGTGCAGCGGGGCTGTATAATAATCTTCTGAAATTGATCGCCCTTTGACGTGGTTTGTTATTGCGTGTGTAGTTTCAAATCGGCTCACATTTTTTGTTCTCTGTATGTACACGCTCCCATATTCCACATCATTATATATGCAGCCACACACACACACACACACACATACACACACACACACACACACATACACACACTCTGCATTGCTCCACCTGGATAATACCTCAAATATTGGATTTTATACTGCCTGAGCGAAGCCAACGTATTTCAAAGGATCTGCTCATTTGGTCCCAAGTGGTACTACCAAAGGATCCCATTCAATTCCCTTGTTGAATCTTCTCCATTGGGTCTGTTGTTATGTACAGCAGGGCCATTACCTGGTCTTAACTGCTGCACTCACCTCTTTTTGAACTGACCTCAAGGTCACAGCGATCTTGCTCATGGAAGCATCAAAGTATTTTTATTCTGGTAGGAGAACCAGCAACCGCTGTGTTGGTCGACGGGGGTGCATGTGTGGTAAATAGGTAAAAATAGGGATTAGAACCCAGATCTCCCAAGCCAAAAGCTACTACACAGGGGCATCTCCCCTTGGAAAAAGAAAGAATTTGGTATGACTTTATCATTCTGGCCTACACTACAAACACAGTGGTATAAATTCAGCCTGCATTTATCCTTGAATATTGTGCACAAAATCGACAGAAATCTCTATTTGTGAAAATTGCCAACTTCTTTTTTCTGGATATTCATTGGCATTCATCCCTTGTTTTCTTCTCATGTCTTCCAATCATCCTGACTTCAAATTGCCCTCTCGTCAGTTTTTATTGCAGAGCGCAAAGGAAGCCATTCCATGTGTGGCATGTCGTCCAGTATGCCCCAGAATTCGGGAAATGGGCTCTGAACTTTCAATTTAAGACTTGTGTCTGAAAGCTGCGAGTGTCCAGGAGTGATATTGGAGGGTGAATGCTGCCAGCGAAACTGACTTTCTGGGGAGAAATATATGTAATCCACCTCATATTCCTCCTCTTGAAATGGGACACCTAGAGACTTCCCAGCATCCCTAGTTTTGGGTTGGAAGTTAGCGGGGAAACTTTGGCCACAAAAAAGAAGCACAACATAGCTTAGCTAGAGGACATTATAATATATAGTAAAAGCAAGAATGGCAATGTCTCAGCCAGCTTTAGTGGTAGGCCTTCACTGTGTTTTGGGAGTGGGCAAATAATTGATGGATAGGATATAAGTGGGACTTAAGTTTGGTAGTGTGCCAAATTTAAAGCTTCACTAATCTATCTCAAGCTGCTAGAGGGCAGAAAACAAAAGTGAAACAAATCATAAGATAAACAATCTCACAGTTTTGTCCCATGAAACATATCTGATTATGCAATTTTAGACGTTTCTGTGGATGTTTTCAAAATTTCCCATTGAATGTTGCCTGATGGCATGGTATGTGTCACATCTACATAAAAACATAACCTCTCACTTGAATGTCTCGTCATCACAAAATACCCTTACATTACTATACTACTTGTATTGGAGGCTAGGCGTCAGGCAGTGAATACATACACAAGTCCTTAAGGTGCAATAGATGGGTTTGTGCTTGAGAATGCTGATGGTTTGACTGTGGAGACTTGTAAGGACGGAGGTTAGAAGACCCGCCAGACCAACGTGATGGACTGGATTTTAGATTAGACTGGATTTAATATAAAAATATATAAAACCCCAAATCAATCCAACTGGTTGATGATGGGTCAAGGGTAAAAGCACACAAATCGAATCTATGTAATGTAATGAAGTCCAACAAGTTCACAAGAGGATTTAGAAAAGTGAAAATGTGAAGCTTGTTCTACACAAAGAGACTATACCAAATAACAAGGACAAATGACGAATAACAAATTTTAACTTACCAATATGGCTTAATAACATAAATAAATATACAATCTTTCATAATCTACATGTACAGAAAAAAGGGTTGCACAGATTCAGTTGTCTGCATCCAGAATGTGCTAATCAAATAAACATTGATTTCTAAGATCCAATTTGAATGTGGAGAGGCCTTATGTGTTTAAAACGAGAAGAGATTAGGAAGGGGAAGCTAAAAGAAAACGAGAAAGAGTTGGCAGGAGAATCCCTCCCACCCCCCACCCCCTCGCTCGCTCTCCACGAAATAGAAAGGAAGTGTATGATAATAAATTGCAAGATCTGTGTGTCCAGAGAAACAAAGCAAGCAGGGGCTGAGGCGAGGATGAAAGCCCTTAGTCTAGCTGGCAGACATCGTATGCTTCTCCGGCTCCTGGCCAACATTGATCTATGTCAGGGGGAGAAAAAATTATCTCATAGTTTCCTTGAAAGCCAGTCTATTTATTTGGAGCCTTGCACATGCTCCAAGGCTGCAGAGGGCAGGTTTAAAAGGGTAACCTTTAAGCCTTGCCAAAGATTGATATGCGTGTGTTTGCCTGTGCATGGGTGTCAACAAGTGTGGAATATGCGATGAGATGGAGAGGAAATAACTTCATCTCTCCTTGGATAAGATTTGCCTTTTCCAGGCACGACACCCTAGCAAGAGTTGTGAATTGAAAGTATGAGATGGTCATGAGAGGTCAGTGTGGTTTGAGCAAAAAACTCTGGATGCCCTTCAAGCTCAGGTCAGCTCACAATCTATTAGTTCCAATACTCTCTGGTTTCAGGCTGCTCTTGGTTGACATTTGCAAAAAATATATATTTTTTAGGTGACCTACGTATAAACTAGCCATTTTAAATCTTTACAATACCTCAAACTCCTTAGAGATCTGTACATAAAATAAAATCCCCAATAAGTATTTTATGCATTGGTGCATTTTGCTAGTTCTTAAGGTCCACCTAAACAATCCTGAGCCAGGGGGAAAGTACAGTAGCAAGTTTCGACCTGTTGCTGCGATAATGGGTCTGCTGAAGGTCAACTGCTTAATACAATACCTACACTATGGAACACTGTTAAAAAGGGAACTAATGATCCATCACCATCATCATCCTCTTTTTATAATTCTTCTAAACACATTTACATTGTACTATTTGCAATTACTACTATATTCTACTAATTGCAAATTATTCTTGAATGATAAACAGGCATATCCAAATCAATGATGATCTGATCCATGGGCAATTAAAGAAAGGATTTATTGTTCTATTTATGTTCCAGCTATTCAGCAATGCAGAAAATAAAACAGACATTCAGAAAATATGTGTGTGTTATTACCACAGGGCGGGATCGCTCCCTCGCAGAGGAGCCATGTTGAACACTCTAACTGCTTAGCTAATCATTTTTTAATTGAAACAAAACACAAATCCAACAGAATGTACAACTGCACCTTTATAATATGGAGGCACATCCCTCAAAGGGAAAGTTTTATGCAAAGGGAGAATCCACTGGCGGCCAAACTGCCTCTAATCAACAGTTTCAGGGCAAGTCATTCCAGCTGTTAATGAATCATTAACTAGATATGCATTCTGTAAGTCTGTTTATCTTCAGAGGTGGCATCCATCTTCCCTCCGATGATGTGAAAAGAGAACAACCCGACATGGAGCCAAACAACACTGACGTGGATGTCGGAGTATGCGTGTTCTTAATGGATGATAGGGTCGCGGTTCATTCCGAGGGGAGAACACGTGAGCGACTGGTTTGTCTAACCTTCCAGTGATGATGTCACCTGGCTCATGACTTGCAATTAATCCAGAGCAGCGCAAGAAGGTGTACTTTATGCACTGGAGGAACAAGATGATGGCCCCAGTAGAATTTTATAATGATGAATCTCGCTCTGGATCCAACATCCGAAATGAAGGTTGACCAAAAATGGAGGCGACCAAAATCTCACTCAACCTTTGGAGGATTTTTTTTTGTCCGCTAAATAATGAATCATACTTTAATGAGGCTGTCTCTGTCAGTTGAACTTAGAGAGTAGGCCTACATGGCAATTACTAAAGTTGCCCTGTAAAGTTGTGACCTGCAAAAGTCAATTTTTATAATAATGACATAGATAGCGGTGCTTAACGTGGGCCAGGATTCCATGCCAAATAAAATGTTGAAGAAAAGAAAAGTGAAAAAAGAGCTACCACAAAACGTATAAATTTTACCTACCAATTGGACTCAATCTTACCGCCAAAGTGACATGAAGGGGGGAAAAAAAGACGTACTGGCGTAGTCGACTTTGATTTGCGAGATCTCGACTTGATTTGCGAGACGTCGACTTTGTTTTGCGAGATCTCAACTTTTATTTGCGAGATCTTGATCCAGCCCCGCCAGACCCACACGCACATTGCACTCTGCACGGGGAACCGCTGGTCCGTGTCCCCCTCGGGAGCCGGTGGGGCTGGCGGGGCTGGAGTCCGCGGACCCGAGGGGGACACGGTGTGCCCCTCGGTAGCGGGTCTGCGGACTCCAACCTCGCCAGACCCACACGCACATTGCTGACCAGCAATGTGCGTGTGGGTCTGGCGAGGCTGGAGTCCTCAGACTCGAGGGGTGTTCCATCAACCAAGCTAAGCACAAAGCCGGGCTTATTTCGCCTAGCCGGGCTTCTTTCAGCTAGAGTTGCGTTCCATGAACGTGACTTAAGGGAATCTCCGCTAAGTAACCATGGCAAC
>JAOPUD010000131.1:2727689-2738896 GCA_027122715.1 Trisopterus minutus
GTATCTGGAAGAGGCCAGTCTTTAACCTGGATCGGTGCGTGTAAATGGGCGTTTCTCGGCGAACATGTGTATTCGTCACAAAGAGGGGGTAGAACAGATGTTACCTGTGTCTATGTGGGGGTGGGGATTGAATGTTCCGTTTTAACTGTGAATCAACAACGGGGGTTCGGCTCTTGTTGTAGGTGGGGTGGGGGAGCGGGCTTGTCTTCGAGCGTCAACTTTTATTGTTGTGTTATAAAAGGGGGGAAATGTGTCTGTGTTGGGCATGGGGGTTTCTTACGTCGTTTGAACTCAGACGATCAAAGTCGGGGTCATGGAGTGGGCTTATCTGAAAATGACGTCATTTGTGTTATAAAGAAGAGGTGAAATTGGTGTCACTTGTATCTAGGCTGGGTCTGGGGACCTTATGCTCTTTTGATCCTAACAGATCAAAGTCGGGGTCTGGAGGAGGCCCGTCTTTAGGAGACACCATTTGTTGTTGTAGGAATCTGTGGATCTGGCTTTCTCAAGGGAGAAGAATGTTGGAATTTTCTTTATGGTGGCGTGGCGTGGCTCTTAGATGACTTGGGGCCTTGTTGATTATGTGTGGTGCTGGTTAGATAAATGCTGGTTAGCTTAGTTAGAATGAAAAAGGAGTCATCATATCCCTTCAGTGTATATGCTGCCTACGTGACGTCCGGAGGAATTGCATCCTCGGTACCTATGGTACTAGGAAAAACGAGTACCGTCATGTTTTTAGAATTTTGGTATCGACTTGGTACCGAAGTAGCGGTTCTCGTGACATCCCTAATAGAGACTATATCAAGCCTGCTCTGTTGGTTCTTTTTTTAAAGTAGTCTGAGTTCTTGTAAAATGTTATATTAAAATATCTGCCAAATATCTGTCCATGGTTTATTTCAGAAACTTCCCAGCCGCCTTTGGTTGTGGAGGGAAAAGGAAGGGTAAAACAGCTCACCAGCTCACCCCGCCGCCATTATTTGTCAAATATGTGGAGCTGCAATTTTGCCTCTTGGAAGGCTACAACGAACATACACCAAAGGATGAAGTCGTCCTCCTACAGGCAGGTCTTGGCAGGAGGACAGTAAACATCAGTGAAAATGCCAACCATGAAGATGTAAGCTTTTAGTAACTATGAATATCATTGACGTTTTTATTGGTCTATCTATCTAGATTCCATACCATTGTATCCTATCTTTGGTGTGATTTCATAACACTGTCTATGTCTACATGACCAACTTCTATAGATAAACAGAGCTCTCCAGGAGGAATACCCCAAAATGAGGGGACTAAGTGGAGGGTGGCTTTTTAAAAAGTCTGCAGGTGAGATGATAATTTAATAACTATGTAATTACCTACTGCTTATTATAGGGCTCTTCTACTATACTGGCTCCTCTAATACTAGTAGATGGTGGTCACCCTACCCATCATTGAACCTGAGTTTCAAGTGTACCAAACATGACACTTGATCACAATGCCAGGGACAGTATGGTAGACAGACTTCATACTCAACTCTAGTGACGAGGCACTCCATACAAGTGGACACTTCCAGTCTTTCTACATTCTAATATATATCCATTTATGTACTACTTTCACTGGCAAGGGTTCTGATTCACAATGCTTCTGATTCACATCTTTCATATCGCTTGGCAAGTAGTCCTTTGGGTTTCACATTTGAACTTTATTTAAAGTGAAATCACTTGGACATGGTCATGAACATCAAATACATTTCATTAGTATTATGACGGTTCTCATTAAGTGTTATTTGTTTTTTGTGATCCAACAGTCATAAGTATTAATAAAGTGTATTTGATGTTCATGAACGATGTCATGTCATAGTTAAGACAGTATCATGGCACCCTTATATTGGTATCTTCAAGTGAAGTGTAACCGAATGTTTGAAGTTTAATGTGTTTGGTGACACTTGTGTTTTTTGGAAACTACAAAACAAATACATTTTGTAAAATTTCATCTTCTTGTTAAGGTTATATCGCGGAATGTATGCTCTGGGATTACCTCACATACATTTTCGAACTTTGTGTGAATGCAAGTTATCTGATGAGCATACTCCTAGGTTACGGTTGTTGCTGACAAGTTATTTTTCTTTAACATTCAGTTGTACCACCACGAATTCATCATTAGCTGCCTTGTACTATTTTATGTGAAGCTAATTTTTAACATTGTTTTTTGTTAAATTCTGTCACCGGGAATGCTCTTTTATACCCTGTCAATCAGCCTCCCTTACAAAGTAATTTGAAAAATGATATTCTATTCTGTTAAGGTGGCAGGGGCCAAAGAAAAATTACACCCCTACCCCAGGGGGCAGAGGGGTACACAGGGAAAATCCTTAAAACATCATCCAACAGTGGAAAGTACGTTTTATATATAGCACCACTCCAGGAGAGCCTGGATCTGACACCATTGCCCCATGCTTCTGTGGAATTCCTGAAGATGCCAAAGCACCCCTGCATGGCATGTGGGAGTGAGATTGCCCTTCCGCTCCTTTCACACCATATTCAATTCTGCAATGTAAGTCTTTCTTTTTTTTCTTTTTTTAAGAAAATACTATCAGCAGCAAAATGAAATCCTAATTCACTTTTGGTGCGTTAACTGTGTGCGTTAACTACACTATGGTACAAAGTGCTTTTACTTTTGTGTTTTGTATTATTTCAGAAAGATGAGCCCGACCTTGCGGACAACGATGACGACGACACCACCAATGACGATGCTGGCTACGCCGCCGCCGCCGATGCTGCCTACGCTGCTGCTGATGACGCCGCCGCCGACGATGCTGCCTACGCCGCCGACAATGACGATTCCGCCACCGAAGATCAAACTGATGACGTTATTGCCATGGTAAGCTTCCACTGATGTTTTAGTTTCATACATAATAATGCAATTCAGTAAAATAATACAAATTGTTGTTTGATTAAAATACACATCAGCATTACATTGACAACATTACTTTTGTTTAATAATACACTTATTTATGACCCTTTGTCTTTTAGCAATCATGTCCAATTTGTGGCCAGGACTTTGCTGTCGACTTCTTGCCTATTCATGCAGCAGGGTGTAATGAAAGGTATTGAAGGCTTGAGTACGAGAAATGTCATGATTCAATGAATGGCTTTGCCCATGTAATTGTACATTTTAGTGTATTTCTGTGTCACTTGTTTGGTTGTTTATTTGTGGTTCTATCATCCCTAGAGTGCACTTTATTTATAGTTTTCTAATGATCTCTACATGATAAGGCCCGAAGAACCATTGCCTTCAACCTCCACCCAGCCTCAAATCCAGGGCAGACCTGAAGGAGTGCAGGACAGAGCTGAAGGAGTGGATGATAGCGGTGATAATCATTTTCTACATTTTACAGTGACAGTAAATATGATTTGGCTCAATGTATAAGTCCTATGAATAATGTTTTTTCCAATTTTCAGCCTGGAGGAACATTGCTGATGTGCGTATGGCGGCAGATGTTTACAGACAGGCACTTTTGCTGGCCAAAGAAGATGAGCGCATCTTAAGGGTCAAGCTAGACATGGCCGAAGATGAGGAGGACAGAGAGGGCCAGATCATCAATTTTTACAAGGCACCAAACATTGATTGGGCAAGACCTTTTCAGGCCAAATTACAGGGTAAAGTCAGAATCAAATTGCCTTTTGTTGTAATTGCATCTAAAACACAACGAAATTGGAGAACTACATTGAAAACACATCGTCACAATAAAAACAGTTATGGGTTGATATAGATAGAATAGAATATAATGCCTTTACAGACCTTTAGGTGCCACAAACACATCTGAAAATTACCCTACATTGCCAATGTTCCGCCCATCCATCCCAATGGCAAAAAACAGGGATAACAATAAATGAGCAATGGAACCATTTCTAATTACATTTGATGCCAAGGAATGTCCTATTTATAAAACGAATCCTTGTGTTTTCAGGGGATATCGCCATTGGAGATGGGGTGACAAGGCACTTCCTGAGCCTGGTCATCCACAAGCTCGAGCATGGCTTTAGGATCAATGTTGGTAAGTTCTAGGTTCTCTAGACAAGTTTGCATTTCTTGGTATCTTGCAAGGATTTCATGGCTCAGTAATTGCTGGATTTAATGTGTATTGCATCAATCAAATTTGTTCATTTGAAATGTAATGTCTTTCCCCCATATTATCTATATGCCAAAGCGACCAAAAACAAAATCAGTATGGTCTTGCTGGGCTTCATTTTTTCTTACACATAATTATTTTTTTGCCTTTCTGGATTGACCCAATGATATTTAATAGTATCAATAAACACTGGCACTCTGTCTGGTTTTCATTTTCTTTAGGAAATTCATGTGGTACCATGCTATTTGAGGGGCAGTCCGGTCACCTTGTCCCCTCTAATAGTAAAGTGTTTGTACAAAACGACATGTACATAATGGCTGGGCGGATGATAGGGCACGCCTTCCTCCATAGTGGCCCACGCCTGACAGGACTTAGCCCGGCTGTGAAACATGTCCTGGCTGGTGGCACCCCACAAACGGCCACCATTATGTTAGAAGATATCACAGACATCAATGTACGAGAAACACTTGGACCAGTAAGTAAAGGGGAGTGCACAATACATAGCTTAACTGTTGTCATTTCATTAATGTGCTGGCAAATGCCAGGGTGCTTGTCAATCTCATTAGAGATACAGTGTGTTTGGAGAAGTAAACTGAACTTCCAGGGACCAAATTGTAATATATTGATATAGCACACAAGATTTTGCTGATTTCGTACTTTTCTCTCAAAGCTTCACGAAGTCTGTGAAAAAAATGGCAACCTAACATCCCTGTCCCTGGAGCAAAAGGATGCCATTAATACGCTGGCCATTGAAATGGATTATCCAATACTGAAAGAGGCCAACCGCTCTTGGCTGCTGCACAATATACTCCAGGATGTGGTAAGTCCACATTTACAGCAATGTTGTACAGCACTGTTGTTCAATGTATGAAACCTAATTTAGACTCATGTATACTCGTGTATACTTCCTTTCGTACTGAGCAGGATTACAACTCATCATCAGTTGGGTAAAAATAACCTGTCTCAGGACGGTCTAGGGTGAGGGTGCGTCATCCAAAAGCATTAAGCCTAAATAAACTCTGATCATTAAAGGTTTTTGGACGGATAAAAAAGCAGCTCAAGCAGCTCAAAGAAGGTCTGAAAGAGACCAATGTTCTTAACTGGATGGAAGCAAGACCTGATGCTGTCAAAGAAGTGTTCCCATCGCAGGCAGAGGCTACATGTAGTCCAGAGGTATTAACTCTAATTTTTCTACTTATGTGTAATATTACAATTACTATTTAATCATTACAGATGTATTAAGTGCTAATGAATTGTATGAATAACAAAATCGAAACGGTAGTAAGTAATGCTCATTCTGTTTTCTTTGGTTGTTGTAGGTTGTTCTAGAATTAATTCAGTGGCCCCAAGAAGTTGAGGGCCAGGAACAAAATAGAATAAAGGAGTTCCTCTTACAGTTCATCCGCACAGGTATGATTACAGCATGTTGATGTTCCAACCACGTTATGAAGTTAATGAACTGCCACAATATGAGGAAAATCTGTAGAGTACTGTTAGCTTTATGTGTTATTAGACTACTGTCTCTTGCCACACTGTCCAGTGTCCTGCAACACTGCCTCATGCTTCTTGTCAGCTGTCTCTAGACACTGCCCTGTGCCGCTCACTGTGGCTCTGCCACAGTGAGCGGCACCATTTGTGCCATTTGCACACTGCCCCTGCTACACATTAGAACTTAGATCGGGCCCAAAAAATCAAGCCTGACCCTAGCCCGTTGCACGTTGTGTCCGAGACCGGCCCGGCCCGACACATTAACTGTAATTATGAGCATAAGCCTGATTTAAACACAACAATTTTATTAATACGTGGGTTGTTATAACTGACAATCTTAACTAAAATTCAGTTGTTTGAAAAACAGAAATGTGTTTAGAATTATCTAAATGAACGAAGAATGTTGTCACTGCCCACGACTTGGTTAAAAATGGTTCCATACCTTCGACTTTCCTCCAAACTTGTTTGAAGTTAATTCTCCTGTTTTTATTTCTTTCTTTACATCTTCAAGCTCCATGTTGCACTTAAGCTACTAGCACACACTATACAGCACAGCATGCTGGCCTAGTGTGATCATGCGTGCGAGTGTTGGAGACGTTGTGTGCTGCAAGTGCTGCGGTTTTTTTAACTGTAGTGAACTTGTGCAATTCTGACTAAAATATATATAAATATATAATAATAAATAATGCAACGCGTTATTAAGGAATTTGTGTTTTTTTCTTCTGTTTTTAACATGCAGTCTCCCAGGACAAGCTTAAAGAGCTACTTAAGTTCTGTGTCGGGTGGGAGATCCCGATGTGTGACATGAAGGTGGAGGTGGTGGATAACCCTTACCCAGGGGCATCCACGTGCTTCCGCACACTCCGCCTACCGTCTCACTATGAGACCTATGACGAATTTAGTCAAAGCTTGGAAATGTGCGTTGGCACCGTTGAGTTCGGGTTCGGATTACTATGATGAGTCTGAGTGTATTAGCAGTGACTGCTCAAGTGCTGTTGCACACAAAAAGTCACATTTGTTAAATTCATTGCAAGTTTTCATTGTTTAATTGTTTTCATTGTTTGTTCATTGTACTCATTCCTGCACAGTAAAAGTGTGAAACTGCAGTGTAACCGTGTGGTGATTTAAGGGAAGCACGCATGTAGACATCCGTAGTCTAGGACGGACTTAACTAAGCAAGTGAATCAGCACCTGTTCCTGAGTAAAAGATTCCATTTTAACCTTTGTGAGCTCAAGCACCTTTTTGTAATGATAGTTTTGTCATACAATACATACAACTTTATTGTCAGTACATGCAGGTAAACAAGCACAGGAGTGACAGGAAAGACAAGTATGTAAGACTGCTCTTTGTAGATTACACCTCAGGTTTCAACACAATAATCCCAGACATTCTTATTAATAAACTCTTGGGCCTACACCAGGGTTTTTCAAAGTGGGTGCCGTGACGCATGCTCAGGGGTGCCGCGGAATGGTAAAATAATAATAATATAAATTTCAATAATATCAAATTGCTTTGAAGTGAAAACAATATATTGTATGATTCTTCGTCTAGCAGTTGTGGAAAAGACATAACGAGAAAGACTATGACGCCTATGTGACGTCACCCCATAACACGGCGCAACCCGGTATCACGCCAAGGCGTGAAATAGATACGTTGGTCCACATCGCTAGGCGTGTTCAGTGTCACGCTTTGCCTCACCAAAGCGTGAGGAGTACACGTTTTCTTCTCCATTCTAATTGAATGGAGGAATAGCACGACGGGAAATGCAATATTTTAGGACAGATACACCATTAATCGTGTTTCTAATGACATTTCCAGTGAGAAATATACTTTTCCCTTGCATAATCTTCAGTAAGTGAATGTGTATGATCTTAATTTATCTTTATCTGAATGGGAAATGCAATATTTTAGGACCGATTCACCATTAAACGTGTTTCTAATGACATTTCTACCGAGAAATATACTTTTAACTCGCATAATCTTCAGTCAGTGATTGTGTCTGATCTTTAGTTTTATGGTTATTAGGACGATTTTATCGACTCGCTCGCATGTTTCAATGACGTCAGGTTGCTAGCGACGCTGCTTTCGCTAAACTAGCAGCTCACGTGTTTTCTGCGGTCGTGTTATTAAACCGTTACTTTATGTAACTTTTAAGACGTCGTATCGACCTCCATGACCAACGTCGATTAGACCTCTGATCGACGTCGAAATGTTTGCTGGGATATGGAAAAATGTCAGCTGACAATATATCAAAGCAGGTTTTGGAGATGTTTTGGGCGAAATGTTATTTGTTTTCTTCCAGAAGCAATCAAAATTACATTACGTGTAATTTTACATTATTAAACATTACGCTATGGAGGGATGTATTCAACAACTTTAGAATACATACAGAAGGTGACATGCTTAAATTCAGTTGGTATTCTGGCCTGCCAGTCTGATCCACATTACACTTTTTCTTGTCCCGCTGTGGCTTGGGAAAAGGGATGAAATATACCGCATTCTGCGGCTTCTTGGGATACCGACTGTCCGTGTTACATGTAGGCCCTACCCCAAAGCACATCGTTTGACCATGTTTATTTATTTTTTTTACTCAAACATAAATCCACCATTAAATTGTATTATAATAATAATAATTAATTGAATTTATTTAGCGCTTTTCAAGACACTCACAGCGCTTTAAAGTGAAGGAGGGACCTCACTAACCACCACCTCACTATGCCTCCTTCCTGTTTTCAATGGAGTTGTCCGAGTATAGTTGAGGATGGAATGTCAGGTTTTGTTGCTACTCTATGCAAGTTGTAATAAAGCCTTGAACATTCAAACCTAGTCCTTCTCGACCTCTCGTATTGTGAGTTTTTATCAACAACACTAGGTGCACCCGTGTAGACACTGCATCTTCTGTGCTGCCCCCTTGTTTAAACTTCATACGTCTGTCATCCAGTGAAATACATAAGGCATTTCATAATGACATGTTCTCAAAAATCTAAAATTTAACAGTTTATTCAAAAACAAGTAGACATAATGACTTAGATATATCCTAAGCTTTGCATGTACTGCACTGCATGCATATATATGTCCACCCCCATGCATGTGGACGGTGCCAGTGGGTCCACTGCTGCATGAAGTCCCGCAAGTTCTTCAGACCCGAGAGGGTAGTCACTCTCGGGCACATGGACACCACAGTTAGGATCCGGTATGAGGCCACTGTCCTCCCAGTCGATCTGAGGAATGTGTAAATCCTGCAGGAAAAGTTGTAAATTAGCTAAAGTGAACCGAAACAAACCTGCTTGCTAGGGATTAGATTTCACTCAGTGGGCAAGGGTCGACACACCTTGAAAGCCACCTGCATGTGCCCAGAATACTATAATCATTATAATATAATCACAATCTCTTATCTGGCATGGGGAATGATGTTAGCCAGGCTAATTATTAATGCAATTATTATTATAACTGCAAGATGATGTTGATCAAAGAGCATTTGACATGTACCTCATCAATGTGGTCTTCTGAGTTGTGGTATTGGCCTAAGAACCACAGTTGATTGGGAGTGCGATTTCCCTCTGTTGACAGAGGGTGATTGTCCCAGCCATCCCTGAATTCATCCAGTCTGGCTTGCAAATGTGGAATGAAAACATAGTGACAACAGAAGAGGTTGAGATTGCTAGACAAATCCAGCAGGCCATCCTCCTCTGCCTGGTGCAGGGCACTGTAGTAAAAGCCTGTCACTGCTGTGAAGACATCCCGCCAGAGCCTTTCAATTCTGTTTGAAGCACATGAAATAAAAGTTGGCTTCAGTTTTAAATAACAGCGAAATTCCCTATTATCACAGCATATTGATACAAGAGCAGTTGGCTATAAGGTATAGACAATTCACAGATTTTTTAACTTAATATCTTACCAGCCACATAGACATGAGATGTGCATGTACTGTACAGTACTGTAGTGTGTTTGTGTGTCTGTGCTTGTATGCTTTTGCACATGAGCTGTCTCATTTACCGCTGATTATGGACACTTTTCCCAGCAATAAAGCTGCCTCTTTCTGCTCCTCGTATGTCAAACATCAGTCGGGCCACATCAATGTTTTCGACCCCTTGGTCTCCCCTCACCCTAGGGTAATGAATGGGACAGAGTAGTTAAAGATAAAGCCATTCATGCAATATAAATGAAGGAGGAGGATGTGAATATGTATCTACAAAGACAACCAACCTTTGAGGCAAACCAAATTTCTCTACGGCTTCGGAGAAGAAGGACAGGTTTGTTGATGCGTTGTTGTTGTTTGCAGCATTCAAGTACATTATCTAAGAGTAGGATACAGATGGGCTACAATCAATTGTAACATCTCTACAATCAATCTTTAGGTCCCAGTCAATGGAAATGCATTTTCTGGACAACTTTTCGCTTGGCTTTGGCAATACATATTTCCAGAATAGTTTGATAGTTTGAACTTTTGGCATTATTGTGCTGCTGTTAATAAACAGGTATAACCAAAAGGAAAATCAAATGATAATTACCTTCCTTGAGAAGCCATCGATACCGCCAAAAATGACAATGTTGTACCCAAGTTGAGAGGGTAAGAAAAGGGAGTAACCATTTTATTTCATACATTGTGAATCACAACAACAAAGGGGCTGTATTTGAAAACACAACCAACCTGATTAGCTTGTGGTTGGTGTCTATATGCACCAGTGATCTGGGCCCTGGAACAGAGTATGTCCTGCGAACTATGCAACCCAACTGGGTTATTCGTGAGACAATCCCTGCTGTGTCCACTTGATGCATAGATGCACGTACCCTTGCCCACTGAACTCTATGTCCTCTTGCAGTTAACAGGCCCAACATTCTTCTGTATCCAGCATTTTGGTTTCGGGAAAGGATGTCGCGAACCACATCATTAAGTTCAGCATCACTCAACTGACTGTACATCTGTCTCATGGAAAGATTCCAGTCTGTCATGCGCCTGTGCAAGGTCCACCTTGACACCCCAAACAGCGTCGCAATGCAGCTTACTGACTGTCCCATTTCCAAAAGCTGACACACATGGTCCGTCTCAATTATAAAACGGGGGCGGCCAAAATCTCCCCTCTCCATGTGAACGATCCTCTGAAACTGAGTAGGATTTTGGTCTGAGACCAGACGGTGCAGCTCAACAAGGAGATCATACACTGCCTGAGGAACTTCAATCTGGCTTGACAATGCTGACATTATGACCATCTCCTGGGTACACATAAACTGAAGATAATCTCTGTCAAGAGGGGCACGAAGTAAGCAATTGACAAGCTTATCTTCCAGTCTGCCCAACAAATGATCGAGAACTGTGTCCTAGGAAACAAAAAGGAAAAAAAAATGTAATGTAATGAATGTAATGAAAATGGGATATGTACTATTGAAATGTTTCCCATACTGTATACATTGGGATGACCAAGTTTGTCTGTTCACAGAACTGTGATATCAAGATAAGCAGGATAATAAATATGTGCATAGCAACAGCAAATATGTGCATGCCATTTTGACTAATGTTGTTTTCTATAATAAATTGCTTATTATGCATCGAAAATAAGTACTTACACTTCCAGATGCTTGATCCATTATCTATGTAAAGGAGGAGAGAAAAGA
>JAOPUD010000131.1:2742609-2756019 GCA_027122715.1 Trisopterus minutus
CACACACACACACACACACACACACACACACACACACACACACACACACACACACACACACACACACAAAATACACAATTTATCTTTAGACGATAAACTTTAAGATTAAACTGAACTTCACCAGTAGATGGAGCAAACAACTTGTGCAGAGAACAACATATCAGCATTATTAGAACCCGTTCCTTGTCAGTCACTGAGACTAGGACATGGGCATACGGGAAGTATGGGGATGGAGGGGGACAAAAGGAGAGATGTTGAGGGGCATTGGCATTGTCTCAATGCCTGCCACCGTGCCAACTGTGTGGATCCCGATTCTCTGGTATCAAAAACAGACAGATGTGCCACAGACTGACCTGAGACCACATACAGTGCATTACAACTCTGCAGCATATTTACCAAGCTCTTCAAAAACATAACAGATGTTGCACATGCAATTAGGAAAAGAGCATAACTACAGCCAGCTATCGTTGACATGTTAGTTCTCTCTTACTTACGAGATAAAAAGCCATCTAGACTTGCTTTGGTATGGTATATACAAACTACACCCCTTTTACATGAGGTGCCATCAGAGCACTAAAGGTTTAAATGATCAGCTCCTCTGATGTTGGGTTGAGGGGGCCGACTGGACCCAGCTGACATATTACTGAACACTGGTATGAACTGTAGACAGGAAGAAGCCTGTGGAAGATGTCCAGAGGAAGACTTATTCTACAGTAAGTGCAGCGGATCATTGGATAAGAGGTTCATCCACATTGTGCACTGCCGTAGAAAAGCAGTGCCACCGAATGCTAGTTCAGTTTCGATTTTTCACTCATCATTTTGCAAAACTTAGTTCTCCTTGCCAAGTTCACCTTGGGTTAATCCATTTCTGTTGTTTCACAGGAGCACCTATCTCTATTGTCGCTGACTTTGGTCAGATGGTCTCTTTTCAGCTGTTTGTATTTCAGTTTGTAGATCCAGGGACAGTTGTCTTAACTCTTCAGACGAGATGATCAGAAACCAATTGCTCTCGAGAACCATGCTCTTGAGAACCAATTGCTCTCGAGAACCATGCTCTTGAGAACCAATTGCTCTTGAGAACCTTGAGGCCCGCAGGGATTGAGTTACACCAGTCTTCTCTTCAATGTATTATTGAGTATTTATGATATTGAGCTCTTCCTGAACTCTTGAGTGGTACACCTGTGCTCTTCTGACAACCATACAACATACTTATCAAACATGTATAATGTATACATAGGTATAAATTGGTTATTTATAGTATAATAATGGTAAAGTGCTTTTTATCTTTCAATTTTTTATTTTTTATTTCATGAATTATTTATTGAATTATTATTTGTTGATTTATATTTGTCAGATAACCTTTTTTTCTTACATTTTGATTAATTAATTAGATTAATTATTATTTCATGTTTATTCATTTGTATTGTTATACTTGATATTCGGTATGAGGGAACTGATTAAGCTTGTGAATGTGATTTTCTGCAGTTATGAACCTGTGTTAGACTATAATAGTAATAATAAAAATATATAAGTTATACCAGTTGCTTAATTCAGTTTTCCTAAAGGTGCAACGTGTAACATTGACCTTGTCCCAATTAGTGGGCTGGGATTTTTAATTTAACTGTTAACAGTTAGGTAAATAAACTAATACCTTAGTTAACATGAACACCATTAGATAATGATTGCTATTAACTGTTAGTGAATTGTTAGTTAATGCTTATTACTGGATTAACTAATGTTAATTATTGTACACTTATTGGAAAGTGTTACCCAGCAGTCACAAAGCCACATCAACACATCAAAACACACAAAACAAACAAAGTCAGTTGCCAGAAACCAGGAACAAATTAATATGATAATAATACTACTAATACCACTACTCATAACAATAAGGATAATTGTGGTAAATATAGGGTTAGTTAATCATCAAATCCAGAGAAACTATTGACAATATAATAAAGTTTATTTTGGGCTCACAATATGTACAATTATGTCATTTATTATTCTAGATAATAAAGATTGGTATTCAGGGAAATTATGAGCCAATTAGTTTTTCCGAAATTACCATCCTAATGTTCTCATTAGAGGAAGAAAATACGATTCCATGAGATAACAAAATCATCTTATTACATCATTCATTTAAATTCTTGGATAGAGGTAAAACTGTGGCTAGGAAAAAAAAAGATCCCTGAATATGATCGGAGTGTTTCATGCAATCCTTGTTGTCGTAGAGCAGTGCACAGAAGCTTTTATTTGTTTTATTTCCGGACCCTCCGTCAGATACAGCCGAGGACTCCGGCCCCTCTACTGTCTCCTCAGTAAACAGAGAGACCCTGTTTGTATTTAACAGGTGCACAACTCGGAGGGCATTTACAAATGTTGGCCTCCAGTTATCACTGTGAGCATTTAATGAGCTCCCTGGGCAAAAAAATGTCCCGGAAAGTTAGAAAATTAGTTGATAAAGGTCACACCGCCTGTACAATGTAATCCCAGACTCAAACTATCAAACCCAAATGTTACTGGCACAAAAATTATTCTCCAGCTCGTCATGCTGGAGCGTCGTCTGATATTCCTCCCAGAAAACGATAACATCAGAATGAACCGTTTCACAAGGATGTTATCTCGTAATTTTGAGAAGAAAATGTGTAACCTTCGAAAATGACAAAATCATCTAATCTACGGAAGACAAAAACAGGGAAAATATGAATATTCCATTCCAATTAGAGGTTGATAAGAGCATCACATGATATGAAGGTAGGTTCAATCTAATCACTCATTCTCTATTAGCCTTTGATTATTTATTCATATTTAAAAGCATCTATTTGACATGGCTTATAACAATGTTTTTTTGTACACATATTTTTCATCAACCCAAGTGATCCAAAAGACTTTAGATGTCTAGGGTTATGTTTTCAAAGCTCATGCACTATTCAGTCGATGTATGAAAAGGGTGGAAGTAAATGTGTCTCTAAACATCTAATAATTCTGAGGGATATTAGACCACCTCTATGGGTCATTTGGCTGGTTGATCAGGTTGTCTTCAGCACATGAGGGTAAACATGTACTGAGTGATGAGCATCTCCCAGTGTTATCTAGGGCCTTGGAGCTCATTTATACACGGCGGCAACTCCATCAAAGCAGAAGAATGTCATCCGTTATAGGCCTCTCATTAGAGCTTCATCCATTGTGTGCTTAGGTTAAGGTACGGGTTGTTTTGGTGTTGAATGATTCATGATCAGGCGGATGTGTAGACGACTAGAGCCGACTGAGAGTGTGTGAGGCTACTTCTTCCCAGCCGTGTTTTGATGTTTTAAAATGCAGTTGGCAAAGTATTCAGGCTCACAGGGGAAGTGTGCTATTGTGATTGACATGTGTGACCTCAGTGAAATTGAAAAAAGTCCCGGATCCGGCGCTGCACTGCCTTAAATCCTTGACCTCTGAATGGTTTGTATATCGTGTGAAATAGGTTTGTGCTCCTGCCAGGGGACCAGGACAAGCCAATGTTTATGCATAAGTCTCTCACACAGAGAGAAGCGGGCCAGGCAATGAGCATGGTGGAAACTGGAAACAGTGGAATCAACGGGGCTGTGAATGAGGAAGAGGTGGACGGGTACACGAGTAGATAAGGAATTAATTATTTATTTATAAACTACTGAATGTTCCATTGAGACATTGCAATGGATTTTGTCAAATCAAAATAGTAAATGGAAAAGTTATATTTATATTTTTTTAAAAATGAACAGCTTCCTGATAATTTAAGCGTAGGGTCGACTTGTATAATGTTCAACAACAGGACCGAAAACAGGCATTCACAATACAGCGTCATGCCCATTAGTGTGTATCCAGTCCGTAGGAATCACAATCATGGCCACACATTTCAATTGTGTATTCATGTTGTCAATGGAATTGCTTTTGGTCAGTCAGACAAATCATGTCTGAAATGCCTGATTGGATGGTTGACCATCATTCTGATGATGCCTTCACATACGGTGGGCCTGTGAAAAAAATATATTTTTTGAGCAAGCCTCATTTATTTGTATGTGTCCATCGAAAAATATGATTACATGCCAGCCTATGGAACACAGAGGTAAGACAGCGTTTGATATATGTTTGCAGGGACTTACAGTATGACTCGAGCTCTCTGTTTACTTTTGAACTAGTCTATAATAACTTGTTCTCTAGCAATGACATCTAATGCAACAGCACGATATTAACAACCAGATATGTTGGGCAGGGGCATGAAATGTTGATCTGAATGAAATCAGGGGAGTAGTTCTAGATAATCAGTGGGGGCAAGTAGGGCAGCTTTGAGGATAAAAATAAAAAGATAATCATCTTTGCAAATCTGTTCAGTAAATATTCTCCTCCTGAAGACAAGAACTGGTGCGATAACAGATTTCCATGCAGAACTCCTTGGGACGGGGTGTCCCAGGTAAAGTCTGGTCAGCATCAAGATTCGTATTTGAATGCTAATCTACGATTCTGTGAAGTCTTTTTCAAAGAAGCTCTTAACTAATCCCCCGTCCTATCAAGCAGTCACTGGGATACTGTTAACATGGATCAACGGCATGAGTAGACCTGCTATTACACAAGGCTCAACGACTTAACAAACAGGGTCATCTAAACCTAGCCCATAAAGTAAAGCAAAGTAAACACCTTTTAATAATGCCATGTGTACATTATCGGTTGTGCATGCTCCTCTTGTGCTAATGTCCACATGGTCTCTAGTCTATGCATTGGGAATATAATCAAAAAATATGTATTACACCTACATACACACGTGGAGGCATACTTGCTTTCTACTTCTTGTTGAACTGGATGCTCAGGCATTGCTATTCATGCATTGGCCCGGTTGCATTTGGTACTTGTGTTTAAACTTGTGTTCAAACCCTCCACTCTGTGTTCAGTGCACATGCTCTCCTGCAGGGGAACTGGTGATGAAAGCTATGCAAGCCTCTCTGTGTGGGCTCATCGCTCCAGATGTCGGCAGTACCGCCAGGTTTCAGGCCCATCTGTTATGAACGCACACGCTCTATTTATAGGTGAGTGAATGAGAGAGAGAGCCTTTGGACTCCCTTTTCATTTCCTCAATTTCTTCCTATTCTGTCCTTCCAAGTCCAATCATGACCCGTTCACACTGCCCCTCTTCAGGGGAGGTGGACATATGGCAGGAGCCAGTGAACAACTTGGAATATGCAACCTTCTGCACTCAACCCTGTGTCTCAGAGGCACTCGAGTGATAAATGATCCAATGATATCATGCAGGTTCAATTCATACCCCCCATGCCTTGGCCATAGTGCAGTCTGGAATAACCTCTCATTGGGTACACATTCACAAGGAGGATTCCTGTGTGAATTTGCCTGTAAATGTGTATGCTTTCACTCTAACCCTCGACAAGCCTGCCATATAAAGCACTCAAAGTCTGGTGTCTGCTAGCCAGCACACATGGAGACGATAGTACTGCCAAGACACAGCTCATATTCCTAGGAGCTGTAGATCTTTCACCTTCTTTTGGGTAGACACCAGGGTGTTATTTTTGCACCAGCTTGGACCCACACAAAGCAGGATCTAACCAGACATGCTCCTCACTTTACCCGGACCACACTAACAGCTGAGCATCACCATAAAACACTGAGATGTCCTGATAATAAAGATGCATTCATATGCAACATGTTTACACCAAAACCACAACATAAAACATTAAGAGGTCCTGATAATGAAGCTGCATTCATATGTAACATGTTTAAACAATCAAGTGCTCAACAAAAAAAAAAGTACACATGGCAACAACAAAAGCTGAAAAATAGCTCCTTCTGAGGTGGTTTGGAGCGGTGCTGAGCAAGGTTCTTCTTCGTGGTGTTTAAATTACAGTAGAGCACCGAGCCAAGAGGTGAGGAACTGCAGCTAACGCTATGCACGTCGCCAGAGTTTGGTTAGCTCAGCACTTCTGGGAGGATGGAGGATTTAATGTGTCGGATTAGACGCTCGCTAGCTTTAATAAAGGAAGAAAGAGTTCAAAGGTCACATAGACTCAAATTTGTAGGCAAAATAACGAATACTTAAAATGTCAATTTAGTTTGCACAGCAAAAAAAAAAAAATCAAAGGAGGGAGCGGCCCCTGGATCACCTCTGGTGCGGAGAAGCCTGGGACTCAATTTAGGATGCAGCTCCTCCTAATGGTGCGTAATCGCAGGTTATTATGCAATGCTATCTGGGGGGGAATGCTTGCTTCACACATTAGGATATTGCGATACATTCTATTAATGACGGCAGCTATGCGATAAGCAGGGCTGTGTGCTTCACATTGGCCTCTCCATGTGGCCTAGGTGGTTGAACAGAGAACCTGGAAGCCTCCAGTATGATGGCGTTGGGTTTTTGATGTTCCAACGGATCCCCATCGCCATTATGGACTAAGAAATGCTTTCCTTTACCAGTCTTGTTTCAGTGGTAAGTACAAACACAGTGATTCTGATGTTGGATGTTTGGCTGCATATCATGTACACTATGTCGGCGTTAACAGCCAATGTGAGCCTTGTCGCGAAACTTAACCATAGTAACCTCTTGGCCAACATAAATCTAACCAGGAGAGTCTCCAGGACTCCATGGTAAGTGAGGGCAGCCTACGCAGCGCTTATATTGTGACGCTGTAGCAGACGTCACGTAGCAATTTTATGTCTTCTAATTTACCTCTTAAAACCACAGAGAGAAGAAAATAAATTGCATGTTTCTACAGTGCATTCGAGAGCTGGAGTCATTCCACCAGTGCCGTGTGTTGAGACAATACAGCACTTACAGCCCTCACAGGAGGGCAGTGTAGGAGTCGAATGTGTCATCTAAACAGTGTTGTCTTGTTAGCTTGTCAGAAGTGTCCCATCTCTGAGTCTTCTTTGGTCTCCAGGGTGCGAAAGCATCTTCCCTCTGAGCTCCCACAACTTCCTCATGCGCCGGAACTACTTACATCATCGCTCTGGCATTAGTGGGTAGATAAGTGGCGTAAGGCCCCCTTTGGACCGCTCCGAACGTAGACTAAGTTAATGCAGTTTTAATTAATTTCAAGCAGCTTTGAAGATATACTTGGGAATTCAAAGGTTTCCCCTACTTGCCATCTTCTGTAATCAGTTCTTCCTTGGAAACTTTAGGTCTTTAATTTAAATGAGATGCTTTTGTAAAAATGCTTTACAATTCTTTGTGGTTTCTGAGGTGCTAGGCTGTTTATCAGGAAATGGCTACCGAGGTACGACTTGAATTATATAGATTATCATCCGCAAATTACATTTCAAATGCACACTAACTGGGCTTTTTAATTGTTGGGAGTCATGTGGGATTTACGTACACTCAAACAGAACACACAACATTTGACATATCTTGAGTCACCAGACATAGGGTAAAGCATTCTATATATTCAATCACTGTACATTCTGACCGGGGCACATTGAGAAGCATGCTTAAAACATGTTCAATGGCAGACATTCATTTTCATGCAGATGCAAACATTTTTCTTCTTATCTTTTGAATTATTGCTGTTGTATTCTAATATACAATTGATGTTAAATTATATACTATTTAACATGGTACTCACTAATGCTGATCAGGACTAAGACTGTGCTGCCAGATCTTATTCGTAGGGCCAGGCCCATGTGGACTGACCGGTCTGGGCACTCAGGGTCAGGGTTTATATCCAATCACCGCCAAACCCACGTGGATGAAGAGACAGTAGAACCGTTATACGGAATGCAAAGTTAGGATGTACATGTGAAACATCACGGCACCATTCGGTTTAGAGAACCAACCGATACAGACGTAGTACCGAAAGAGTAGAGTACTGACAGACAGGCCTGCCATTGGGCCCTGGGGCTGAGCGGTTTCATAGGCCCCCTGAGAAGGTGTCTTACAATGAAAATGTGCAAATGCCATGTGTCTAGCAAAATGTATTAGTGACCCTCTAACATTACAATATTTATATTAGTAGATTATAGATGACCAAATAATTGAAGGATAGACAAGGTGATTATAAAACCATGTTCCATGAAAGTTTGATTTAACTCCATATTAACAAAAGAAAACATGATCCAGTCTGCAGAATCACAAACACGCCTGATAACATCTTATTAACAAGAGTATCCTCTCTGGCCTCGGGAATCCATCTCACACACACACACACACACACACACACACACACACTTTGGCCCCATGGACAGCGACATATGACATATGCCCTCAATGCCAGGTATCAGAAGATGACACTGATCTGATCAACATTCACAGTAGAACAGAACAGTATAAAACAATGCATAATAATAACAACAATTTAAAACCTGCACAGGCTACTGGAAAGCAATACATAAAGCATCGTCTGGTCTTCTTTGAAGAGAAAGTTTTGATGATGTCCTGAAAATTCAACTCCCGGAGAAACAACTCCCCAAACTGTACAGCTTCCTCCCCAAAACCCTCTTCCAAGCCACTTTGGTATTTCTCCTGCAGGCTCATCGCTGCTGAGCGGAGGTCTTGGGGAAAAATCGAGTGGAATCTGTTCAAAAACCAGAAGTTTCAGGTTTCCACTCCATAATCACCGCTGGTTAGCGGGGCTCCCTCACCTGCTCCCCGCTGGCTGTCGCCGCACCACGGCCACTCGTGGATGTTGACTTTTCCTCTTCATTTGCACGTTTAAAAAATCCAGTCAGCTTCGGGATCTTTTTCAGCAACTCTTCATCCTGAATATCCTTCTCCCTCTCTGTGTAGTCTGCGTTTTTGCGTGCCACTCTCAAACTTTTCCTTTTCCGACATTTTGCCATCCAACCACGACAATCTTCACTAATTTCAATCGATTTGAATCACAAGCCAAAACATTCCTCTACATGTTGTGATAGGCTGTTGTCGTGCCCACGTGGGTCACTGGTAAATTGGGCCAATTAGATGCCACAAAAATTGGAGAGAGAGTGATGGACAGAAAATTAGACAAAATACAAAGCAATGTAATTTTAATTTTTTATTTTCTTGCCTCGTGATAGGCCCCTGATCGTTGTAGGCCCTGGGGCTTCTGCCCAGGTAAGCCCATGCATTAAGGCGGCCTTGCGTGTAGTGGTATTTTTTTTAGGGCACGCGAGATATGGCATGACCATGTGCTAGTCTGTTCTGCATCGGATACCTACATCAGGGAGAGAACCGTAAGACCTTTTGGTCACCTGAAGCAAATAATATCCTAAATTACCTCTCCTTAGTGGGGGGAAATAACCAGACCTATGGGAACCCAGCGGCGGCCCTGAATCTATCTGCGGTCCTAAGCTACCTCACAGTTAAAGGGGGGAATAACCTGACCTATGGCAACTCGTCCCTCAACTCATCCTCTGATACGCCCATACATAAGGCATGACCAAGAATCGTAAAATGTAGGCCTATGTCTCTGGCCCAGTGGCAGCAAACCCAGCGGGCGCTCCACTGTATGGGACAGATGTGGAAACGGCTGTCTCCCTGCCATTGGAGCCCGGTCACCGCGTGCAAAGGCCAGAACTACATTGTCAATTCTTTAGTGTACCAAGGCAAGTACACCGTTCGTGACCAAGAGAGGGTATACGGATTATTAAAGGCAGATGGTAGAGGGGCCTCCATTGACTATTGGTTGAATGACTCATTCCCGTGGATCTGGGACAGGAGCCTCATCCACTACACCACCAAGGTAACCGTTTTTGGTGGTCTGAGCAGCCGGGAGCGGCAGTATTCACAAGGGATTCCCATAAAGTCCACAAGTTCCTTCTTTTACATCCAGAAACTGCCTACCCCACATGAACTATGGGATGCTCCTGCAGGTGACTTTGATAAAATCAATCGGTGTGTAGTAAAAGTGATGATGGCCACCTTGGACGGATCCGCCTATAACAAAGTGGGATTCTCGTCGAGACGCACGATATACCAAAATATTACCTGCGGTCGGTCCCATTGGTATCATGACTGTAGTGGCCTGAATAACTCCCAGATGGTGAAAAGCCCCCTGCAAGGCTGGAAAGAGGCTACGATATGGCGCCACCTACGTTCACCAAATGTGACCTGATGGGGTTTTCAAGAGAATGAGATGAAACAGTGGGTGATTCCCTGCCTGAAAGAGACAGAGGTAATTATTGGATACAATATCAGTATATCGCTACAGTATATTCGCATGAGCAATTTGGCCAGGAAACTATGCACCTCATGTCTATGCCACACCCAGGCCATGGAAAATGAGATGCAACTTGCTCAAGACCCGCTGCACTATCAGCCTGGCCACGCGTAGATGTAACACAGTGCCAGGCTGGGACCAGCAGTGTGCCAGCTGGTACCTTGGTATGGACGGAAAGGCTATGCAAGGAGCCACATGGGAGAACACCACAGGGCAGTGGGTCAAATCCGTGCCTTTGCATGGAAGATGCTCACTGTCTCAGACAACGAACCAGTGGCGCAGCTTGAGTGCCACAGATCTACCTTACACTGGTCATGGCCTACTCCAGCTGGTCGAAGGACATGCACTGCGGCAGAGTATCTGCGAGGGAAAAGAGATATCAGGATACGAGTATTTGGGATATAACAAGATTTATACCAATGCCACTTGCGTTTGGCCGACAGAGACATAGCAGAGTTGTGGAGAAGGGAGCACTCGGCATGAGTGCACCTGGATTGAGAAAGTGGGACTGGTTTTTTCGAAACAGCGGCCGTAGAAACGCTGCATACAGTCGTGAGGGCCGTGGAGGAAGGCGCCCTATACATGGGAGCTTGGGTACTGGACAAAATTCTCATCCTCCTACGTCTACTCCGGCCGGTGATATTAACCTTTTTTCTGGTAGTGCTTGGAGTTTTGGCCTTTTTCATAGTTTTTAAAGCTGGAACTATGGCGGCGTTCCAAAGATTGTTTGGCGTGGCAACTCCCGTGAACAAAGAGTTATCACAGACCCATGAGGCCATAGAATAAGTATCACAAAGAATACCCTGTGGAAATCCCCGGACTTTACTGACATGACCGACCGACAAATGACTAACGTACCCATTAAAGTTTAAGAGCCCCTACCCCGGCTGGGGAGGAGAGATAGAGAAATCCTACAAATTGGGTCCACCCTTGCCCTGCCCATCAGGGTGTGGGAGGAGTCACGCATGATTATATATACACAGTAACTGCGCACTTAGTACTTACAGTTGGTCGGTCACAGTTTGTCTGACTAGCAATGGACGTCTTGATTACCTCCATGACAACACCTCTGACCACTTGGCCTGCTAAGCACAGATGGTTTTTTGCGTTTTTACTTTTTGCTAAAATGCTGGGGAGTTTTTTGCTGCATGGGTTCTTGGATGGACCCATGGAGATTCCTCACATTGGGGGTTACATTGACCAGACACATTTTGAGAATGGTCTCTGGTCCCTTGGATCTCTGCATGGGCCTATACGTGACCCTTTTGCTGGGCTATTCTGGGACCCTCCATCGGACGCATCGCTGTGCACGATGCATGATTGTGGCGATATGGATCTTTTCGCAGTTGTGGGGCGGATATGTGGGGTAAGCCTCAGTGGTGCACCCTGGTCCTGGCCATTGGATCTGCCTAATTGTAGCTGCGATTAGCCAGGGAATTATTATAATGGCGTTACGCCTGTTGCCGCATGTTAATAAACCCAAGTGTCAGTGGATTTCCAGTGTCATCATTTGGGCTGTGTTATGGCAGCTGTTAATCTGAGGAGTTTGGGAAGGGAAATTTACTCAAGGCGATCAGATCATATTCCTGATGATGTGCGAGCCATGGTGGTTGGTCATAGATCCTGAGGTGAGGCGCCTCCGCCCTATTCGGTCAGCATGGAACAAGAACGGAGCCTGGAGCTGTCTGGAGTTCCAGAGGTCCCAGTCTATCACAACGTACCTACCGAATTGCTCCCCCCTACGTACAAGCCAGGTTATGTACCTGGGTTTGCCCCCACTAGCGCGCCAAGTTGTGCGCCCGATCCCGGGCCTACGGCTCCTGATTGTGAGGAGCCCCTGTATTACAAATAGGAGGTCCCTTGGTACTTTATGGCCTTTTCCCACTTATCCCTGCTTTTTTGCAATACTTAATGTAATCGTAATTTTGTGTGTGTGAGAAGTATGTGGCTATTAGTTGTGTGTACAGTTATTAGTTAATATCTGTGCATTTGTCGTTGCAGAGTGTTACTGGTGTCAGGCGTGTCCTGGCCGGGTCCTATACTTATGGGATGTGGGAGAACGTATACTCTGGAACGCTTGTCACGATGACTTGCCGGGATTCTTTGCTGGACATGGGATTTTTTGGGACATGGGAAGAGCAGGCCCCAGGATGGAACCCTTCATGGTCCCCGCAGGATTACACTAGTATCCTGGAGTTGGACTCTCCTCATCATGAGCTGGACTACGGTGACACCCTGCCATCTTGCTCCTCGAGAGGGGTGGATCCCCTCTTAGGTGAGGCTTATGATTCCTCGTCAGGTTCGCCCTTTTTTAGGCCCATATCTTCGGCGTCATCCCAGTACCCGTCACCCCCGGTGCTGCAGCCGGTGGATGTGCCCCGAACCCCTGATTTTGATCGATCCAGCTATGTGCTGTTGAGCTCCTGGGGACGGCCCCGCCTTCAAGGAGGAGCTCCTGGGAGCTTTAAATACGAAACGGCACGGTGCACTCTGGCATTCTCCAACGACATCGCTGTTGAACTAGTGCTTTTTATGCTTTGCTTTTTTGATGTTTTTTTGTCTCGCGTTTGGCCTCCACCTACTACAGATTTCTGTACCAGGGCACTCGATGTCTCTACAAGATTGAACCTATTCAGAGGTGGCGCATTGGCTGTGTGAGATGTCGCAGCAACCACGTTATCAGGGGCAGCAACCCTCGACGCCTGCGCCATCCTCGTCCACACACTTCATCGTCCAGTCCCCGTCCCCCGCCTGGATGGATTCTTCATGGACGGCAACACACCACATCCCCATTCCGGCACGGCTGCCTGTCAAGCCTTCCAGTCCTGGATGGCGCCACTGGAGGATGATCCCGTCACGTCTCCTGGCGCGGTGGTTAACCACCCGTCTGCCTCCACTGTTCTGGCCTGCACCAGAGCACAGTGGGGCTTATGGTGATCTCCGCAGTTTTTTGTGGTGCTGTTGTGGCTGTGGATGGGCCTACTGGACCACGTACCAGGGCCTGCGCTGTCACCAGGGTCATGATCGCTGCGGGTGGGATTCCTCGATCTCACGGGTGGGGCATTACCGCTCTTCGGGATACATCTGTTGGCTTTCTTGACACGCCGCGCCCTGCTCGTCCGCGCCGTCCTGCATGCGGGGCGGTAGAGCTTCAAGATCCTGGCACTCTGGGGGACTACATGCCTCAGGGGCCTCGGGCCTCTTTGGATACACTGGATATCGTGAGTGATTGTCCCCGTCCTCACCCCTCTGTCCCCCC
>JAOPUD010000131.1:3155769-3166073 GCA_027122715.1 Trisopterus minutus
CACTGAGTTCAGTGGAGCCGCCTGCTCCTTTTTAACATCAACCTTTAAAATAACGCTGAACCTAAATAAATAAATAGGTTGTCTTTTCATTTCTAAGTTCGCTGTTCTTAAATGATGCAAGAAAAATTCCTACTTCTTCGTTTGGTTCTCATCGGTTAGTTAAACAAACGTTTGAGACGGCGATATGCGATACGTTTAAGCCACATTTTTTGAACAATTATCTGGCTGGAAAAACATTATGCAAGGGACACCAAGCATTCTTCTGTTTTGGGGACGAAGCGAGTCGAAGCAAAATAGGAAATAAAGCGTGGACACTGAGTTCAGTACAGCCGCCTGCTCATTTTTAACACCAACCTTTAAAATAACGCTGAACCAAAATAAAAAAAAATTGGTCCATTATTATTATTATTATTATAAGTTCGCTGATCTTAAATGATGCTACAAAAAAAGGAAAGGGTCTAAAGGAAGTAAAAAAAAAACGTTTTTGACTTTAAGACATTATACATCAAGGGGGAACAGAAATTGTTCGATTTTAATAGTAGATTTAAACTTTCAGAACAACGCACAAATTTTTTTTTCCTTTAATTATTTTGTTTTTCTTTTATTCTTTCCTGGACATGCTTCTAGATTGTAGCGGGTCCAGGCCCGGCTCCGGCCCGGGGACCGGGGGGCGGAGTCTCCTCTCAGTCGGTTTATTTTAATAGGCGTGACCGGAAGTGGTCGTGTGTTTGTGTACGGTCCTCTTATTATTACAGTCGGAGGCTGCCTTGTTGGAAGTTGTTGGAAACCAGCGTCCCTGTAATGGCTGAATTGTCGCTGTATCTCACTAATGTCAACGTTTCACTCGGCCAAACCATGGAACCGGAGAAGGTTTGATCATCCTCAGTCTGCGTGCTGTTCTTGTTCTTGTGGCTACCTCAAATCTGTGTTTAATTAGGTGAACAAAGTATTTCCCTAGCACTAGCTCCAGGGCTGAAACGCTCGGTCACCCTAAACGGCGTAACGTGTTTTGTTCCATGTTGTGTTCCCACCTTGAACTAACTCAGTGGCATATCTCTAAATTTAGATTAATAAGCATGTGCGATCACGCCAAAGTGGTATGAACGCCGGGTGTATACGATAGCAGGCTTACAGTACAAGTTGTCCTGGCTTACAAAACACCATACAACTAGGAAATCCAATGCAACAATACAGCTTGAAAGTTCTCTTCTCTCTTCTCCTGGTCTACGCATTTGTATTTTTACTGTAGTTATGTTGTACATTGTTTAATGTTTTTATACTGTGCTAAATGTAGAATGGTCCAAAATCTCGTATCTCAGGGATGTTGCTGATAACGATCAAGTTTATTTTTTTCCTCTGGTTATTTTTCCAGAATTATGGGGCTGCTGACAACTTTGAGAGTGTGGAGATGGGAGAGCCTATAGATGAGGGAGGGAGAGTTAGAGTGCCTCGCAGAACCATCTTCTTCGCGAGTGGAGAGACCATGGAGGAGTACAGCACCGATGAAGAGGAGGATGAGGAGACGCCTATGAAGAAAGATGTTGTGACTGTGGACCCGGTAGGCAGATTTCAAAATTAGATTGTTTCTTCAATTGCAGACTGGACTGCGTTATTCCAGGTGCCCAATTGAAGACCGAGAAATATTGTTTTGCTCAACATGTGCCTCAGAGTGGGCGGCCTGTAGAGATACATCCTGTATGCTAATATTACCACTAGCACCAACTTCAAACAGTGAGGGCAAACAAGCAGGACATGGTGCAAAGGCATCTCATCAGTGCATTTTGTATAGGTCTTGTTATGGTTACATAGATGCTAGTGTGTGTGTATCAGTTCACACTGACTGCTGTACATACAGTAGGTGAAAAATAACAATATTAATTTAAAAAGACTTAAAACCCAGGCATCCACATATAAACAAAGATAGTAGTGCAGAGGTAAGATAGTTAATGGGGATAAAAAGCCAGGGTGTACAGGTGGGTTTTAAGCCTTGATTTAAAGGCAGAAGTGGAGGGGGCAACACGTATGTGAGGTGACAAGGTTCCACAAGCATGGAGCAGCTACTGCGAAGGTTCGGTCACCTTTTTGTTTGAGTCTGGAGCGGGAGATGTGGAGAAGACCCTTATTAGAGGATGTTCGGACCTAGGGGCTGAGTGTATGCATACGAGTATATGTATGTGTACTTGCAAATATCTTTGCTAGTAGTGCGCAGTACATCCCCTTGTACTAGGCAAGGGCCGACATGAATGCCATTTTAATGTACATTCAGATGCAGAGACATACGACAACATTGCATTACAAACTTAAGAGTGGAGTTTGTTAGGTACTTATTTTTTGCTCGAAATAATATGACGGGTTCATTCAAATTGTACTTGCTTGGAATGTTTCTCTGAGATACAGATGAACGTTAACAGTATTGGCAGTTGTAATGTTAGGTTTCCAATGCTGGTTTATATATGGCTTGTTTCCTGTGTGTTTCAGTCCAAACTTACCTGGGGCCCGTACTTCTGGTTCCACATGTGGAGAGCAGCTACCTCAACCGTTTCAGGTGAGCGTCTCATGGAAGTATATTCATAATAATATTGTTTCTAACCCTTAACTGCAAGAAAGAGGCCAAGTCATTTCTAGGTATAGTTATTTACACTAGTAATTTTGAAGGCACACTATGTATGCGACATCAGGTAAATCAGAAATGTAAACAAAATCGAAAAAATATACAACACGCTAAGAATGGCTCCTTTACAGTGCTTTTTGTACATCCAGCCGTTTAAAATGTACTGGCCCAGTCTTCTTTTATTCAAAACGATTTATTTAATTAGTGTGTGTGTGTGTGTCTGTTTTTCTTTACCAACAACATTATTTTATATTTACCTTCTGCAGTGTGCGACTACATGGGAGAAAAAATGGCTTCTCTGTTCGGAATAACCACGCCCAAATACCAGTATGCCATCGACGAGTACTACCGCATTAAGAAAGAGGTACGATTCACAACTGACAATAAAAAAAAAAGCATTGTTGGCATAGTCGGCCGTGTTGGCGTCTTTCCAACGAAGTGACAGACTTGCGTAACAGCATTCGTAACGTCTCCTCGCACTTATTGACCGATGGCCTCCGCTGTGTACCTGCACAGGAGGAAGAGGAGGAGGAGGATAACCGCCTCTCCTTGGAGGCGGAGCATCAATTCAACCAGCGGCGCGCGGAGGAGCAGCAGGAGGAGGAGGAGGAGGAGGAGAGGGGCAGGGACAGCCTCCCACTCTCCCAGCGCCCCACCGCAGAGCAGCCGGCCGCCTCTTTCGTCAACATCAGCTTCGAGCTGGACCCTGAGCCGGCCCCGGTGGCCCCCGACACCAGCCGCGGGCCCGCCCCGCTCTCCTCCTGATGCCGTGCCCGTAGGCCCCCCGCAGGTTCACAAGTGCCCTCATTCCCAAAAACGTCAGGCATCCGCGTTGCCAATGCGCTCGTCCACCTATGACTTTAACCGTCGTCCGTTTTTTTTGTTCGTTCTTTTTGTTATATTTTGCGTTTTTACCTGATTTATTTTTCGTCAGCTATATATAAGACGACGATATGGGAAGGGATGTAAAAGTTACTGTACTTTTTTATTGCCGGCGTTGCATTGGAAGAAGTATTGGAGGAAGAGTATGTTGAGACTCTTCCTAGATTGGGGTCTGGACAGTCAGACCCGGTGTTCGGTATGAAATGTTCCTTGGATATAAATATAAATGTGCATCTAATCCTCAAGAAACAGATACGTTATTATGTCCTGACTAGTTTCTGACCGACTTTGTTTTCCGTTGTGCGCAATGTTGAAGATTTGCATACACAAGAGGACCCAATTATTATTTCTCAGGAAACCTTGTTCTGGCCTCTTCTGTAGATATCCAAACTGGTTTCTGTAATCCAGATATTGAACTGATTCTTTTTTTTTTGTTTTTTTTTTTACTAATGGAACGTTTCTAAGGAAAGTTGAGATGAGGAGAGTACCAGTTTGGTTCGGCCTCACTTGCAATTTTCAAATGTTTACTCATTTATTATGTTTTTTATGAAAAATATTTTTAAAATCATTTTAGTTAGGGCTGAGATAATGAAATAAAATAACTTTTTGGAAACAAAAAAAGAGATGAACCACACGCTAGTTTCTCTTAACTCCCAGGGAAGGAACAACCCATGTCTCTTTGGATGGCTGTCACTGATGAGTGCAACCAAGGGTCTTTTCTGGTTCTGACAAGCAGGAAAATATAAAAATGCTCTGTTAATTATACAAAAGAAAAATTCAAAGCTTAACTTATATTACCTGCTTAACCAGCTTTGTCCATTTTTTTCTACCAGCAGCTTTTATTTCAAAGAATAAGTTTGTGAAACTGAATGGGGACTTAGAAATATGCACTTCAAAATTAGGAAGGAATGCCAAATAATAAAAAAAGCCTTAACTAATTAAAGTTACCTATACAGAACAGAAATAACTGGAAAGAGGGCAGTTGATTAAAGTAATCACAGCCAATAATAGTTTGAATACTATTTTACATTTTGGCCACAGTTAGTCAGTCCTAATCAGATTTTTTCTGTTAAAGTTTGGTCTGATTTGTATGCAACTCTTATCTGTATTTATGCAGTAGTTATTTGGATTATTACATTGTGGCCGATGCAATTTGCACATTTTGGAAAGGGCTAATACACAGGCATTCTAAATATTTGTTGTGGATCTATTGTTATAATTCAAAATGAAGACTTGTATTTAATGTAATTAATAAAACATTTGAAAAATTGTATTTGTATATAATTATTGATGAAGCACATTTTGACCCGCTGAATTGACCCACTGAATTTGTCGTACATTGAGTATTACTGACCTCAGAGCTTTCAGTCTACAGTGTGGAGTCCTCTGTCTGGAAGAGAGCAACCTCCCCCCAGAATCCTGCTGGTCATTGGTACTCAGGTCCAGCTCTTCAGACAGGGGTTGTAGCTGAGAACTGTGGCCAGAGCGTTTCAGGCTCTCTGACAGAGTACAGCCATTCATCTTTTAATGAACATAGTTACAATCAGTGACATGTTTGATTCCTACACCATATGAAGGTCACGTAAGCAATACTAAATTGAACAAATATAAATTCACTTATTTTTTAATGATGGATATCGGTTTATTTAACTCAGATAAAACTACATATAGATGAATGTCTTGTTCGCCTACAGAGGCTTTGAACACTGGTTGCAGCCTCAGAAGACCCTCCTCTGAAGCAGAGTATTCATTCTAGTCAAACAAGTCCAGCTCCTTTTCAGGGGACAATAAGATGAAGACCAGAGCTGGCCACTGAGCAGGGGAGAGATTATTTTGAGGGACTTCCTGATGTCTAGTACTGTTGGACCTCCTGCACTAAAGAAGGTTCGTTCAGCTCATTCAGACAGTGGGAACGATTGAAGCTTCTCCCGGGAGATCTTTTGCTAATCTTCCTCTTGATGTAGTTGTAACTGCCTGTTCTGATTGGTCTGTGAGCTACTTCGTGACCCTTCCAGCAGACCTTGTAGGAGTATCTGATTAGTCTCAAGAGAGAGCCACAGGGGGACATGGAGGAACAAGTACAGGTGCCCATTCCTACTCTGCAAGGCCTTGTCCACAGCACTCTGTTGGAGAAGTTGAGCCTTAGACCTTTTGGAGTTTGGGTGGTATCTATCGGCTCTCTGAAAAGCAATGTAAATAAATGACAGTAATACATAATGAGCAGCCACAAACTCCTGAATGCTCCTACGGACAAAGAAGAACACTGTGTCCCGGTACAGCCCACACTCCTGTTTAAAGATCTGACTAAACATTCCTGAATACACAGAGGCTGCTCTGATATCATTGCCACTCTGCCAGGTCTGCCTCATAGAAGATCAGGTTGCCTTTCTGCAGCTGGTTGAAAGAGAGTAACAATGGTCTCCCTGCTCTCTGAACTCCAGTAACTTCAGCTCTCCCATGATACATCCTGTTTCGCTGTGTTGACCCTGAACCCTCAGAAATTGGATGTACATCTGAATCTGAGGTCCTAGGCATCTGGTCTCCACTCTGGGATTCTGTCCAGATGTGCTCCAGGACTGTAGCAGTGATCCAACAGAAGAATGGGATGTGGAGGTTTTGTGATGTCTTGACGTGGGAGATGATGGTGCTAGCCAGGGTCTTCTCTCTGAATTTCTTGGTGAAATACTCCTTCTGTTGCAATCAATGCACTTGGCAGGGATCTGATTGGCTGCTAAAAAACATTTGCCAAATAACATGTTCAAACTTGACACCAACATCAGATTAATAACATTTCACCATTCAGATAGAGACAATAACGTAAATCCGCCATTTATTTGAAGTTTTATCATGTCGGAGAACATAATAGGACAAAGTGAGGTATGGGTGACTAGAGCCAACACCAGGGAAATCTCGCTGACCTCTCTCATTCATGTCCATGAAGGAAGTAACACAGTATGATGCCTGATAAATGAATCAGTCAATCATCTGTCCAAAATATATCAAGGATTGTTCCTTTCTTGAAATCACCCTCAACTACGGGGAAAATAATAATAATAATAATAATAATAATAACCGAAAATAGACGAGAGGGAATACGTTTGGCAAAAGGACATCAACACCAAGGTCCAAGTCATAGCCCTTTGTGATCTCTCAACAGACCACAGAACAGGTTAGCATGGAGGGCTGGTGGAGCTCTCCCCAAATGCAGAAATACTTTTTTGTTTTTTGTTAGTCTGTGGCACCAATCCCTGTCTTTCCCGGGCACAACCCTGTGCCACCAGGAAATCAGTCTTACTGCTTTCCTCCATGCTTGTTTTAGGATCAGCCTGCCCTCCACCGATACCCCATCATCCCCGTCACCCCCAGGCCCCTTAGCCCTAAAGATGTGCATCAGCAATTCAGCACACAGTTGAAATAATAAAAATTAACATTTGATATAATTTAGGAGAACCCTAGTCTTACCAGACCAATTAAAAAACCCTCAAGAATGGACAAGAACCTAAATATACAAGAAATGCCTTAGCCACCGAGGGACAAACCATCTCCCTTAAATAAAGTCGTAATATCATCATGTGTCAACATTAGCAAAAGGCTCCATTTTGATCCTGGCTCGGAATTTAAACAAAACTGATGTGAATCCAAACAATCAAATATTGTGAAAGTGGAACAGAAACCCAACTGTACGACAGATGAAAATGAACAAGCAGAGCTGCAGTACAGAGCGCACACGTTTCACTGCTTTTTTTTTTTGAATAAAAAGTGTTAATTTCACAGTTGAATATATATATATCTATATATAAATAGAAATATAAACGCACGTAATGAGCGTGGCGAGCAGGGTGACACACTGGGCCCCCGGCCCTCTAGTCCCCTACTGTTGTCCAGACTCGGCCATGATCGTGTGGGTCAGTGTCTGGTCACTGGCGGCCGACGGGGGCGGCGGCGGCAGCAATGGTGCGCTGGTGTAAGGAGTGTTCAGTCTAGGGTGAGGGTTAGGGTCTCCCTGAGTGTGCTGCTCGCCTGCCGGCCCCGGCTCAGGGTTCAGCCAGTACAGGAGCTTGGTGTGGTAGAGCTCGAAGCAGGGGGCGGGACACAGGCCCGGCTGCCCCGGACACATCTGGCAGTAGAAGTCCGTCGTCGTCGTCGTCATCATCGTCGTCGTCGTCGTCGTCGCCCCCTGCCCGGCCACGCCCACCACCACCCCCCCCCCCCCCGTCTCCACGGCCCCCTCCTTGTGTGGCTCTCGCCGCTGCCCGCACTGCCTGGTCTCCGTCGCAGGACGAACCGTCTCCCCTATCTCCTCCCAATCCGCCGTCTCTGTGGGCTCCTCCTCCTCCTTCTCCTCGGGATGCCTCTTCTGCTCAAGCGTCTCCACCTCCTTCGTGTCCCCCTTTTCCGTTTCCCCCGCTTGCACCGTGCCCGATTCCTCTTCCTCCTCCTCCGTCCGCCCCCTCTTCCTCATCGCGTGCGCCTCCTCCTCCTCTTGCTCCTCCTTCTCCTTCACCCTTTTGCGCGAGCGATGGCCGCAGACCACGCAGTCCACGCTGCCCCACAGCCTCTTGGCCAGGAAGTGGCGGCCGGTGAGACGCACCGGCAGAGGGTCGACGGGAGGAGCTGCGGTGGAGGCGTCTGCGACAAAACCGATAAAAAGAGCGGGTAAGGAAGTGCACTCGTTACTCGTAACTCGAGTAAGCAACCATCCTCCCTCTGCAGGGCTTTCATTACGCACACAAGCTGACAAAACGTGAAGTGCAGACAGGCTTGCGACGGACTGTACCCAATTATCATCACCAATGATCCATCGATCCACAGGGACTGCGGATGGCAATAATCTAGTACAAGCCATCTTTTTACTCCACGTAATTAATGAACCTTGTACATGGTCCCCGTTTCAAATAAACCAATAAAACAAATAAATGAACCGAAGCCCTGTCCACAGGGCAGCTGTGGGGATGCATGCAGATACGGTGAATCTGCGAGGGATTGATATGCGGGGGTTCTTTAGAAGCGAATACAGTGGTAAAGCGCTACCTGAAGTCTTGGCTGGGGGTTCTGGCAGCTGGCACATGGTCTCCTGGTTCAGGGTGAAGGGCCGACACAAAACAGACTTGTTCTTCACCTGGCAGCGGCGGGGCCCCGACGGCCGCATGGCGTCCGTCTGGGTGCTGGCCTGCGGACGGACACAAATGGAAACATACCGTCTCGTCTTATTCCTAGTTTCATTTGAAGGTCCATTCGAGTCTACCTGAATGGACGTGTTTATTTAGTCGTTTATTTGCGCAGCCCTTTTCTTTTTACTGGCAGTACTTACGTGGTATATGGTCTTGTCATGGGTGTAAGGGATTGGAAGAGCACCTACAAAGAGAAAGGGAATCAATTGTATAATATATACCACCAGAATGGGTATGAATAGTAAATTACAAACCACTTTAATATCCAAGCTACATCTATCCAAGGATAGCTCTATGCATTGATCAGGGGAATATAACATGGCAAACATGGCAATTATTAGGCTAAGAAATACAGAGATACAACGATCTACGCATTAATACAACAATATGCCATGATGCTCAAACACCTCCTCTTATTAGAATCCAAAACATTTGTGATATATATGCATATATATATATATGTTGTAACACTATGGGTTAAGTGAAACGGAAATGACTGCCACTTCTCCGAACATCCCTCCTAACGGATGGTTCCACTGGAGTCACAAGGTGCAGAAGGTCCTTTGAGCAGGTGAAGGTGAACTGACCCGTGGCGTTGGGCCTCGCGGCAGAGTCGCTGGCCAGGCAGACCACGTCGCCCCCCACCGGGTTCATCTGGGAGGGGTGGTGGGCCTGACTGGGTGCTGCCCGGAGGGGAGGGGAGGTGGGGGAGAGAGAGAGGTTATCTTAGCTGTGGTGGCATAACTACATATACGTTGAGGGCATTTAGCGGACGCATTTATCCAAAGCGACTTACAATAAGTCCATTGGTCAGTAAGTAAGAGAAACAATACATTGCTGTCGGTACAGTACAGATATTCATAGAAACAAGTGCCAAGCACTAACAGTCGCTAGGTTAACCCATTCCCCTTATACAACAAATATAGCTAGGATAAGATGCTACCCAATGGCAAGTACTATTTTTAAGTGCCAGGATGTACAACATACGATAGGTGTGTAGGAGGGGTGTTTTTAGGAGAGAAAGGGGGGAGGAAGGGTATGAAGGTAAGGGAAGAGGCTATGCAGACTAGTCCAGGTGACCTCTGAACAAGTGAGTCTTGAGTGACCACATTATTGATTAATAATGACTGCGTGATTAGATTAGATTGAAACGCCACAACACTTTTCCTTATGTTTATCTGCATGTTGCCGTGTATCGTCTCACAAAATGTACACACTCACGCAAAGATGACGCGGACAACATAGACGCCGATGGTGTCATCTTACCGTGGGGCGGGGGTAGCGCCCGGCTGGCAGCGGTGGGGACGTGCTGGGTGGCGGCGTGGTGGGCGGCGATGTGCTGGGTGGCGGCGATGTGCTGGGTGGCGATGTGCTGGGTGGCGGCGGCGGCATGCTGGCCACTGGCTGGGTGGGCGGCGGCGGCGTGCTCAAAGTGCAGGTAGCAGTACTGCATCAGGCAGGCCCGGCCGCAGAAGTTGCGCACCGAGCTGGTGCACTGCAGCTTCTCCTCCAGGTAGCCCGGCTGCCTGCAGCCATCACACCGGGCCATCTGGACGGAGGGACAGGGACACACACACACACACACACACACACACACACACACACACACACACACACACACACACACACACACACACACA
>JAOPUD010000131.1:3179041-3189251 GCA_027122715.1 Trisopterus minutus
TTTGGGTTCCAGGCCCTCAGGGGGATGGTTTGGGTTCCAGGCCCTCAGGGGGATGGTTTGGGTTCCAGGCCCTCAGGAGACGCTGTCCTTCCAAAGGGGAACCTTCATGTGTTTATTCAGGTAGATCTGGAACTAAAGGTGAAGTGTGGAGGATTTAATGTCCTCTATAGCATTGTGGCTGCAGATCGCAACCAACTTAATAGCCACCCCCCTGACCCCTCCCTTTCCAGCACCCTAGGAAAAGTTACGGTGGCCTGTGAGAGGCCAGGTGGAAACTCCAAACTATATAAGTATATGTGACAACGCTCACTTATACACTGATACATTTTCTTTAGTCATTTAGTCTATAGAACTACAGGTCCTAATAAGTCAGAGCTCTCCTCTGCCCTCTGGACACCTGCTGGCCTGGGTGTGTGCAGAGGTACAGACGCCTAGACTGTTGAATGGAGGATCCATCGTTACATTCACATCTTCATCACGGTTATGGGGAAGGCTGGTCTTTATGTTAGGCCCTCTGTTGTGGCCCTCTGTTGAGACGGGGCTGAGTCTCTGACTCTCTGACTCAACTCTCACTGGGGGTGGGACCCAACATCCATATGGCGATATATCGACGCCCTTCTTTGCACGATTCCAGAATCGATACACTGCCGCAAAATATCGATTTAATATTTTTCTATTTAAAAAAAACAATATAGCCTATAATTACTTTTTTTCTGTTGTATTTTTAATGCTTTAATCCTGAAGAGTAAGACTGGGAATATCGCCCCAAATAGCTATATCTTAATTAATAAAACAAGGCGCTCTGAACAGATTTCCCTGCTCCTGGAGGTGGGGCTCAAAACATGAATGAAGGAAACTTGAACAGAAGTTAACTGAAGGCGCGTTCATGGTCCTGGTAATCACGAGACGCCTCGTCAGTGTAAAAGTGCTGCACAGCAGGGTTTTTTTTATCCAATAAAAAACAGTCAGAAGTAAACAGAACTTAGTAAAATCAGTTTCAAGTTTGCACACCTTTATATCCTATTAGCCTATCGCCTACTATCCTTTTGGTTTTATTTATGAGAAGCACATTGTATTGCCACTGTATGGAAGGCAACACTTGCGAAGGCTACACACGAGCTGGTTTACCAGTAACGTTTAAAACGAATAAACTAACAATAGAATTAATCATATTCATAATTAATATAGGCCTAATTACTATTTATATATAGCAATTACATGAATTATGCATATTATGAATTATATTGATAACATTAATATAATTATAACCGTATTATAATAATATGAATATTAATTCATTATTCATATGTATACCTCATTTCACAAACCAAAAATAACTTGATATTGTTCTCGGTAGGAGGTCCAATGGTCCCACCGAAATTATGTCGTTTCCGTTTTGTTAAAACTATGACAATTGAGTTAGTTTACGTTTAGTCATTTATAAATATGATACATTTATATTGTTCACTAACATGTTGTATATACTGGTCGTTCATTTGCCCGGTTTAAAGTAATAAAATAAAGTACCGAAACAAACAAAACAAAAACAGCACGGACCTCTGACGGAGCGGCACAGGAAGCAGGATGGGGACGCAAACTCGAGTGGATTGTTGCTGATATTTTCTCAGTCTGCAAACCGGGCCAGCCTTATGGTGTGGATTAAAATCTTTGATATTTTACTGATGAATGAACACGATGGCTGTTAGAGCAGTTGGCGTCGGAGGAATGGCATCCTTGTCTCGGTTTAAAGGTGCCCTGGTCGGAGCTGTGCTGGGGGACTGTGTTGGCGGCGAGTTTGAGGGAGCGGAGGAGGTGCCCATGGAAAACGTCCTGAGGCATTTGAATGGTCTGGACGATGAGACTAAAGGAGATGGTGAGAATGAGATCCGAAATGTGTACAATTCCGTTTGAGAATTGATAGTGACCAAGTGGAAAGGATAACATCATGCGTGTAATTGACAATGACTGTTTCCATTGGGCCCTTTTGCTTGTAGTTCCACATATTTCCCATAACATCTGTGTTTATTATTCAGTGGAGTTTAAAATACTATTACTTTGTGTGTGTGTGTGTGTGTGTGTGTGTGTGTGTGTGTGTGTGTGTGTGTGTGTGTGTGTGTGTGTGTCAGGCACCCTTGAGTACAGTGATGATACTGCAATGGCCCGGTGTGTGGTGCAGTCTTTGCTAACCAGGGCTGGCTTTGATGAGCAGGACATGGCTCGCAGGTGATTTATCCGTCATTTCACACAATTGCAACAAAGGCCAATTGTATCGTCTTTTTTATCAATGCTAATTGCAGCTCATTTCCAAGTTTATGTGAAACGGGATCTCCCCAATATAACAGATTTACCAGAAAGGCTACATTTTTCCTCAGCTTTCAATTGTGGCCACCTAAATGTGATGCATTGCTGCAACCACACCACCTGATTGTAACTGCACTCTCACTTTTTTTGCAGGTTTGCTAAGGAGTACAGTCTGGCTCCAGGTCGGGGCTACGGATCTGGGGTGATCCAGGTGTTAAAAAAGCTGTCTTCCTCGCAGCTCAGCGACGTCTACCAGCCCGCCAGGGACCAGTTCAACGGCCGCGGCTCCTTTGGGAACGGCGGGGCCATGAGAGTGGCTCCCTTTGCACTGGCTTTCCCAGACCTCTCCGACGTTAAGAAGGTATGCCCGCCATGTCGCCCCCGTGGCGCCACGGACAATGCTGCGTTGAGGCACCCAGCCATCAGAGTAATGGGAGGCGGTCATTTAAATTAAATTAAATTAGCTTGTGCTCACTCACAGTCTTACAAATGTGAATTAATGTACTTCCTTCTTACTTAGCTATGCTTAATATATTTACTGACTAAATAACTGCGCTTTTATGTCCCTCTGCTTTACAGTACAGCCGCTCCGGAGCCATGCTGACACACTCGTGTTCGCTGGGCTATAACGGAGCGGTCCTGCAGGCCCTGGCCGTCCACCTGTCCCTGCAGGGGGCGCTAGAGCTGCCCGCTCAGTTCTTGGATAAGCTCATCAGCGAGATGGAGGAAGTGGAGGACGAGGAGGCCTCGCGCAACGACGCCAGGGCGTGAGTGTCCCTGCACTACTACTACAGTATGACGCTGACGCCTGCCCCCGAGGCAGCCCGCCTCCCTGGTGCCCACGCGTGGGGGCCTGTGGTTATTGTTAACCTTGTTGTTGTTGTTGTTGTTGTTGTTGTTGTTGTTTCGACTGGTGATGCTCAGTCACTACGAAGATACAGCATCTGGGGAAAAAGATAGATTGCAATAGTTTCCTTCGATGGACTTGAAATGAATGCATGTTTTGTTTGCCGTAGGATCTTCTCCTGGTCTATGTGTATATAAGTGTATACAAGTGTCAGGGCATTCTTCACAAAGGTTGTGTGGTGTTGGGGAAACGATTGTGGGAGCCCATTAAACCTTTTAAGTTCTGGTATGCTTGTTCTTTTCTCAAGGTTGAAGGAGGCGGAGAAGCCTTTTTGCGAGCGTCTTTATAGACTGAGAGACCTTATGGACAGGAGCAAGGTCAGCATAGAAGAGGTCATATGTGAACTCGGTAAGTGTTTTGACCGGCATTTGAACTACAAAATCAATAATTAAATGATCCGATACTTAAAGCCATATAAAACATGGAAATGTTTAATGTGTTTTCTTTGGGACTTGCTTCTCTATTTTTACTTCTTTAAAGCAGCACCTTGTTTTATGTCTTCAATAGAAAAATTATTATTGGCATGGTTGTAGTCCATTTTATGTACATCTCTCACCTTCCATCTATCCTTCCTTTCTTTCTTTCTTTCTTTCTCTGTTTCCCAGGTAACGGCATCGCGGCGCTCCACTCCGTGCCCACCGCCATCTTCTGCGTCCTCCACTGCCTGCAGCCACGGGAGAGCCTGCCGCAGCACTACGGGGGCCTGGAGAGGACAATGGCCTACAGCCTGGCCCTGGGCGGCGACACCGACACCATAGCCTGCATGGCGGGCGCCATCGCGGGGGCCCACTACGGCGTGGAGGTCATCCCCGAGGCGTGGATGAAGTGCTGCGAGGGGGCCAAGGAGGCGGAGGTGACGGCGCAGCGTCTGCACGCACTCTACCACCAGCGGGCCCAGGGGGGTGCCAGCGCCCCGGGCAGGGGGGGCGGGCTCGGGAGCGACGCACCAACCGGGGACGAACCGCTCTGAGGCGGCACACCGCAATGAGGAGTCGCCAACGACGCCCACGGACTACAACAAAGAGACACGACGAGGGGAGCGAGGGACGGGGCAAGGTCCACTCACACAGACAAGTTGTTGTTTTGTTTTTATATGCCCACCGTAACAGATTCATCCCAGTTTAGTGTACATAACCCCGTTGATGTAAGAAACCGATTTAACTGAATTTAATAATTGTTAAACTGTTGCTTCTTGCTTTAAAAGCCTCATCAACTTTGGCCATTTGCCACGTGTGCCAGAACTTGGTGGCCACGAAAATGATCGGTTGGTTAAATTTGAAGAATGTGAATAATTTGCAAGCCACACGTATATCATATTTAAATATGAAAATATAGGGATCCGCACAGCTGGATCTCCCTGGCAAAAATACAATTATCATTCAGATAATCAATAATAATAGTGTGTACATACACTCCCACTGTTTACATAGCACACCTTTCTTTATCCTCTTTTCCATCCTCCTTGTGGTTCTGATCAACAATATGTTGGCATGTCAAAGTTGCACTAGTATCAAGTATGAATCGACCATGACTTGTTTAATGGTGAACCTTAATGGTTGTCAGTGTTTCTTTTTATTGTTACATTCATGTCATTTGTGGGGTACAGTGCGATTCCACACCTTAAAATGTCTTTTTCCAACACAGTGTAATTTAAATCAATGTTCTATACTTGCAGTGTAATTCATAACGTCTAAAATAAACTTTTATGTATATTTCAGAACGGTGGCAGCCTAGTCATGGTGCTACATCTCATTTTCATTTTTTACTGGTGTGTTTGAATCGAAACTGAGCTTTCTTCAATTTACACTGGGTCCAGTTTTTATCAGTAATCAGATCTGTAGATTGAAAGGCCTTGTGAGACCATCCCGATCTCCTAAGTTAATATTCTGTTCCTCTTTGGAGATCAGTCTGACCTCAAGTGTCAGGAGCAAGAGTGAGAGAGTTTTTTTGCATACAAAAGGCTGTGACCATACTAAATAGATTGCGATCTGATATACATTGCAAAACGGCAAAATGTTTATCAGGAGGTTCTCAGAAGATTGCGGCCTCATATCTTCTGAAAGAATTGTTGATGGCGCTGGTAATTTAAAGATAACATATACCCTGGTAAATGTGTGACAGTGATCGTCATTGCATGTCATGCTCATGCATTGAATGCCTTGCTCAAACTAAAGCTTGAAACTTTCACATTTCAAGTTTGGCATTGTAAATAGACTTCTTTGTACAGTATTGTTTCTTTAATAAAAATGTTGGTGTTAAAAAAATACAGTAGAATGATTATGTTGATGTTTGACATCAATAAACAAATGGGTAAAAAATTTACTAATTCAGCCATACCCATTTCTAGTACAAGTCAATCACATGTAATAATTGTACAAATACACCTTTAAGAAAAATAGAGAGAACAATAAATGCACTGGTAACATATTCATTATTATTTCATTTCAATCCAATCAATCAATGGTGAGGTCAGAGGTGCTCACTTCTTTCATTCTTCCTTCCTGTCATCTGTGTCAACATATTTAGGTGTAAAAGTGCCTACATTTTTAGTGGTGAGAGCGACAAACAGTTACTGTGTTCCTATTAGTCCACTTGTTCACTACGCAGTACACTATCTAAGGCGCACCACCCTTTTGTAGTGCTGTCAAAAATAAGAGTGTGGATTCCTATATAGTACACAACCCATGATGAACAGCAAAATAAGTTTACAAGTGATGCACACTTATTTCTGCACTATATCCCATGATGCAAAGTGGTTTTCATTGTCATCAGACTCATCCAATAGAGATGGTCGGCACATAGGAGTTATTTATGCAAATGAGCTTTCTCGGGCTGACATCTCACACGTGTCTGCTTGATTATGCGACCAATACACGTCATGCCGACCGTTTAACACTGGTGCATAGTGCTATGGGAATGAGGGCTTTGGGATCTTCAGAGGATCTTCAGAGGATCTTCAGAGGTTCTTGTCCGCAGGGGCAACCTCCAGGAAGAGTTGTAGGAACAGAGTAATCCTGGTCAGTAGACCTGGGCAGAGCTTGTAATGGATGACTGGTATGTAAACTAAAATCCCACTGAAGATGAATAGAGTGACATAGAGATACTCTATTTGAGGATTGTCTATAATGGGTGCCAGTACCAGAAAGATGGCTGCAATGAGGACCAATATGGGGATTATGATAGGAACCTGGGAAGAGAAGAGAGGGATGTGTTTTCTGCATATAACTTGCATCAACAGAATCTGAAATCGATGTCGATTGTTTAACAATATGTTTTATCATTTGGCTTCACTTATGTTTGGTATGATTATGAGATGCATAGAAAGTGATATATCTGAATTATGTTAGCAAATAGGCTACTTTAAATTAATTAAAATTTTAAAAATATAAAAACATTAAAAATATGCAATTGACAGATTAATTGCAGCCACTTTCTGTTTTTTCCATGGGATTTGTTAAATGAATAACGAGTATCGTTGACACAGTTGACATGAGGTTTCATTTGTGCTTAAACCACCTCCATACCTTGTAGGGTCGAGGGAGTTCAGGTTTCTTGATCTTGAGGTAAAGGAGTCCCGAAATTGTGATTGCATAGAAAAACCAGGCAGTAAAACTGAAAAGAAAGAACAAATATTATTGTCCTTACGTTTGGGTAAATAAGAAACCCTAAAATGCAACAATAACAATAGAATAATAATAATTACATAAGGAACCAATCTATGTTTTTTGTTGTAGGGCCTACTTTTTTTTAGGAACCAATACATTTAGGCCTGTCGGATCGACTGGCTACCTGAAGAAGTTGACGATAGATTGGAAGTCCCCTGGAATCAGCACAATAAGGGAGATGACTGTAGTAAAAATCAGCGCAGGTGAGGGCGTCAGTCTGTGCACATGGGCCATGGCGAGAATATCTGGCTATGAAACAAAGGAAGAACAAATACAGTAGCGCATCAACTATTATTAAAAAAAATACGTATTTAATAAACAACACATCATCATCCTCAGGACCGCCAACACATTAACCACAAACAGCACCACCATCATCATTACCAGTAGGCCTATACCCACGACTATCTCCACCACTATCATCGTCAGAAATCCTAACGTAGGCCAAGTCAAATTGTGTCATGTGACAACGAACCATGCAATGTGGACGTAAGAACAAAAAATGTCTGCGTGGTGGAAGGTATAGGTGCTCACCATGTGTCCTTCCCTCGCCGCCACGAAGCACACGCGGCCCCCGCTGAAGAAGGTCCCGTTGAGCGATCCGAACGCAGACAGCGCCGCTGCCACGGACATGATCCAGCCCCATCCGCCCAGCACTTTGTTACTGCCGACCACAAAACAGTCACAGTAAAGCCATGGTGTTCGTGGTCGTTCACCCATTATCTCGTTGAATAACAGCTCTTTATAATTGCGTGACATCGCACACGGGCCGGGCCCGTGTCTTCTTACCCCCAGGTCACTGCCACCGCGCTGGAGGACATCAGCTCGGCGGGGGTCATGACCATCAGGTAGCTCACGTTGACCAGGAGGTACAACACCGTCACCATGGGGATGGCGATCAGGACAGCCCTGGGAAGATTCACCTGCAAGAGGGGAACATAAAGGACATGTCTCTGTTGTGTTTTCTGGATTTTATTGCATGTCTTTTTTTGTACGCTGATTCAGAAATCAATGCACAAAAAGTCATGGTGGAGGAAATAAAATGCGTAGGTTCCAATACCTTATAGGAAAGAGATTCAGACTCAGTCAGGCATTAATCCACAACTCAAAGGGCAGGGCTTACTCACATGAGTATTAATCACAAAGTGATTTATTAGTTTATTAGCCTTTAAGCCTCGTTTTTTTATTCCTGGTGTTATCATAGACCAACAATTTACAACAATTATTAACACCATACCATTTTAAAAACTTTAAAAAAAGAAAAAAGAGAAACAACCTCTGGCCTTTCCAGTTCCTCTGTGACACTGTTCAAGTTGTACCAGCCTGCGAACGACCAGAGCCCCTGATAGAAAGCCATTCCTAGAGTGCTGAGACTTAACTGGGTCCCTTTAAATGCATTTTCAACATTTAGATTCATCGAAATGACATGGGTGGTCTTCCCGAGGCTCACCCACCCTCCAATAACGATGGTGATCAGTGCAAACACCTTGGCCACCAAAAACACCACCTGGACTCGTATGGCCAGGCGCACGTTCAACACGTTCACCGTGGCTGTCAACAGGATGGCCGCGGCCGCAGTGCACTTTAAGATCAACGGCGGAGGAGCACAGTCGGGATAGAAAGGGGCGATCACATATTCTGCGAAGCTCAGAGAAATGGCGGCAATGCCTGCAGGTTTCACGACTAGGATGAACGTGATCGCGGCGAAGAAGGCGGGACAGGGGCCGTATATCCGCAATATGTAGATGAAATCCCCGCCAGATTCCGCTATGATGGTCCCGATTTCAGCGTAGGAGAGCGCTGCCAACATAGCGACCAGACCAGAGAGCGTCCATATCAGTAAGCTGGCTCCTGGGCTGCCGACGTTGGAGAGCACAAACTGTGGGGACATGAATATGCCAGATCCGATCATTGTCCCTGCAACCAGCGAGACACCCCCAATCAAACCCAGCTCCCTATTTATTTTCAGGCCTTCGTGCGCTTTGCCCGCCATGGTGGAAAATATCCGATAGACTGTAGGCTGCAGACTGTCTGCTTTGTTATTTAGGAATACCAGAGACAGGTGTAATCATAAACTTAAAGTGCAAATTGCTCAGAGTTAATATGAACTAGTATTAACTTTTGTAATGAAAAGTTTGGGTCATAGGTGAAGATTGTCATAATCTTATCTGTTGTAGGCCTATATGATACAAGATAATAATAAAGGCTATACATACAGTTCATAAAGAGATAGGAGGTTAGGCCGATGCATAATTCGTGTTAGATATGCATAAGACATATAGGCCTAACTGTGCTTCATTAATGAGGTGTCTTGGCTTCAATGCCACTAGATGATGAAGTTGGCATTATGCGGATGGTAAACTCCTATTCCGAATACCAAGTCAACTCCAAGGGAAAAAGAGAAAACCGAATTGCTCTCCTGTCACTCACCAAGACCAACATAATATAAAACCAGTAGCAGGTGGCCCTAGTGCATCAGGGTTGATGCCACCTGATGCACCGTGCCTTACCCAATGCTGTGTTCCCCCCGTCCCCAGTTAGCACCAGAGCTGGGTACTGAGTGGGCAGTGTTGTGCAAGTTCACTAGTTCAACTAGTTAACGTGAACTAGTTTAAAGTTCAGTTCATATAATAGAAAATTAATAAATTCACGTTCATAGTTCACCAGTTTAGTTTTGAAATTAATTGGTTAGTGTTCTGTGGGAGTGAGTATTCTTTGCGAGTGAGTATACGGTGGAAGTGAGTATTCTGTGGGAGTGAGAATTCTGTGGGAGTGAGTATTCTGTGGGAGTGAGTATTCTGTGCTTATCTTTTAATATGAATCCTCTCCATTACCAGCTTCCCATCACTACAAACTCAGATTGCTGTGGGTATTTGTACACCTGTTTCATTCACGACTAAGGCAGTAACTCTATTGAATAAACATGTAATCTCGACCTAAGCATCAACTCAGAATGTCACAAAATCTGAACTGGTTCAAGTTCAATTTCAGTTAAAAATAAATTCAGCTCAGTTCAGTTGTTATGGGAGTGGGGAGTGGCCGGCCCAGATGGAAGGACCAATGAGGGCACAACTGAGGACATCATCTTCACCATGTGCATACATGATAAAAAGCTCATCATTGATTTACAATTTAGTTGCAAGGTGCAAACAAGTTAATGTTAACCTATAGGCCTATGTGTAATAAATTAAGGTTTCGGCGAAGATCCACATTGTTAAAATAAAAAAATAAAAAAGTTTATGGAACTCAATTATTCATTTAGTCCGACACACACACACACACACACACACACACACACACACACACACACACACACACACACACACACACACACACA
>JAOPUD010000131.1:3205801-3221391 GCA_027122715.1 Trisopterus minutus
ACACACACACACACACACACACACACACACACACACACACACACACACACACACACACACACACACACACACGTGATTGAAAGAAAATCGATCACCTTGAAAACCACCAAAGCAATAACTAACTGACGAGTGTGTGCATCCACGTGGCATCCAATGAAAACCATGAAGACGTAGGCTGTTATACAATGCTGTAGCATTTATTTTACCTTACAAGCATCTGGAAATGAAACTGGCAATTACCTCAGAAAATATTGAACAAGCCACGGAAAAGAAGGGTGGAAGTCTGTAAATGTACCTGAAATATCTTGAGGAGAATGTTGAAACTTAAATGGAAGAGAATTGGTGGATTTACACTGAGAGATGTTTTGTGTTCTTGCAAAGGGGGTCAAAAGGTTGCAGTTAATCACATTTTGTACAGCAATAACTACGACGTACTACCCACCCAAGAGAAGAAAATCGAAATAAATATCTCATGATAGTAGAATTTGTAACAATAAATACATATCCCGATTACATAGCATAGGCCAAATGTGTACAATAACTTTAAGAAAATTTAAAGGTTTCTGAAGTATCTGTTTCTATGATACCTAATTGACACAACGGAGTGGACAAATGAAAGAATACATAAATAATGCATAAACTGGTGACTTAAAAGCAAAGTGGGGTTGGTATTATTACGATCTAAAGCTTCCTTTAAAGACGAGAGGCCTAAATAGCTTTGCTGAAATGGTTGGCTCGGACAAGGACATCATATTCGCCAAGGAACCTTTAGTTGGGCTTGCCTACATAAGATTACATCAGTGGTATAAGGGCTTGCCCAGCGGACAGTATATATTTATAGTTATTATTAATACAGCCTAGCATAAGGCTATTTGTAATCTACTGCCATGGAGAAACATGCCGGCAACTGTGTTGTAAATACATTAACACATGTTATAACAGTACTATAATGGTGGCTACTGGGAGGTTTATGCCTTACAAGGGAAATTCATTCTTCATATGGTATCAACAACACCTTTAAAGTCATCCATCAATTATGAAGTGTGAGAAGTATACACCGAATAATATCAATAATATTAATATCAAAACCTAATTTGCATGATCTACTGTTAACACTGAATGTATTCACAAACATATATGAACATGAATGTAAACCACCAGCATATTATGTCATACTATATGTCCATTAAATATGAATGCTCGATTTGTAATTGGAAAGTGGCTGCATTGCAATTTGTAATATATGGAGATCAAGTGTCAAAGATTACCACATCAACAGGCCACGTTAGTGCGATGTATACAGCACCATTGACTTTGGATGTTGACGTTTAATTTGCATTAGGAGGCACCCTTGCCCTCAATAGGTTGTTTACAGATTGCGTATGCAAGGACTGTACATGCACTGAGGTTTACATGTTGTTAACGTATGAACTTTGTAAGACACATTTCTATGAAGTCGGGCAACGCTATTCTACCACATATAACATAAGGACATCGTTCCTACACTTACGATGCCAATATTATGCACTTGAAGTGAAACTACTAGACATTATGGATTGTAGTCATGCTGAATGTTGTTACATGTTCCATTCTAGTAATAAAGTATGCATTCAACTATTGTAATACACTAGATAATAGAGGCAAACATAGTTATTGGAAACATGTACAGTACATGACGTAACCACTTGTTATGGTCCCCTTGTAAATTAATTGTTATCGTGGGCTTGCAATTGTAATTATCAACCTTGTAAAAACATTTCACACATTGTAAAAGAAACAACTTTTTTTCTTGTACTTTTTTAATATGTTTTATCTTATGCTGGAGTAAGGATATTTGCAATAAATGTTTAGGACATATCTTCAACCATAACTATAAAGAAGATTTGCAAAGAGAAGAAGGACCTCCTTTATTTCTCCTCAATGTGAATTGGACCATTGGTCGTAGGACTATTGGGTGACGTGTATTTCAAACGGTAACTGGCCACTCCCATGTATCAGGTGTGTGTATTTGTAGAGCTGTAATGATATGGATTCGATAAACAAGCATGCAAAGCACAATGTTGGAATTACCTGTTTAGTCAATAATTGATCACAAAACGTATTTTGTAGGTATATTTATTTGTGAGGAAATAATTATTTTTCTCTGTGTCAGATTTAAGTCATGAGTACACCTATGTATTTTCACTTAATGGGACATAAAACATATGCTTAATATAATCTTAATTTATATGAAACAGATAAGCAAACACTTACAGGATTTACCAAACCTTAATTACCTACTTTAATAATCAGTAATTAAAATGAAAACAAGGTCTGGTTGGGATTTCTTTAAGGTCCGTGGATTCAGGCTCTATTTTGCTGGGCACCTTAAATCAATTAAATGTCAATCAATAAATATCCTTTAATAAAACAAAGGAATTCACTCCCTTGCCTGTGCACTGCAATACATCAATCCATACAGAGAACATATTGTAGTCATATGTTATTTTGTTATGTTATTTGAGCACATATCTTTACCTAACAGCTGCAGGGACACGTCTTGACCCATTCCAGCTGTACCATGAACCTGGACAGAACACTGAATGAAATTATGAAATTAAATTATGAAATTATTAAAATAAAATAAAAAATACATATAGCCTATTATAATGTCTGTCCACTACAAAACATATTATTTCTCGTACTCCATTAGTTAGACAATGCACTCAAAGTGTTTACATGAAGTAGCCTATCGCATCAAGAGGACGGTTTACAACCGACATCAACCCATGTGATTGGAGCACAACGCCACCCCTGTGCCATAGGTGGCGCCACCACACATCGGTCTGCCTTTCTTACTTCGAAATATTGTGAAAGAAGAACCCAACACGCTAAAGGTGACTGACAAAGTAAGAATACAATTAGCAATAATTTACGTACGTTCATATTCTATAGGACAACTTGGTAATATGCTGACCGTGTGGTCTTGCAATGTGTTGTTTTATGCAGGCTCATGGATGCAGGAATAGCAGAATGCGATAAAAAAAGACTCGTCGAGACAGGATGTACTTTTCTGTACATATGAATAATCTGCATCACTAATCTGACACATCTTCTATAAACGCTTATTTCGATAGTCAGACATATAATATGTCAGATGAAATAAATAGTCACTGCTGTTGCCATAGCCGCGGTTATGAGTGGGCTACCTACTACTAACTCGACTCCAACCATGGTCTCTATGTTGTGTTTTGTTTCTGATCAAAGATATTGGCCACAATGTTGTTATTGTGTTTCTGGTCACTATCATCTGTGATTGTGTTTCTAGTCGCATATATTGTTCAGTACTTTGTGTAATTTCGTTTCTGGTCAAAGATATTGGTCACTATATTCATTTTTGTGTTTCTGGTCAAATATATTTATATTCTGTTTCTGTGTTTCTGGTCACAGGTCTCCAACATGCAGGGTTTGCTGGTAGAGGCGCTTGCTCTGCGGCAGTTGGGAAGACTCAACCCGCGGCAGATTCTCACCCCCGGTTACGGATTCAAACATGCGACCTGGTGCCCCAGGACCATGTACACACGCCAGCTCTGGGGGTCGTCCGTTTGCTTCAGGTTAGGCTCTCACAGGCCAGTGGTCCGTGGCAGAGACTCTGTTCGAAACTGGTCATTGCACCAGTTGAGGTTCAAAAGCAGCAAAAAGAAAGGCTTAGCAAAGGTACTGGAGGAGGAAGATGAGCGTGACACGGACGACAGTGACTCTGATGATGAGATTGAAGAAGACCCCAATTTGCCAAAAGACTACAAGGATTTAGAAAAGTTTGTACAGTCTTATCGCTACGATGTTATCCTGAAGTCTGGATTGGATATGGCTCGCAAGTGAGTGAGTATATACAAGCTGTGTAGGTATGGTAATGCATTTTGATTAGTCTCAGCTCTCCCTGACCTGCTTTGTTTTGCTCTGTCCCGGGAATAGTAAAATTGAAGATGCTTTCTACGACAACAAGCTTCGGCTGAACGGGCAGAAGCTCATCAAGAAAAGTAAATCGGTGAGTTCACAGCTAATAAGGTGAACGTGAATGAATACCAAATCGAGGCACACATTTGTTTGTACATTTTGTGGTGGTTTTTTTTTGGTTCCCTCTATAGGTGAAAGTAGGAGACACTCTGGACCTGGTAGTGTCTGAGAGTGGTGAAGGGAACACTGTTACTCTGATGAGAGTAATCTTCAAGAAGGAACTGGGTGAATCCAACGATGGAGAGAAGCACAAAGTGGCCCTGAGACGCTGGAAGAATTTGGAGCTCTCCAAGGACGAGGCATTCAAGCCATGATTTTGAAGAATGACTATACTGATAAATGGCCTCAAGGCAACTTGAATCCAAGCAAATATGAAAGAAGTTATGAAGTGCATGTTGGAACTCTATGGATGTTTGTTTTCTGTTAGGGGGTTGGTGACTTATATATTTAAAGGTGCCATGACATGCCACCAGGTGTGGTGTGATTAGCTGTTACAAGCTGTTTTGAAAATCTGTCTGTTATGACAGGTGGGCGTGTTCACCTAGATGTGTGACAGATAGATGAGCAACTGGTAGGCTGATAGACTGATCTAGCCAGCACACATCTAGGAGGACACGCCCACCTGTGATGTCATAAGACAGATTTTCAAACCGCTTGTAATGGCTTCAATTTATGTTTTTTTCTTTTAAATAAAGCTGAAAGTTATTTTGTGAGAATCAAGTGTCTGGACATTTATTTGCCTGATGGAATATATTTGATATGTCAATTTGGTTTTAATCCATCAATTCAGAATTTAAAACAAAATAGTTCAAATAGATCTGCTTCTTTTGAGACTTGAATTAAATCTGAAAAATTACCGATGTGACAAAAAAAACCTCATCCCTTAATTCTTCAACTAGTTTTTATGAATGTGATTTTTATTTTAAAAAAAAAGGTTAACATGACCCATTGTCATTGTTAATAGTTTTTATATATAAACTTCTATAAGAAGGTTTAACATAAGCAAAGTGGTTCAATAGACTGAAATAGAAACAAATCACATCTGATTCATTAACTATTCTATTAGCTAACATTATTTTTAAGCTGCATCAGTTAATGTGTACATAAGCTATGGCAGTTTGGCTCATAAATATACATGTTATTACTCAGCATTCGAGTACTCGAACAATAATTTCTACTGTTATGGTCAAAAATAAAACGAGACCAAAGTTAGTGCTGATTGAAAACCTACATAGGACTGCTGTAAAAGTTTTGACAATGCAATTGATTGAGCTTATATAGTGTGCAATAATTTTCATGACAAAGACAGTTGTTGCCATAACAGCAAATTATTGTGACTAAAACACAGTGCTCGATCTTTTGGCCTTCTTCAGAATGTCACACTTCTTCCGATTGGGGCGCCGGCACCGTTCGTCGATGCTGGGCACGCATTCGTAGTGCCACACCTCCTCCATCTTTTCCACAGGGTACACCGCCTCCACATAATGGCGGATCAGCCGGAGGCGCACGGGGTCCAGCTGCTTCTTGTTGCACGCCCCCGAGTGGTTATACTGAAGCCGCAGGTTCTCCTGCGTGAAGAGTTCTGGGAAGAGACGCACCAGGAGGCGGGCGGCGAAGTTCCCCACGGAGAGACTCTGCTGCACGACCTCCCGCACCTCGGCGTCCGAGAGCAGGCACACGGAAGGCACGGGGAAGTCGGGTGCGGTCACCGAGAGCTCGTCCAGCGGTATCTTACAAAAGTCTTTGCTGCTCTTCTCGGGCGGCGCGGCGGGGGTCTGCGTGCAGTCCGTGTCCTCCCGCAGTGCGTCGCCGTTGAACGGGTTCCCTGGACAGTCTGCGTCGCTGGCCTCGGGCTCCCTCTCGTGGACGTAGACCTTCCGCTGCTGCTGGTAGGACCGCCGCTGCTCCGTGTCGCGTCTCCTGCAGCGCTCGTCCAGCTTGCCCACAAACTCAAACATCCACACGCGGTCGTTCTTGGCCTGAGGGTACAGCAGTTGGACGTAGTGCCGGATCAGGTTGACGCGGACGGGGTCCAGCTGCTTCTTGCCCAGGGAGCCGCTGCAGTTGTAATGCTTGCGCGCGTTCTCCGGGGTAAAGAGCTCGGGGAACATCAGCACCAGAATCCGAGACGCAAAGTTCCCGATGGACAGGCTACAGTCGTAGTTGCTCTTGAGCTGTTCCTTGGAAAGGAGATATTCTTTGGGAACGCTGAAGTCTGGCAGAGGGATTTCCATGTCATCAAAATCCACAGGGACAAGAAGAGACTTTTTAGACCTACGATTGGGCTTTTCATGGTCAAACATATTTGGGAACCTTATCAAGGAGACATCCTCCGGAAGGCCGGCCAAGTCATAGCTGTTATTACTGATGTTGTCGTGTTCACCCTCGTTAATGTTGCTGTGGACACTCTCTATTGCATCCTCCATATGCTGAACGCACACCTGGAGCCATGTGTCCTCAGGCACTTCAGGGAAATTTGATTCCATGTACTTCCTTATTATTTCCAACCGGTCAGACTCCAGCAGTAGCTGTCCGACACCGTGAAAACCACTGGCTCCCTCTGGGAATTTACCTTCCTCGAAAATCTCAGGGAAAAGACGATGAACAAGGAAGATAACAAAGTCTTCGGGGGAGGAGAACTCATCCAAGTCGTCCGTGAGTTGGATGTCAGAGGCCAGGTCTGAGTTAGCCATGTTGTTTTGGTCCTCCATCGAGAGGTGCTCCTCCTCGCCCACCTCATTAATAAAGTGGCAGGTCTCTGCAAGTTCCGCCTTGATTCCCGTATCTATGATTGTCTGCTTTCTTTGCATGCGGGCACTCTCCATATCCTTTTGTGCACAGAAATGATTAAACAAGTCATTGATCTGCATCAGGCATTCCTCCTGCCACACGTTGTTGTTCTTGACCAACGGGAAGCACACCTCTACGTAATTGCGTATGAGCTGCAGATGCAGCGAGTCCAATGTTCTCTTGCTTGCGATGCAGCCGTTGGTGCACTCGCTGGCCTTGAAGAGCTCCGGGAACAGATGCACCAGCAGCCGACAGCCCAGCTCCCCGGCGCCCGAAGTCTGCTCCATCAGCTGATGCAGCTCCTCGCTGGTCAGCAGGTATTGCGGGGGAGGCTGGAACTCGGTCACCATCTCGCCCGGCTTGATCTGCTTCTTAATGCGTATGACCTCTAGGGACAGCAGGTCCACCTTGCTGTGCAGCTGGGTCATGCTGGAGTTGAGCGTGTTGAGGATGAAGAACATCTTCTCGATCAGCGGATAGAGGCCGCCGTCTGCCGGCGAGCCCTCGCCGGGCGCCCTCGCCGCGCTGGAGAAGGCTTCGAACTTGCAGTTCTCCTCCGGACTGTGGAACTCCGAGGTGAGGGGGCTCCCGCAGTCGAGCTGCTGTGCCCCCACCTGAACGGCCGACGTCTCCGAGCTCGGCGTGACACGCTTCTCGATGATCCTGTGGGAGATGCCAAACAGGGGCCTCCGGTACGAGGTTCTGCTTGTGGGCTTGTCCCGGCCGCAGTCCATCGGGTCACCGGGGGCCAGGCATGGTAGGGATCGCTGGAGGCTCTCCTCGGTCAACTGCTTCTTGATCTAGAATGAGACGACAATAAAGCCCCTGGAGGTTTTTTTTGCCATGCAGCAGAATGTTGATCTTTAACACCGTTAATTAGCCGACACACAAACACATTGACACCTTTGTGAAACTTTCTTGCTTTTTTTTTTTTGTTGCACAATTTCTTAATTGCCATGCATTGAACAGAAAGCCCTTACCTCCTCAGAGACTCTGAATATCTTGCGGCTCGTGGACTTTTCGTTTACATCTGAGCCCATCTCCGCAAATGTCCGTTTCCCAGTCTCAGTGGCCCCAGGGGAACCCCCTCCCAGTCCTTCGACTGGCACAAAGATTGCAACATCATCCGTCTCTTCCTTAAGGTCCTGGACAAGCTGTTGTTCTGCAAAGAATAATCAGCATTGCGTTTACCTCTGCGATACCATAGTGTGGTAATCACATGAAACAATCTGAAAAAAGCCCCAAAGAAAAAAACACGGCTGACTGCACTGAGAGTTGCGATGCGTTTTATTTCCAAACGTAAAGCCTGGTTAAAATCTCTGGCAGCCAACTCACAATAAATGCATGCGGAACGTACCTTCCCCAAGCATACCTTCTTTTGAAATGTCCCCATTCTTGGAAGAACTCATATCCTTAGGGTAAAAGAAAAAAATGTCATGACATACAACATATCTTGTGATATTATAACTGTCTTTTTACAATATATATAGTATAACTAAAAGATGTTTCTAGAGGCTTCATAAGGAGAGCCTTAGCTCCTACTGAATAAGGCTAATTTAACCCATGGCTCCTACTGGCTAAAGGACACTTAATCACTAAAAACCTTCCTTGAAGAATCAACATCCGATGCATGTTGTATACAGCTGACATTTCTGGCCATAGTGGTATAGTGAATGCCTTCCATTTACCATCATGTTTACTTGAGTAACTTTTTCAAGTAAATCATTGTTTTATAACGATGATTTAAAGGATTGGTGAGGTATGGTTGGTTAACAATAATCTTGTCTGAATGCATATTCGTTTCAATACTGTAACCCTCAACTGTTGTCATGGGGGAGCTAGTGTCATTACAGCATCGAATGCAATTAGTCACTGTAATCAACTGCATTCTTGACGTGCTTATGTTTCAGGGCTTAATGGTTCTGCTCCGTTATGTTCTTGACACTTTGTGCCAAACGTCAAACTGGGATCAGTGATAATTTTGCGTGTCACGGACGTGTGGGCTGCGAGGCTCCCCCCGGGTTGTCCCCCTCCGGGTTGTCCCCCTCCAACCCCATGCGTGTCCGACCCATGATGTGTGTACAAGTAGGCTGTCACGAGCAAGGTTAGACCACCACTTCCTCATTCTTCATTTAAAGCTGAACAAATCCTCTCCAGACCGCTGCACTACACAATGCCCACGTTATGAGGAGTATCCAGTAAAACATCCCAAACTTCTACAATCCAAAACCGTGGACCACTGAAAGCACGCACACTCAAAACATGTTGACACAGAGCGCACACGCTAAGTGCGTGTTTTGAACTGTAATGACGCGGCAGTGTTTGCGTGGACGATTCTTCTCCCCTCTCCACAGAGTACTGGCTCTTAAGAATGGGTCTTAATTCATACGCCGTGGGTTCATTCTCACCTTTCACGATTCCATGCAATCCTTCAGATGGGTCTTGCGAGTGTTAGGCACGTATACACAGGCCCATCCTATGTTTTTAGGCACATATTACAAATGTGGTTCGTGTGTTGTTGCTGTTTTCCCCTCGCTTGTCTCGCTGCCTTCTCGCGTGACGTGACGGTTCCGCGCGTGCTGTGTCACTTCCGTACAGCTGAGCGTGGACGGCGCGCGGCGTGGACCGCCGTGCGTGGACCGAATCCCGATCCTAATTACTTTTATTTACATCTTATTGCACACAGTAGGTACACAAGAGTACTATTCTTAGGCTTGGTTCCTCAACCGCGCCACATGGCATCAACAATACAAAATAAAGTAAATAAAGATAAGTAAAACATAAATAATGTAAAAAAAAAAGAAAAAAAAAAGAAATAAGTAACAAATAAGTTACAGCATGGATCACAATAAATAGTAATAATAATAATACTACTACTACTAATAATAATAATAATAATAATAATAATAAAGCAAGTAATAATAAGAGAAACTTAGACAGTGGTCATAACTAAGTAATAACCAGTAATGAGGTGTAGTAAGGTGTAAAGTGTAACTGTAAAAGTGTTCAAGTGGTACTAGCCACAACACGGTTGCTGGACAATGGCGTGACTGTGGAGAAGGGGCGACACTTAACGTTAAACTTTAACTTTAAATGTTAAGCTTAATGCTCATCCACACGCGTGGGGGTCAAATTAAACGCCGAAAGTACTTGTATTTACAGTCAAGAGACTTGAATAACAGCGTAGTATGAGCAGAAATTCATCACGTGATGAGGCCTACATCGTGATACTGATCAATTATATTTGCTGCGTGCGTTCGTGTGTGTGTGCGTGTGTGTGTGTGTATGTGTGTGTGTGTGTGTGTGTGTGTGTGTGTGTGTGTGTGTGTTATATTGCTTGATATATTACATGTACAAATATGCATTCACGTATTTAATCTATAGAGAGATAAAGAGATGTGTTCGCTCTAGAACTGTACAGAAACACGAACGAAACACCATGCAACTGAAATACACATTGACATATAGCGGCTACATTTGTATACTGAAACGCGTATCAAGTTATTAATGACTGCACTTTTCGACACGATGGAAAGTGACAGACTATTTTACAACAGGCGTAGCAGTGCCCTCTAGTGGAGAACTGTCAGAACAACACGAATTGTTCTTTCTACGCGAACTAAAATTGTAGACCTACCTGATGGGAGGAAAGAGCAAGTAAGACGTCTGTTACTCTGGAGGACTTTGGACAGCTTACGGCCACCTCTGATAGGAGCTTTGTAAGGGGAACGTTCACTGGGCGGGGGTTATTTTATTTTAGACATGGTAGGCCTAAATGATTACCCAATTGTAGACCTATTGATTAAATATCAGTGTCTTCTTGGGAATTGTAACTCGAGTCAAAAAATAGCAAATCGCATTTGCTGGACGTATAGGAACAACAATGTATTCCACGACCACGACCTCGTCGGATACCCTGTGTCGGGTGGGCTTGGAAACCTGCGCCCGACACAATCATTAAGCGGCCCTTCTTACATCGTGTGTGTTTTAATTTCGTAAATGACCCACTATTACATTGTCAAGCACACATCCGAAGATCCGTCACACTAACCGGGCGTCGATAAGAGCACGATATAACGAGGCGGCGGTGGGCTCGGCGTGTGTCTCCTCGAGATTGGACCAACGAGCTGCTTAGATGGCACTTTGATCCGTCACCCCATTTTATATTTATTTTATTCAACCTTTATTTATTCTGGGAAGGCCATTGAGAGCAGGCTCTCTTTTTCATTGACGCACTGATTACCACACACAAACAAAAACAGAAAACAGAAATACAAATGTGCAATAGGCATAAATAGTCGGTCAAACAACCGGAACACCATTTCAATCCATATTAATACTAAATAATAGGAAAGCTATTTAAAACACGAGCAATCCTTATTTAATGCGACTTCAATCATCCCCTTGAACTCCTCAATTGAGATCAAACCCAATGAAGAGGAGGGCGCGCGCGGCCGCGGCGCCGTTCCAGCGCGGAGCTCGCGACCGGAAGGCCGGCGTTTCGGCACTTAACGCGTGGCGGTGGCGGGGATCGTTAATGGGTCATTTTTGGCCAATATGCTCGCCTGTGTCGCCGTGTGAAATCAACCATACTGTTCCCATCTTGGCGGAATGAGGGTCATTCATCACGGGGGGGCAGTATGATGATATTAGCAGGTGTTTACTGATGGGGCCCATTCATGAAATGAGTAATGGCGGATACACCTACAACGTTCAACCGCCTGGCTTCATTATCCCCCAGATGTTTCGAGATGATGGGGTTTTAAAAATAGGTTCTGACCACGTCAAGATCGAAGTCAAGTTCTCACTACTTCGAAGGGTATTTTGTTGAATGGTAGTTTTGTTCGATGGGAGATTTTCAACGGGTAATTTAACTCAAGGCAGTTGTTTATTAGTTCTAGTTATTATACATTGCTATTATATGGTGCCTGTCTCATCCGTTTTCCAAAGAGTCATCAACGTGATCAACCTTCTAGAGGTTTCTTTCCTTCCCAAATGGCTTTTTGGAAGTTTTTCTACCCTATTAGCGGATATAAAGTTACAGGGTTAGTGTAGGCCTCTTTTATGCTATAGCCTCTATAATAACTATGGCTATGGCATAAGAAGACTATAATCTAGCCTCTATGCTATAGTCTATATTATATAGTCTATATATATATATATATATATATATATATATATATAATTTTAAGCCTCCACCCAATGCCGGCGGTTGGGGGCTTGGGGAAGGCTGTGACTGGACTTGGACTCCCCGTACGTAAACAAGGAATCTGAATACATGAATGTTGATTGTTTTGTGTTTGTGTGTTATTTCTTGGGGCTGTGTGTCAGCATGACTAGGAAATGGGATATGCTAATGCGGCGTGCCGGGGGTGAACACCAGCCGTCTCCCTGCCTCCTATTCTGCATTTGAAGTGTCTCCCTCCTCATGAACACTCTCTCTAACACACACACACGTGAGGGCCGGGCCGGGCCCCACAGCTCTCCCAGAATCAGCCCCATTTCAACTGACTGATACAAGTGGAATGTAAGCCTGGAACGTTTAGTCACGGGCGGCTGCTTATACAGATGTAGGCATTTTTATTATGAATATTTTATTGTGAGGCAAATGTACCCCATGCACGATCATAGTTCAAAGTGGTGATCTTGCTCTTTTCTACTGCAATGAATAGTGTTTAACAGGGCAACGCAGCACAGCCAACGTTGTAGGTTAAGCCATGAGAGCTGGACGACTTTGGTTTCATCACTTAAGTAGAACTACTTCTGTAGAATATTGGCCAGAGTGTTTTGTTTATATAGAATAATTGGTTTGGCATTTGGGCTTCAAATCACCCAGAGGGGGAAATATGATTGCTACCACCAGAGATTCTTGGACTTGTGTTTAATCTTGCGTTGCCTGTCAATGATTCCTTGAGGTTTACTTGGAGTTCAGTCTGCATAGCCCAAACATGCTTTTTTTTTTTTTTACAGCAAAAGTTTTTGTTCTTAACTTAATTTGTCATCTTGTCAGTTCCTCCAAGTTTGCTTCCTTCTTTGGTTCTTTTTTGACTTCCCCTGTAACTTTTCGCGTGTCTCCTCACGGCGAGAATGCATATTTCATTAAAGGCCCCAGGCTTTTCCTGGCATATGCTGTATAGCTGGTGTGTATCCAGGCAGCATCACGCACTGGGAACCGCAGCCACGCTGGAAAAGGACTCAACACACCTGGCAACAGCCAGTGTACCTTTACGATCATCGTCGCTTTTACCAAATCCCTGCTAATACCAAAACAATATCAGGTTCTTCTCCCCCCCCCCCCACACTGATCACCCAGCCTCCTGACCCAACACACAACCAGACATTTGCCAGTGAAAGCCGCCCAGAGTGTTTCTGTCTAATGATACATTGTTTTGTGAAGGAGCCAAACAAATACAAACAGAACATTGCCATGATTAGATAAGTTACCTTTTGTGGTGATTGCTTCACAAACCCCGGAAAAAACCCCAACCCTGTTCAATCACCCGTTCAGAAGACGATCCTCAAAAGACAACAATGCCCTGAACACTACAGGGGGCACCGTGGGCCCTTCTCAACAGACTCTGGCTTTAAACAAGGATTTCAACCAGCAACCCTTTCTGTTGGCAGATGACCTGCACTCTGCCACCCCGAGCCCCACTGATGCTCTGCCCGTGTCTCACACACACCTCCACACACACCCCTCACACACACACACACACACACACACACACACACACACACACACAAACACCCCTGCAGACAGCAGCCTGGGAAACCACAGGGCACTGGGCTGGCGCCGGAGCCTCGCTACTTGGGGACGGGAGGCTGTGTGTGTGGGAGGGGGTGGGGGGGGGGACGACGACACACGCTCCTTCTCTGGGCCCAATCAATACCTCTGCATTTCCTGTCCATTTGCTCGGGTCTCTTTCATTAATAATTACTGTTGGCGGAGCTTCAATACGCACACTGGCTGGTGCTGCTCTGCGACCTTTCACCAACCCCTGGGCAGACCTGGGTCTGCAGCCCGGGAATGGGCGCGCACGCACGCACATACACACGCACGCGCACATGCACGCGCACACACACACACAGGAAGCAAAAAAACAATAACACACAGACAGTACTGACAGTGTAAAAAGTGACGACACACAATTTCCGAAACCATTGCAATTTATCATTCATCGCCATCAGACTTAAAGAGATAGCTAACACATTTATACATGGATATTCCTATATATATTTATAAGTCAATTACCCTTCCCCACCCCTACCACCCTCCCGTTGATCAGTTTGTGTCCGGGTAGCTCTGTGGCTTTTGAGGCTGTGTCTCCCCAGTGTGGGAGAGACACCAGCATGGGTCTCCCCAGCGAGGGAGAGACACCAGCATGGGTCTCCCCAGCGAGGGAGAGACACCAGCATGGGTCTCCCTAGTGTGGTAGAGACACCAGCATGGGTCTCCCTAGTGTGGTAGAGACACCAGCGTGTATCCGTCCCCCAGTGAGGGAGAGACACCAGGGCGTGTCTCCTCAGCGAGGGAGAGACACCAGCTTGTGTGTCCCCTAATGAGGGAGAGACACCAGCTTGTGTGTCCCCTAGTGTGGGCGAGAGACACCAGCTTGTGTGTCCCCCACTGAGGGAGAGACACCAGCATGTGTGTCCCCTAGTGAGGGAGAGACACCAGCTTGTGTGTCCCCTAGTGAGGGAGAGAGACCAGCTTGTGTGTCTCCCCAGCGAGAGAGAGACACCAGCTTGTGTGTCCCCCACTGAGGGAGAGAGACCAGCTTGTGTGTCCCCCACTGAGGGAGAGAGACCAGCTTGTGTGTCCCCAACTGAGGGTCCCCCACTGAGGGAGAGAGACCAGCGCGGGTCCCGGTCAGAATCTGGTGACTGCGCCGGCGATGTTCTCCAAGGCGCAGCGTGCCTCGGAGGGAGGGAAAGCCTGGATGGCTTCCAGTGCCTTGTTCCCATGGTAACGGCACAAGTCCACCGCCGAGCTCACGCCTCTCTCCGACTTGATTGCCGCCCACAGCTGTTGAGGGATGGAAAAAAAAATTAAAAAGGAAGATTATAATGCTACCATTCCACGGCCAACGACCCAGTCGTTCTGGACACCGCAACACATGAATTGGGTAACAATGCGCGCACGCACACGCACACACACACACACGCACACGCACACACACACACACACACACAGACAAAAATTATATATTCAGACAAAGCAGGAGAGGCTCTCAAAAGTCAAAATTTGGGTCTCTCCTTCTGCACTCCTCCCATGTAGCAGGGATAGGCTTTCGCTGCCGGCATTTTATCTTGTGAATTCTGGAATCATGAAACCCCTTAGGCCATTCTCTTAAAAAAATAAAACAGCACGGTAGAAACACTGCAGAACCTTGTCTTTTCACTCAATTTGGAGAAGCTGCTGCCTCTCCCCTTTTAACTATTCAATGCGCCTGGCTCGTCTGTAACACAGTTTTCATTTCACCTGCCTCCCTACTTTCACTTGCCTCCCCTCATGGAACCCCTCGTTTTTTAACCTAAATGATGCTCGATCCCTGACCTTGTGTTTTGCCCTAAGTCATTGATTTGACATTCAACAATAAAAATATACAAATAATAAAATACAATTAAGCTTATAAACTATAAGAAGCAGAAGAATCCACACTAATGCCATCAATCTAAATTCAGACAAACTTTAATTGCCTTGAATGGTTAAACCTGAGCTTGATTTTGAAAGTTGCCTGGCAAATTACCAGAAACACAATGCAATGCATGGCCAAACTTTTCCTTTATTTTTGTTAATTTCA
>JAOPUD010000131.1:3303534-3315637 GCA_027122715.1 Trisopterus minutus
CTGAGCAGCTGGCGCGCTCCATCGCCGAGGAGCAGTACTCTGACCTGGAGAAGGAGAAGATCATGAAGGAGCTGGAGCTGAAGGAGATGATGGCCCGCCACCGCCAGGAGCTGGGCGAGAAGGACGTCACCATCGGCTCGGTGAGTGGGGGCCGCCGGCCGTCTGTCTGTCTGTCTATCCGCCCATGCCCCCCACCCCCGCGCTTGCGCCTCGTGTCTCCACACCCACTCTGAGTCAAACGTTTACAATTACATTTAGAGCATTTAGCAGATGCATTTAGCAGATGCTTTTATCCAAAGGGACAATAAGTACATTTGTCAGAAGAAGGTAAAACACTATATCTGTCAGTACAGTAAGGCTGTTCATAGAACCTAGTGCCAAGCAATCGCTAGGTTAACCCATTCCCTGTATACAAAAAAGGTAACTAGGATAACATGCTACACAACTGAGTATGACACACTGTACAACAAGTGTGTAAATGAAGTGCCAGGACGTACAACGTACAATAAGTTGGAGGGGTGGGACAGGGTGGCTAGTGGGTGGGACGGGGTGGCTAGTGGGGGAGTCTAGGTGAACTCTGAACAAAACCGTTGTGGTATTGAGTGAAACGGGAAAGGCCATGTCAAATCTTTTGGAGTGCCGTTTAATACAATTTGATGGTTAGATTGATGTAGAGCCTTCCGATATATATCAGTTACAGAGTGCTTTGTGTCGATCGCCCTCCGTGCTGACAGCACCACTAAGATGATGTACTTTAAACCCGACCAACCTGTCTGTGCGCGTGTGTGCGCGTGTGTGTGTGTGTGCGCATGTGCGTGCGTGCGTGTGTGTGTGTGTGTGGTCGTTTCCCAAGATGAGGGATGTGTGTTTTAATAATAAAAACGTTGACGTCTCACTCACTGTGTGGTCAAAAGAGCTGACCCACCGTTAGGTCACTGTGGGTGGCCGTCATCCACCCAGAAAAAAAGTGAGCAATGTTTAGCAAAGATAATGAGACACGGTTGTGACAACATTTCTGTCCCGCACAAACACACACACAAACACACACAGCTGGAGGAGGCCAACCGCACGCTCACCAACGACGTGGCCAACCTAGCCTATGAGAAGGAGGAGCTCAACAACAAGCTGAAGGACCTCATGGAAGGTGAGCGGCCACGCATCCACCTCAAGCCCAAAGCACACGCCCGTGTCCGGACAGACGCTAGATAATGCTTTAGAGATGTTAAAATGCAGCCACTTATACTTTGTTCCATTAAACATGTTACTGTATCAATTCTTTTGGCTCAGCTTTGTGTTTAACCGTGATCGTGTGTCGTGTTGCCATCCGCCAGACGGCGATAAGGTCAGGAACTGGGAGCAGCAGATCAGCCAGGTGAAGCAGACCTTCGAGAAGCAGCTGTGGTCGGAGAGGACGCTCAAGACCCAGGTGAGGAGCGCAGCCTGTGGGGCGGACGTGTTCGCCGCGTGGATGGTATCTCCCACCACAGTTGGAGTAGAACTGTGATATTTGCCAACCACTACTGAAATTGACTGTGTGATGCTACTTGATTGATAGATAACCCCTACGACGACTCCTCATATCAGTCAAGGCGGTGTTAACCGTGACACTCAATGCTTAAGAATGAAATACCCCCAAAATATAGCGCCTCATAGATGTTGCATCGGGGTTCATTTGAAACTCCACTAGTACTAAACGTCGGGGAACACACCCACGATTTGCTCCCGGCAGGCTGTCAACAAGCTGGCGGAGATCATGAACAGGAAGGAGTTGCGCGGCGTGGGCAGTCGCCGTGGCAACGACACAGAGCTGCGTCGCAAGGAGAAGGAGAACCGGAAGCTGCAGCTGGAGCTGCGGTCGGAGAAGGAGAAGCTCAACAGCACCATCATCAAGTACCAGCGCGAGATAAACGACGCGCAGGCGGTCAGTGGGCATTTGGAGGGAGTCTGGAGTGTCAAGCTAGTGCCACGCTAGTGTCAAGACTAATTTGCAACCCCTGTCTCTGGTTAGGCCTTTGCTAAAAGTTACACAAGCAAAGTTAAACACAATAGACGTTCGAATATGAAACACATTAAATACAGGACGTACGAAAGGATAACATTTACATTTTGGGCATTTAACAGACGCCTTTATCCAAAGCAAATGACAGAACGTACATTTGTCAGAAGAGAAACAATGTATGGCTGTCGGTACAGTAATGATGTTCATAGAAACAAGTGCCAAGCACTCACAATTGCTAGGTTAAACCATTCCCCGAGTACAACAGAGAGTACTACTATTCATAAGTGCCAGCGTTGCCAGCCTCGAGCCCCACATCAGGATATGTCGATCAATAAAAGGTTCATCAACGCCTTTCTCCCCTTGTCCTTTTCCTGCAGCAAATGGCGGATGAGAACCAGATGCGCATTGAGCTGCAGATGGCCCTGGACAGCAAGGACAGCGACATCGAGCAGCTGAGGAACACGCTGCAGACCCTGAGCGTGCAGTCCATGGACACGGCCAGCGTGTGCAGCGGGCCCGAGATGGACACGGACGACGCCTACACAGGTAGCCCAGGGACCCCCCCGGGCGCGGGCCGGAGTGCATTCTGTTACCAGAAGACAAAAGGATGCATGTTATTGTTAGCTAAAGCTAGGGTGGGAAGTTTGTCCGGTCCAAAGCCGGATTTTGAAAGTGAAGGTGAAAGCATCCCACCTTTACGCCGCCCTCCAAAGCCACTCCCCCAAAACGAGTAGATCGCAATAGGTCTCTTTAACATTGTGGAAGACTCTGGTCATGCAAAACGAGTGTACGCAGATAGGCAGGTAGGTAGGTGGTTACGCCATCCAATAAATGAATTCCAATCAAATTATTATTATTATTGTTTCATAACAGGCCTGCGTGAGCCAGAAATACACAACGATTTATTTTGTCAGCTCATTTAATTTATTGATTATGCTGGGGTTAAGAGAATTTCCTCAAAAATGACCGAAAATGCTTCTGAAATAAATTGACTACCATAGCTTTAAGTATTTTATATTTTTCTTGTCATTCGTATATAGTATATATAGTTTGAACATTACACCATACAATTTTAAGTAATTCAAAATATATTATAATCTACCTTCTATGTCCATCTATCTATATCCCTTTAGTCCTGTGACCATTAAACACATTTTGCTACACTATAAACCATAAATGTTCCGTATGTCAACATAGTATGTTAAACAAAACATAAATCATGTTAAAAGGCCCCACCAACAATTTTGTGTTTACCCTGATCCGCAAAGTAAATATCAGCGTAAGCGTCTGCTCCGCAGTGGTGAATGTGGCCTGCGCTCGCAGAGGAAGGTAAATAGTAAAATTGACCGCACTTCAAACTTTGTGTACTCTCCATGTAAACAGCCCGAGGCATAACACAAGAGAATATTCCTCCTTTTAGGTCAGTGTTGTTCACGAACTGCAGACCAGCACAGAATCAAAACCTACATGGCTCAGTGCGCAAAGACAGACAATGAATTATATTGTATTATCACAAGCCCTTTCTCCTTTGCATAAAAAAAGCATATTTTTCATAGTCATGTTTTCAGTACGAATGTTTGTGTTGTTCCCTTGTCTGTATAGAAACGAGGCTGGAGGGCTGGCTATCGCACCCTGTGCGCAACAACACAAAGAAGTTTGGATGGGTCAAGAAGGTGCGGTGAAATGTAACAGGCCACAACGTGAAGTTGCAGCGCCAAAATATCAACATTAGACATAGACACAATAAAAACCTCCCCAAGTCCTGACGTGTTTGGATTGTGTCGTTTTCACAGTACGTCATCGTCAGCAGCAAGAAGATTCTGTTCTACAACAACGAACAAGACAAGGAGCAGTCTATACCGTACATGGTTCTGGATATAGAGTGAGTACAGCATCAAGACTGCCCACTTTAAATGTATGGTTGTCCCTACTGTCAGATTTAATAAGCGTGAAAAATTCAACCCTGAAACGGGCGAGTTCCGATTATGTTTTTGAGATCCGATTGTTTTTTTGGAAAACGTGTACCAAAAAAACGTTTTAGGGCATTCCTGTGGTGATGTGTGCGGAATAACAGGGTGTTCTGTGTGTGATTGCAGTGTAAATTACATGATGAAGTCCTTTCTCCTTCTCGCAGCAAACTCTTCCACGTGAGGCCTGTCACTCAAACGGATGTGTACCGCGCAGACGCCAAAGAAATCCCACGGATATTCCAGGTCATTTTCTACACAATATTTCCCAGAAAAACGTTTCAATTTGTGCCGTCATGTGATGTGTTGGATTTCAGCTGCGCCAGCCAATATGCTATTCGTCTTTAGGTTATTGTTATTGTAGTTATTCAAGGGGCAGAACAGTCTAGCCGTGGCTAGGGTGTTCTGGGTTCGATACCCAATGCCCCTGGCCTTAACATCTGTGGGAAAGATGCCTAACCACTACTTGGCCCGTAAGGAGAGAAAGAGCTCTTTCTCTCTCACTCCCTCTCTGAATACACCACAATGCTCCTTCCAACTCGTCACTTGCACCTGATCAGTAGAGTAACCAAAGTCATGATTACTAGTTGAAAGGAACATATTTAAAAAGGCACCTTTGACGCATTCAAAAATCTGCCAAAAGTCAACTGGCAGACATCTCCTCCATCCGGTGCCAAACTCCCTGACTCTCTCTCTCTCTCTCCTTCTCCTTCTCCTTCTCCTTCTCCCCATCGGCAGATCCTGTACGCCAACGAGGGCGAGAGCAAGAAGGAGCCGGAGGTGGAGCCGCTGCCCATCGGGGAGAAGTCCAGCTACATCTGCCACAAGGGCCACGAGTTCATCCCCACGCTCTACCACTTCCCCTCCAACTGCGAGGCGTGCACCAAGCCGCTGTGGAACATGTTCAAGCCACCGCCCGCGCTGGAGTGCCGCCGCTGCCACATAAAATGTCACAAGGACCACATGGACCGCAAGGAGGAGGTCATCGCCCCGTGCCGAGGTGGGAGGAGGCCCGGCCACGCCCGTCTTTATAGAGCGGTTGTTCGGGGACGGAGTCACAAATGTCACAATATTCATGGGGAATTTTTACGAGAACGATTAATATCAAAATATGCTTATGCATTAGATATACCATTTTAAACAGACTAGTGGAGGGGTCATTTTATCTAGGCATATATTTAAAATGTAAGTATGGTATTGGACCGTACTTAAAACCAGATTTTTGTTTCTAGGATGATTCAAACCTTGCGTTTTAACCGTTTAAGGGCATATCTCACCCAACTTTTTGAGACAATACAATACCATTTAAAGTGGATAAACAACTCTATTTAATTATAGGCTCAGCCCTATTTTTCACCCATTTCCGGGATCGCCCGCGTTGTGCTTCCCTCATCGTTGTTTGGGAACTAAATGACTTTCTTTAGTGCCGTGAGCTCCACGCAGACCATCCCGTGTTTACTGGAGCCCGGCCAACACGTATAGAGGAATGTGAAGTCGTGGGCCGTGTTTTCTTATGCTCGTTTCCACGTTACGGTTCAGTCCTGCGGCGCAAGGTTCGCGTCTCCTCTTGACGTCTTTGTAAACACATTCCGTTGGCCGCGTCCCAACCGCGTTGGGGTGTTTCTTCTTCCAACCTTGATGCGTATCTGGGAGATGTTCCTTATTAGGAACCTTCCTGGCCAAAAGAGCCATGGAATAGAGACAACCTCTGGAGGCTCATGGCCTTATGGCACGCCTTATGTATCAGTAGACGAGGTCGTCTTTAACCTTTTAGGCCTTTAGACCGTATCTAAAAGGAATTATACAACGTTTGACAGGAATGTGGCTCAATGTTTGCCGTAACATCTGAATCTGTTTGAAACCAATCTACAATATTTCCTGAACCCCCTTCTGAAATCACGTTGTCGAGTGAATTTTGATCTTTGTGATCATCCTACTCTACCAATCGGGACGACACAAACATTATGTAACACGTCTAACATCTCCTCCCACAGTAGCCACTGGTTCCATCTAATGAATCCATAATCTGCATCTACACTTGGCCCAAAATGAGATCCCACAGCTTTACTCGTCTGCCACACGGGACCCCCGTGGCTTTAACCTCTCACCTCTTCTCCCCCCCCCCCCTTCCTCCCTCAGTCAACTACGACGTGTCGACGGCCAAGAACCTGCTGCTGCTGGCCATCTCCCAGGAGGAGCAGCAGAAGTGGGTGAGCCGGCTGGTCAAGAAGATCCCCAAGAAGCCCCCGGCCACGGAGCACTTTGCCCGCTCGTCCCCGCGCGCCTCCATGAAGGTGCAGCCCAGCCAGTCCATGAGGAGGCCCAGTCGGCAGCTGCCTCCCAGCAAGAGCAGGTGAGCGGGAACAAGCCGGGAACCCCTTTGTTTAGATTCCCTGTTGTGCCCGGCGATCGGGCGATGCACCACACGGCAGGGGGTCCCCCCCCCCACCTCTTTACCGATGGCCGGCAGGTTGACCCGCCCCTCCTTAAGGACGGGCGGCTCAGTGCTGACCGGGAGGACTGCGTGTCTTTGCGCTCACGGACGTCGGTCCGTGACCACGTCTTTGCGCGGCTCTTGGATTTCTGCGTACTTGCTGACGCAGACGTCTTATTGAAGCGTAACCCCGTCGCCGCTCCTTGTGCCCCCCCAGCCCCTACCCCGACCCCTTCCATTGATTATTGTCAATAACTTACTGGTGATAAACACTCAAGGACACCACTGTCTGTCTGGTTACTGCCATCGTTTGTAGTGATGGTTTTGCCAGGTGATGATACTTACTGTAATGGTCTGGTACCAATGGTGTTGATTACTGTTTCTGGATCTAAAGGATGCACAAAAAGTCACTGTTTCACCGTTCCAAAATAGATATTTTACGATCATTTGAAATTCTAACCGGTATGTTGGCAATGTGACTGAATCGTTTCATGCAGTTTTAATGTATTGATCTTTTTTAAGGTAGCTGATACATGGGGTCGACTGGTCATACGTGAATGGCTGTGTCCTGTGTTTGACGTACAAAGCAGAAACTCTTAACTTCCAGGTTACTGGATGTGGGTCTCCAGGACTGGCACTGGGACCAGGATGATATAGATGATGACTGTTCTTCTATTCGTTTTTGATGAGCCCGTAGGGTAACCATGACAACCTGTGTGCAGTGTGTTATTTATTTTTTGTGCAGTGCAGTGTGTGTGAAAGGGATTGCTAAGCAACCAAATATGTCTTGTGCAGAACATTTGTTCAATGAGAGGATGGAGTTACTAATGATTGAACACCGTTTGGCTTTTATTTAAGAGCTGTGTCTTGGGTACGGAGGAAAGCCATAAGGCTCAGGTGAAGTTCTAGTTTGCCTGATTGTTAACGGAGGTGAATGATAACTTAATCTAATTGGATTGGAACTGTAAACCTATTAGTTTCATCTTATCGATTGATAATCCTCACCTTGAAATGTAACTCCATTGTCGTCATTGTTGTGGCAATAGGACAATGTCTATATTAAGGATTCTGTGCGCAAAGACTATCGCTTGTCTTACTGTCGCCATCTTATGGTGGAATGATGTATTACTCAGGGTGACTTCTACATCTTTCATGGAGATAAAAAAAAAGATCAGTGCAGTTTTCAATATTTACAGCTTTGTGCAAAAGTTACAGTTGAATCAATTTGATTGTGTTTCTGCTGCTTTTTGAACTCAAGGAAAGTACATTGTAGCCAAAAGTGATTGTCATTTATTTAGAATGCCACTTCTGTGCTGGGTCGGTTATATTAGGTACTGTTGAAGGCTACAGGATGTGGAACTGTTAAACACACTACATGCATTACTGGCTTTAAGAGTCATATGTGATGAAACTTTGTTGCAGCATAACTGTCAGTATGTGGACAAATTCTTCAATAGGCTTTTAATAATATCACTCTCATGTCACATAGTTGAATGGTTCCTTACAAGGATTTTTTTTTAATAGGAAAAACATTGTTCTAGAAGTAGGAAAATGTGCTGGTTTTCATGCTTAAACATTTCTTCTCAATGAAACTAATGTTCTGGCATGCAATTATGCAGTCAGCATAATTGTCTCTTCTCTTGTGAGACTCTGCTCTCAGACTGACGTTTCGTGCCCTTGTGTGATCCTGCCGTGACATACTTTCGTCTAACGTTGCTCCCTTTATCTTGGTTTCTCTTCCTCCCAGTTAACCTTGCTGATGGAAATGCGGGTGCAGTTTCCCCCCCATCCCCACCCTACTCTCCCTCGGGACCGATTCGGCGTCCCTACAGTCACATCACGCGCTGATCTGAACCCCCACCCGACCTGCCAAAGGTACCCCTCACTGTCTATCCCTGGATGAAGTTCTTTCCTGGTCGCCGTGACGATGCGATGCGATCACTCTCCTCCATCAGGACCGTTTCGGGAGTCTCGCTTGGGGAACTCTGAAAGCTTTGTTTTATTCGTTTTATTTTGTTTTCTACACACACTTCCAGAAGGGATCCCTGGGTCTTGACTGATGGCCAGTTCTGGGGGAGAGGAGGCTATCGCCGTGGGTGGGGTGGGAGGGTGGGAGTGGTCCTTGAAGGAGAGTGCTGATAGGCCACCGCTTGCCTCTACACAGCACCACTACGTCCAAACAAGGATTACAATTGTTAATGGCTGAACTCGGATGCATGACAAACAAAAAGAAAAACGGAAATCTTATTTTTTGTTGTCATTGTTTAAAGGGTCCCATGGGGAACACTACAGTAAAAGGGCAGTAAAAGAATCACATGACCTATGATTTAGTAAAAAGAAAAGCTGGATTTCTTCAACCATGCTGTTGTATACATGTGTACAAACCCCGTATACCTTCCACCTGCACCTTTCCTCGTGCTTCTCCCCCCCGGCGTGGGTTTGGGCCACGGAGTCATGGAGAACGCACTCGACTCCGTGGCGTGTCACCTCAGTTTTTTTTTTAAACAACAAACATTAAGGAGGTGTCGCCGACCGCTTCATTACCGTAGCCAGCTCATCGGGTGGGCATGCGTGCGTGTGTGCGTGCGCCCGTGCGTGTGTGCCTACGCTACAAACCACAGCCAAGGGGCGGCTAGAATTAGCACAATTCCATGAACTTCACCTCACGGACCAACCCACGCAAAAGGTAAAAGAGGTCATTTTGGATGTCCCTCGTTCCTAATGATCGGTGCCTGGCTCTTTTTTGAAGTTTTGAATGTGCCTATTGTGCACCACATAGGACCCTACCTTAATCATAATCTACTTGAATGGTTTCTCCTCATCTACTCCTTGAAGTGCAGCCCTCTACATTCCAGCATTCTGAAATGAAATGAACCAGTTATTTTTTCGCCCTTTCTATTTTGATTCCCAGGAACAAGATAACCCCACACAATTGTATGAACCGAACAGCACTATAGATTTCAATAGTATATTTTTTTCCTAAAAAAAAAAAGTTTGTCTTGATATTTTTGTATTAAAAGTAACCAAACTCTTTAGTGTGAACACGTTTTGGTGTGAGTGTGTGTGTGTGTGTGTGGCTCACCTAGTAGGGGGAGAGCAACTTGTGTTTTTTGTGTGAAGTGCTCCTCCTTAACCAAGCAGCATGTTTTATACATATAAATATACACAGTATATATATATATTTTACGTGACATAAAACGCACATTGTATATTATTTATACTGGCTTGTCCACTTTGTATTTAAGGGCGTTTACATCCAGATTGCATGTTTGCTACCGAACTCCACATAAATAACCACTTTATCAATAAAGACATGGATGTGACTTCTGTCTGGAATTATTGTGTGGTTCAAGTAACATTAATGTACACCAGTAAACACCAAAACAAGCCAAAAGGCAACGTTAAACATGAAATATCGATATCCAAGTCTGGTTTGGTGGTCCGTTTTATTGAAATATCATTTATGGAATAAAAACATGGCTCCAAAATACAGTATTTCCGCATCACCTGAAGAGGTGATATTTGGTCACAGCATCTCTTAATATTGGATTTCTCAAGAAATCTCTTGTGCAAATGATCACGGACTTGAATGTTCTGCGTGTGGATATAATACTTATCATCACGAAATACTAAAGGAGAAATATGTAGGTATTGTAGGATTATTTTTTGTTGTTCTGGCAACAGTGGAAGACAAGGATACAATGCAGGTCTCAGAAATGGACAAGGTGGTCGGCTTCAGGGAGGTGTCAACTCAAAAGGAGCCTCCCTAGTCTTCCTTCTTATGGCTACTGCCGCCGTCCTTCCTCCTGTAGTGGAGAACCGTGGCCAGCACCCACATGTTCAGCAGCCCCATGACCACGAAGCGCACCAACACTGGAACAAAAGGTTCAACCAGGGCGTCATACATAGTGTAACCTGTACTATGGTTTCCCGTTAGTAGCCTCTAGTGGCTCAAATTAGAACTACAGTTAAAGCTGGACGAGAGGGGGCGACAGCGGACCAGAATTACTTTCGGAACTTGTAAAATAATATTGTTAGAATATTGTACACACAAGTCTGAACCTCAGGAAGGGACAAGTTTATCTAGTATAATAACCTTTTAGGGGTGATAACTAATCTGATAGTTCTTACAGTCGTCTCTCAATCTCTTCAAGCAGACTTACCCTGCGTATCCCCGGTCGTCATGAGGGTGGTGTAGATCCTCGCTGAAACAAGACAAAACCATTTCATGTTACAATATGATCAAATACTTTGAAATGAGTGAGGGATGTATGTTGTTGCTGCAATCTAAACATTGCAATATCTCAATCTCAATCATTCTTGGGACTAATACTGTATTTTATTTATTTATTATTAAACGTCTACAGTGTGTGATTTGCTGTTAACCCCATGAGCACAAGTTTTATTATCACACAAAAAAAGGCTCAATATTTAACTAGAAAAGCACTCGGAGAGCGCAGACCTCCGCCAAGGCAGACAGCGAGTGTTGTAACCAGTGATAGCGTGTACGGATCACCTCCAAAATGTAATCACTTGTTCCTGGTCCCATTGCGGACATTTCCTGAAAATGTCATCCAAATCCGACCACAACTTGTCGAGTTATGTTGCTAACCGACAGACTCTGGCGAAAACATTACCTCCTTGGCGGAGGTGAATATTAAAAGGACAATGGCGGTCTAGATAAAACCAAAACCCTCTCTGCTGGGTTCACTAAAACTTCTGCTACTGATATCAACACTTTTCTCAACCATTGCATGGTTACTGCAGCAATGCATGGGCATGTGACTCCTATCACCTGGCACGTCTGGTTTGGGTTGAGGTGTGTTGTACTGCAAGAACACTCACTCAGAGTTGTGTAGATAGCCAGGGACCACGACAGGGCGCTGACCTGGTTGGAGTCCTTGGTTCTCCATAAGCACTGCAGCTGGGCGAACTTACTGCCTGCACTGATGAATGTGCACAGACTCTGATAGATAGACAGACAGACAGACACACAGAGAGCTTTTGAGTTTTGTTGGACCAAGTTGTTGGGATATTGTTGGTCAAAATTGTTATGAGCTCCGATTCGATTCCAAGCCAGTTGGGAACAATCAAATGAAAAACATATGCATTTAAAATAATGTTTATATAACATTATAGTCCAAAAAAAAAAAAAAAAATCGAAATAGTTTTTCTTGCATTTTCACTGTGATTTCACGTCTTAAAAATATTATATCAGGTGACCTGAAGCTTTCTAGTTATACTAATACTATTACAATACTAATTAATAATTGAACATGCTTATTAACCGACATTCACAAACACATTTGTTTAGTTTAGCAGAATAGTTAAAAACGTTTTTTTTTTAATGCTGGATGAATGAAGAAAATTTATGCATTTTACATTTGTTGCATTTAGAGGCTTATGCCACAATACGACTGTTAGGATGAGTTTGAGATTCTTACCATGGCCAAGTCTATGATCCACTTCTGCACAGTGAGGAGCTTCCAGCCTACAATGAAGCTGAAAAGCATGTTAAGGTAAGGTACCACATACCATAACATACCATACATAACAATGTTGTTGCACGAACAACAACATTAACATTCAACTCATCTGCATGCATTCTTTCCCACAGAATACATAGTCGTGTGTGTGCGTGTGTGTGTGTGTGTGTGTGTGTGTGTGTGTGTGTGTGTGTGTGTGTGTGTGTGTGTGTGTGTG
>JAOPUD010000131.1:3433052-3444497 GCA_027122715.1 Trisopterus minutus
AACTAGCTGGTCAGTAACCTGGTTTTGTAGGACTAGCTGGTTGGTAACCTGGTTTTGTAGAACTAGCTGGTTGGTAACCTGGTTTTGTAGAACAAGCTGGTTAGTAACCTGGTTTTGTAGAACTAGCTGGTCAGTAACCTGGTTTTGTAGGACTAGCTGGTTGGTAACCTGGTTTTGTAGAACTAGCTGGTTGGTAAACTGGTTTTGTAGAACTAGCTGGTTGGTAACCTGGTTTTGTAGGACAAGCTGGTTGGTAACCTGGTTTTGTAGAACTAGCTTGTTAGTAACCTGGTTTTGTAGAACTAGCTGGTTGGTAACCTGGTTTTGTAGAACTAGCTGGTTGGTAACCTGTCTCTCTGTCTGTCTGTCTGAACTACAGTTAAATCCACTAGTAACCTGGTTCTATTAAATGCTACAATCTCTATTGCCTGAACACACAATCTACATCAGAGGAGGCGTTAAACTTTCAGCCCAAACACTTTTAGTTTTGGGCCAAGTAGAATAAAAGTAAAACGAGAAGAAAACAACTCAGTTTTCTTCCAGATTGTATAGATTATCTAACAGCCAATTATGAAACCCCAGACTTTCAACAAGTTTAACTGCAGGGTTAATATATGTCTCCCAATGGCTATGTTTACCGTTTATGTTACTTGGCAACAGCAAGTCAACATTGTGAACACAACGCATGGACTAATAAGTCAAAAGAAAAAACGATGCATTTTATTTGTCATCTTATTTTTAGTTTTTTAGTGTTGTTTAATTTTCATTGTTGCTACAACCTGTTTCTAACCTTAATCAAAACCCAAATGTACTGTTATCGGATATAATCAAGACCAACATAAGACCTATGGCTTAAGATGTTAACAGCTGGCACCTTGTGCTTAGCATATCACTATTCATAGCAGCCTTGGTCCTTTTCTTTAAATGTCATGAAAATTGATGGAGGCAATTAGTGCTCCTACAGTCCGAAGTCTAGAGGTGAGCCACCTTGGGAGGCACGTTTGGTTCCTGCAGTGGTTAATGGGTAAATAATTAACAAGTAAGTACACTCAAGTCTTATTAGGATATATGGGTGTCATTAATCAGGTTTTTCTACAAGTCAAATGGAAGCTCCCTGAGATTGCCATGCTTCATTAATCCAGACACATCAACACAGGTCCCAACGTCACACACCTGTCGTTCCCATCAACCTTTGCATAACCAACAACCAAACACTGCAGGTCCAGCGCCGGGTCAGACAGGTTTGGATGTAAAAATGAGATATGACTGAGCACTGTTGTAAATGGGGGTCATGCAAAGCAGTTTGCTCTCCATTTGAATGTGTTTTTTTGGCTTTGGATAACAGCGTTGTGGTGATTCGCCCCTTTATTTGAAAACCAACGCACACTCAGCCTTTGTTATTGCGTTTCGCACTCACAGACAAACCTCGCGGGTGCGCTGAATATGAATCAGCTGAAACGTCAGGTGTTCATACCCGCGAATGTGGCCCTTGTTATCTGTCTCTCGATTGGACAGACAAGTCAGCCAAGCAGTGTACCCCAGCGCTGCCGCGCTGCGGTGTGTCGCGTGGGGGTCAAACAAACACGAATGTAATTGCTGCTCGGTGCAATTCCCGGGACGTGTTTGTTGCATACAAAACAAAAACAAAACAATCAAGGAAAATTGCAAACAAACAGGCAAAAAGGCATGTGACTATAACGTGATGGTTACTGGAAAACCTTTTTAATGCATCCCTCTGACGGTGGCGATGTGGTTTTAAATAGACTCCACCTCCACAGTTATTCCTGCGATCGCTACCACCACCGCCTAATCTCAGCATGGCTGATACACAAAGGGCCCCAGGGGCCCCTTTGCTACTGCTGGATCCCAGGACGGAGGTGGGGGGGGGGGTCTGGGTGGGTAATCCGGAGATATTCATGGAGATTTACAGTGGCCGGGGCTCCTGAAGATGGATGCAGCGGGGGCTCCCGCTGGACGGTCGGCGGGGGCAGGAGGCACTCGCTCACAAATTCAATTAACTCGCGGTGCGCGCCACGCTCGATTGGTCAGCGGTCGGCCCAATGACTATCAGTCTCTGTCAGGGCGGCTCCGTCAGAGGCATGTGAGCAGCGTGCCGCGGGAGAGGAGGCTGCTCTGAATGGGAACGCTAACACAAACTGCTTCAACATCTTCCCCTACATTCTGGCGGCGCCGTCTCGAGTCGAGCTTGCGTTGCAGTCCGACCGCACGCGGCGGTTCAGCACAAAGGCTCACGATTTATGATTGGACGCAGTACAATGTGCTTTTAGCTTGACCGGTTTTCCTGGGGTTTCTTTTGCAGCCGGTGTGAGAAGATAATTGGTATACATTTGTGTTTGCGTACGCTTGAAATATGGCTGATGGCCGTGGCCCCGTGTCACGTGCCGCCCCTGGTCGTTACATTATGGCTGGTGCTCATACTGTGTTACTTATGATGTGCTGATGGCGCCGCCCTGCTATAAGTGAGCCGCGGCAGGTTAAGATCTGTGCCGTAAAGGAATAAATTGACTCTAAACGGCCATTTAGAGAGGCGTATGTTTGTATAAAGCCTGGTGGGAAGCCTCAATCACAACACAGAAGCAGTGGCAGATTGCAGCACACCACCGCTTCGAGGGTCGTGTGTAAATGATAGCCTGAACTCATTAATATTTGATCCTTAATTACTTTTTAATGCAATAAAACTGTCAAACAGGACGTTGCAAAGTATAATACAGAGATGAACGAGACAGCGAGATCCGAACCGAACAGAGAAAGAAATTATGGGCTCACAAGAAATTGTATTACAAGAACTAAATCAAATTCCCATCGACTAATAAGGGCGGCTTAATGCATCGAATAACGCGAGGGCAACAATAGCCCGTTAACTTAGAGGAACTACGTGTCTCTTCTGGTGTGAACTGAGAGGACCTACATGTCTCTTCTGGTGTTAACTGAGAGGAACTACGTGTCTCTTCTGGTGTTAACTGAGAGGAACTACATGTCTCTTCTGGTGTCAACTGAGAGGACCTACATGTCTCTTCTGGTGTGAACTGAGAGGACCTACATGTCTCTTATGCTAGGGGTTCACAAAAAGTCATGGCTGACGCTGGGGTGTCATTCTATGTTACATTGAATAAATCACAGCTTGTTCTACTAGAATCGCAGGCAGATGTTTGTGTGTTTCGGCTTATCGACGTTGAAGTGTAGTCCATTTACAAATTGGCTCATTCAGCAAGGCCCTGATTAACGAATCAGTTCCACTTGACGCGCTTGCTTGTGAATATTGTATATGGTTGCCTAGGGCCATTTGACTCCTGCTCAATGTTTAAAAAGTAAAAGCGGCTGCTTGGGGGACTTGGGAAAGGTGCTGGGAGCTAGAGGGAGCTCCTCTTATGTTGTGTTGTGTTGGGGGATACGTGGCTGACGACAGGCCCCTAGGCCAGACATGAGAGATGGAAAGAGGAGAGTCTAGCACTACCGGATAACATTCCACCACACTACATCATGAGCTCAGTGAACTGACGGTTTTGTCTTCTGTTGTTTTGGTGCTACGTCCTGGAGACTGATGCTGTGATCATTAGTCCAGTGAGGAGATTTTTTTCCAAGTGACCTTTTGTTGTATTTCCTTTCCTCCTCCTGTTTTTCATGCTACCTCAATCTACTTTATCATTGAGGATATGATCATTATATCCTTGATGGAACTCTGTAGGTTGTTTAGATATGGTGCGTAGGCTGCGACTTGACTTTGTTGGCTCCCAGATATTATTATCCAGCAACAATTCTACAAGAACTTTGTTTAACTTTTAGTGCTGCTCAAAAAAGAAAAAGGTTTACTGAAGTAGTAGAAATCTCCCAGAGAATGTTTTTTCACTGTATATCTCCTTATTTTTCTCATTCTTTTTCACTGTTTGATATTTTTTTAATTTTTAATCGTTTAACAGCCCTAAAAAAAATAAAAAAATAAATCAAAATCTATATATATACATCCCCACATGTTTCAAGTGGTGGACTCAGGTTACAATGACCTAGAAATATAGATCCAGCAAAAAAGAAAACATCGCAAAAGCTTGACTGTTAGTGTCTACTGTATCTAGAGACATGTACACAATTCACTGAATGCACTGTATGCATTGACTTTATATGTCCCTCTCTCCGCCATTAGGTTTAGCCTGCTTGTGCCCCCTCCCACCGGCACGGCGAACACACGTGTCTGCGCAACCCGACGTGAGTAATGGCAACGCCGATAGGACTGGGTGGTTACAGGACTGACTGACAGGAGGGGATGCAATGAAATCACACTCACGTCAACAGTGATCGATCACCAGTGCTCACGGCTCTGGCCATACCTCTGTCACGTACACACGACTCTGCAGCCCCCAGCGTGGTAAAATTTGATCCATGCTTGTGACCTTCCTCTTATGGCAACCGCCGAAAAACAAAAATCAGATCGTATCTCTTTTCCGCTTTGTTTGATGACGGTCCCCGTAAAGAATGTGTCTTTTGATCCTACTGCACAGGAGGCCTTGTATCTACATCTTTGCTTTATTTATTCATCCTTTCCCCCCTCCCTGATGTGTCCCATTCGGTCTGCCCCATTGGCTTCTTCTCCCCTATATACCTGCCCATTCCGGCTCCCTGGCTCTCTGCCTCCACCACTCAGCCAGCCGCCGGGCCCCAGCCCCGCGGTGATGATGGATGGGCCTTGGGGCGCTGCCGCCGCCACCCCCCGCATGGCGTGCCGCTGTGTTACCTTATCACAGAGTGCCGGACTCGGCGTGACGCTCCATTAGGAACCCGCCCGCCACTCGCCCAAACGGGTTAGGGAAATGGTGCGGGCGGAGACAAGGTCACCAGTTCGGATTCCCATGGGGATGGGGAAGGTTAGGTGGGGAAGTGATTGGGTGGGGTCTGGGGGGTGGGGGTGGGAGGTGGTGGTGGTACATGGGTGTTGCTGCCACTGCGTCTCTGCTCCACTTCATGGCTGAGAGAAACGTGCAGTTTTTTTACCGTGGGTGCAGCATCATGGTATGGAGGACGGTGGATTAGGGCAGTGTTTAGGGGGGTTCACTCCCAGCCACACGCGACCAAGGGATGATCTCCAATTTCGGTAATGGACCTAATATTAATGTGATGGATAACGAATTCCATAATGTAATTCTAGTTAGGTTATTAACTCTCTTCAAGGTGTGCATTAAGCATTGATGCAATGATGGGGTCCATTTTACGCCCAGTCCTCTTCTGCCTATACATGCTCGCTCTAGGCAATATAATCAGAAAGCATAACATCTCATTTCCCTTTCATGCAGATGACTCGCAATTATACCTTCCTCTCAGATCTGCGGACTCGCTCCAGACCCTCATGACTGCCTGGAGGAGGTAAAAGTTTGGAAGGGAAGTAACTTCCTCCAACTTAACAATGACAAAACAGAAGTCATTATTTTTGGCCCTTCCAAATCTAAAGCCCCTCTCATGCCCAACCTTGGCATTCTCTCCCCCTACCTCAAACCCCACACCAGAAACCTGGGTGTCACCTTTGACTCAGATTTTTGCTTTCACAAGCAAATTGCTGCTGTAGTCAAAGAACTGTTACTCAAAGAACTACCAGCTCCAAGTGATGATGAAACATTGCTAAGATGTAGCATGGGTCTCCTGCACGTTCCATGCACTAAATTCAAACAGAGGGTTGACAAAGCTTTTGCTGTGGCTGCGCCCCGCCTTTGGAATTAACTGCTGCCTTCCATTAGAGAAGCTCCTTCCGTCACCATTTTTAAATCTAGGCTAAACACCTCACCTCTTCTCCCTGGCCTTTCCTCCCCTTTTATGATGTTGTTATTTTTATGTTTTTCATGTACTGTCCTTATTTTAAATCAACTTTAATGTTTGTATATACTGTAGGTATATAAAGTGGTCTGTGTTATTTTATATGCCATTGATTGCATCATGTATGGCACTTTGGCCAGTGAAAACAGTTTTTAAATGTGCCTTATAAATACATTTTACTTACTTTACTTACTATGTTCCCTTGCAAACTCACTTGATTTTCTTCCTATTTCATGTGACGGTGCTGGTGAGTGAAACTATGGCCTTTTGGACTTGTACACAACACACCTTTCAGGAGGAGGAATCAGCCCGCACCACATAGTGTAGTGGGTACATCCCTCCTTGCTTCAGATTAATTTTACCTTTAAATAGAAACAAAAACATTGTATCTAGTACAGTCGTAGACTCTAACATCATGAGAGATCGAAGGATTTGCGATGCCCATCTGCGGTCCGCGTGAGGCTGAGCTAAAGTGGATTATTTTGGTTTCCCACTAGTTTGGTTCTTCCCTCTTGGTGACAGAGGAGTAAACGCAGACTAGATGTGAATGTTAATGAGAGCGGGATCGCTCGTGCGATGCCACCAAGAGCCTGCATTCTGCCTTGAAATTGAGAGGATATACTAGGTAGATATAGGCACAGAGGCGGCACACAAGTTGCTTTGGGTGGAGCAAATTGGATTTCTTGTTGGCTCTGTGACTGATGAGTTAATTAACGTTGAAGAGAGTGCGGAGGGAGAGGGAGAGGAGCCAGACACGGCTCTGTTTATTTGTCCTGTATTGACTATATCTCCTCCCACTTCAGTGGCCTGAGTAATCGCTGTCCTTCTGTGTTGGGAAATGACTGAGTAAAAGGAGCAGAAAGTCTGGTTGGGTTAATCTCAAACAAAGGGGGTACTCTGGTAAGAGAGTGTACACAAGGCTCTTAGTCTGGTATGTACACGGGTGAACCGCAACAAGACAAAATGTAAAGTCTTAAAAGGAATCAAGAAGCCCTCCAATATGTAGAACGATGATGGCCTTTTTTTTTTGGGCCGCGATAAACAAACCGTGAATATTATTCCACTGTCACGAAAGATAATGTCAAGGCAGTTTGTGAAAGCAAAACAACATGCACCGTATGTTTCCATTTGTCACCACAATATCAGCAATGAGCTGCCGCAATTAACGATGCATGGGCTCATCTAGACAATAAGAGTGGTGGAGCAGGATCCCTGACGGCCAACCAGTTTGAAAAGAGGCGTCGTTCCGCAGATTCAGCGGCACCGCGGGGGGCTGCAGGAGGCCGCTTGGTGTTGGGACTCCTGCAACAGGTGCAGGTGCAGGCTGCTGGGAAACAGGTAGGAGGAGCTCACGGGGAGAATAGACTTCATGTCAACAGGCGGGGGGGAAACCAGTGTTTGTTGACAGGGATTTGGATTTTCTTCCCCTTGGCTTCGGCGGAGCGGAGCAGAGGCAAAGCGACGAGGCCGGAGAGAGCGGCGGCCGGCCACACAATGGGATTCTTTTCTTTCTTTTATTTTTTTTCTCTCCATCTCTGTTGTCGTCCCTGAGTGCCCTGTCAGCTGAGGCCAACGCCCGGGGAACACGATGCTCTCGTAAGCAGGGCACAATTATACTGAGATCGACTGAGGCCGTATTTGCATATGCGACTGGACCCAACACGACGACCGCTCCCCAGAGAACTGTTGAAATTCATTTGGGAAGAGATGCAGCTGTATTCATTTCTTGCACAATACCGACTCGATTACCGATTTTCGTGGTGTGCGTGTGTGTGCATGTGCGTGTGTGTGCGTGTGTGTTTCATTTTTAATCAACACTGTCATATTTTTTTCATTCATGGTTTGTGTGGATATGTGGGTGTGTGTCTTCATATAATCCTTACAATATTTGGCAGTACCCAAACAAGCCATTTTCACAATCATTTATACTACTGATAAAACCAAAAACGAATGTCAAACATAAATAGCAGCTAGCTATACCATCAAATCACCTGAATAACAACATCTCTCCATAAAACACACAAGTTTCTCTTGCGAAAACACCTCTGACTATAACCTGTTTCCGTCATGTCCAACTGTATGTACGCTTTAGCTTTAGGCTGCAATAAAATTGATGATAAGATGTCATTTATTTTCCTTCTGACCAAACGACCGACAAACGACCTTTCTATTAATTCCGCCTCAGTGGTAACCATGCATACGGCTCCTGCTCCGTCGGAGCGGTGAAAGAGACGTGATACATTTGTAGAACATGGGTTTTATGGACCATCTCCGTTGCTCCCAATTTAATGAAAAACCTTAAAGGAATTCATCCTCCGCTTCATAAGAGCATGTACACTATTTCATAACGGCAGAGATGCCCAGCTGGGATCCACATATTTATTATTTAGAGCGTTTCTTCTTTTGTTTGTTTTAATGGATTAGTTCATGTCCGATTTCCTGGATTCATGCTTTCTGTTATGCAGTTTTTAAGTATTTAAGACATGATAGCGACTATTTCACCAATGAAAGGCTTTGAAGAGATAGTAGAATAGGCTTGACAGATGGACAAGCGTTTCACACCCTTGCTCAGTCCAGAATCTCTGGCGAGATATAAGAGTCACTGAGGAACAATTATAGCCGGCCATGAGGGGAGTCAGGTATAGCCTAGACATTCTCACATCATTATCTTGCTACTGTTTATCACTTTCCTACAGAGGTGGGTAGGTGGGGAACCATCAAACTTGTTTTGGTTACACACAATTGATTCTGTGTTGTGTAGCATAAATGTATAAACTCAAGCTGTCACTTCTGTGAACTTTAGTGGTGTGATACCGACGGTACACTATGCGGAGACGTACGTCTCAGAATAAGTGGATGAAGTGTCAGCCAAAAAGTTGTCTTGAACTTTGTGTTTGTGCTGCGTTTCTCACAGGCTTCAGAGTGCAGTCTGGCTGAGTATTTTATTTAAGTATTGTGAGTAGCTGCAGTTGTGACTGCTCCCTGATAAGTCTTTCATTTGATGGGTAACTGTAAATGTCAAATACAGAGAAAAGACAGAGTTAAAGAAAGAAACATCAAAATGGAAGGCAAAATAACTCCATTGCTATTTATTCGGTTTGAACATAAGCAGCTGTGTATTCTGCTTTAACATTGCTGCGTTGCTCATTCCAGGAATTGTATATCTAAATATATACATTTGATTAGATGCAACATGCCATGTGTGGGCTGCTTCGGTGGTGAGAATTACAAGTGTCATGTAGTATGATATTGCATGTGTCTTTTTTATATTATTTCCAAGAAAGTGGTTCAGTGTGTGTGCATCCTGGTAAGAGGAAATTGAATCAGCTATAATAATTGAATTTTCTTTGAGTTCTGGATGGCGGAGGAAGACATTGACGTTAGTATCTGGGTGTCATGCACAACACGATGAAGTCAACAAATTAAACTTGCAGAAAGGAAATGTCCCTCTTGAGACATCCGCGAGTTGTTGAACTGACTCTTCTTAGGGGAATCAGACGGCCTTAAATGCTGCTTGTTTTGTGTTCAGTTATTCCACAGTGCAATCACACTGTTCGTCTGGGTTTTCTGAATTCATCTGGAATCAATGATAACGTAATTCTTTGTACCAAAACATGCCGTGTGACTCATACATCAACTTATCAAAACACCCAACCATTACGCATTGATCCTATTGAGGGAAAGTGGGAACACGCAGTCCTGATTTTGTGAGCGCAGCTTTCTAGAATCTAAATATTCACGTTCTTGTTTTGTCTCTTTGACTTGTTTGAACCACATTTGCATACACTGTATATATAACTATGGAGAGAGAGAGAGAGAGAGAGAGAGAAGGTTTCACTTACCCACAGTGCAGTTGGTGGTGAAGCGCGGCTCGATGGTGGCCGTGGTGTCCCTACTCACCGGCCGGTCGTAGCTGGTGGAGATCCGGAAGGGTGCGCCGCCGCGAGTCCCCAGCGTGAGGTGCACCACCGCCCAGCTGCCCAGGAGAGAAAGCAGGAGCACCGTCAACCCCAGCAACAGACCCCTCGGCGGGCGGCAGGTTATGTGGGAGGAGGTGGAGGAGGGGTCGGTGGCGGGCCCCTCTCCACCGCCACCAGCACCCCCACCGCCGGTGTCGGCAGACTGGGCGGAGGGCAGGGGTCCCTCCTGTGTGGATGCAGTGGAGTCACCCTCTTCCACCTCCTCCTCCTGCTCCGCCTCCGAGAAGGAGGTGGAGCCCGTGGGGGCCCCCTCCTCCCGGGCTTCCTGTGTGGCTTCGGGGGGCACCCCTTCGTCCTGTGCCTGATGCTGCATGGCGAGGCCCTGGCCTCCGCCCTCAGCCCGTCCCCCTGGTGTCCGGGGCTCTCCGCTCGGCGCTGGAGGGAGGGCAGGGGGGGGGGGTGGGTGGTGCGCGAGGCCCCGGATGAAACGACCGAAACAGAGGACAACCTGAAGGAGGGCCCACGGCTGCCGCGGAGGAGCACACACGCCTGGGATTGAAGGGCTGTGAACGGAGCACGCAAGGTGTGTTGATCGCACCTCCGCCCCGCCCGTCAGCGGGCGAGAGACGGAGACACAGAGGGAGAGAGAGAGAGAGAGAGCGAGAGAGGTGGTGGGTAACGGCGGCGTGTGTAGCAGTCGTCGTGCTGTCCAACACTGACTGCCTTCCCCACTTCGCAGACCGCTGCCCCGGTGAAGCCAGACCATGTCCCTAATTGCATTAGGCAAATTGTGTTGACTTGTCTCTGGCTCCAGCCCCTCCCCTCCTCTCTCCATCTCTCAAATGTTTTACCTCACTCTCCTGTTGCTCAAATTTTTCCCCCTACTTACTATGTGCAATGTACCTGTTTTCCTAGGAATAAATCATATGTCTATGCATTTCAAAGACAGCATACAGTCAGCTAAAATGTCAAGTAAGTTTATATGAAATATAGACTGAGTTTGTTATGTAAGAGCATAAAGATTGTATTTATTGCAGTTCAGCAAGAAATTGATACAAAACTTTAGTATAGTGGGCCTATTGGATGTACAATAATACCGTTTCTAGTTTCCTGCACTCTTGTTTTCAGATAAGCTCCTTGGAAAAAAACTATAGAAAGAAACCTTCTGAGAGAGTCTGTGTCTGCGTTGTGTTTAGTTTTTCTCGATGGGAAATTGTGTGTTATTCCCTGCCAAATACTGATCCATTGATCCAGCCTACCATCCACATTGTGTTCTTTTTTCATAACTTTTGGACAGCAATAGCTAGCGTGCTTCATGCAACCAATATCAAATCATTGTGAACATATCATTGTATTTTAACTATTTAGACGGCCATTTAAGGTCCAGTTGTCTTCAGTGCTGCTACTATAAAACCACACATTTTGAAGCTTTGACATTCAGGATAGTTCATCATTCTGTCTGATGCCAAGTCTTGTTCACACACGCACACACACACAAACAAAGAAAGTCCCCAGAGAGTGTGGACAGCACATAAACCGCAGCCTCAGATGCACCCTAACACTAATACAGGATGAGCGCCGGTGGTGTTGTAGGTTTTTGTGACAGGCTTGGTTTGGGGTTCGGGAGGAGATTCGATTTGAAGTCACCAGGTTGTTCCGCTGCTCACACACCTGATGCAAACAAACGAAACACAACACGGGGGCGGGG
>JAOPUD010000131.1:3509282-3520550 GCA_027122715.1 Trisopterus minutus
AGAGAGAGAGAGAGAGAGAGAGAGAGAGAGAGAGAGAGAGAGAGAGAGAGAGAGAGGCTCCGGACTGCAGTAATTTAGCGCTAGCAACCACCACTGATTGAAACCCGAGTCATCGGAGCTCAGTCATGCTCAACGGTCCCTCTGTTTATTATCGGACGGCAGCCGTCACTTCACACTGCGGCCGACAAACTCTCCCTCACTCACGTGCCCCTCGCACGGCCGGGAGGAAACTCTGTGACACCCCGTCCCCACCCTGTAGCTCATTAAAAAAACGCACACACACCATCACGCAAGCACACACACATAGATGGACAGTCACGCACAGACAATAAAAACGTATGCACACACACACACACACACTTTATACACACGCACACACAAACAAACCACACACACGTACACACACGCACACGCATGCGCACATACACACACGCATAGGCACACACACACACACGCACACATGCATACACTCACACACAGTCTTCCTTGGAGAGTACTCAGTCAACATCCAGACTGGGCAGGCCTTCAAAACTAGTGCCAAGAGTGCCAAAGTGTTTGAGTGTATGTACGTGTCTGTGTGTGCGTGTGCACATGTGTGTGTGCGTATGTGCATTTAAGTGTGTGTGTGATGGGATGCTATTCTGGGAGTCTTCTCTTGAGTGATATAGTGATGGGATTAGTAAGGAATTAAAACAAATCCCAATGTTTGTGTGGGCAATATTGTTGCATTTTAATATTTTAATATATATGCATAAAGTATTACTTCATAAACAAGTCCACACCAATGGGACACAAAAACATCCCACGCATACACAAGGCAATCCACACACACATGCGCCAAGTGATTTCATGAGATGAATAGAGAAAAATTTTGAGGCAAAACGTACACATATTCTTATGTACAGACACGCACGCACGTAAACAACTGCATGCATAAACAGAGTGTGAGTGCATAAGCTTATTTAATTACCTAGCCTGCGCTTATTTTAATTACCACTGCTTCAAACTGATTGCTGAGTCAAAAAACGAACTATGGATTCCCTTAACTAATGACTGTCCCATATGTGGGCTGTTGGCTCCCATTAAATGGATATATATATGAGGGGATTTCGCCAGCCATAGAGTTGCTCAGTTGTCCATTGGCTTTCCTCGCGAGCCCCCTGGTACCCAACAAGTATATCACACATCAGCAAGGGATGACAATTACCTAGTCTCCAGCAGGCGCTGCTTGGTGTATTGATTCCCATGCGTCCCGCCCCCAAAAAAGCGGCACTGTACCGTTCTGCTGGGTGTGACAGAGTGGCTCCAGAACACATCGCAGCACACTTCGCACCCGGCCGTTAGTGCAGAGCCATCGACTTGGAGTGGTCAGCGGCACACACATGCTCGCATGTACCCCCGGGTGTTTGCACAATGTGTCCATAACGTCCGCACTCTGCTCCGCGAGGTTGATACAGCTGCGAGTGAATCCTTGTCGGCGGTGCCACTCGCTTGAGCGAGCCAGACGATTGTCATTGTCCAAGTGGCCGTGCCCACGGCTCAGAAAAGGCCCATATTAACGTGTGCCCAGTGACAGTGTTCTCTCGTCTCTTCTCGCCGCCTACGCCCTTGGGCAATCACTTTGAATAGAGTTGTTTTAAAAATAAATGGCAGAACACAGGAGTCTGACTACTGAACAATGGACGGATAAATATTAAACCACGAGGCGTTGAAGCTCTTTGAAAAGGCAAAAGCAGAAGCACAGGGCAGACTGAGTCCAAGAGTGGATTCCGGTGACGTGCAACATAACCAGCGTCCTGCCAGACTTTGTTTTTTGTAAGACATTGTAACACACTTTACGATGTGCACTATCATTTTTTTATGTACTAGCGATGAGCCAAGCCCAGATCTAGAGGTCTGTGGTTCTCCCCTCTGTCGGTCTGGCTCTCTGTCTCTCCCTCTCACTTTTGTAAATGAGCTCAGAGAACAAATCCCGCACTGATCCACGTGCACTTGGGCCAATTTTACTTGAGAGAGAGAGAGAGAGAGAAATGGAGAGAAGGATATGGTGAGAGAGTGATGGATAGATATGGAGAGAAGGATATGGTGAGAGAGTGATGGATAGATAAATGGAGAGTGAGATGGAGGGAGTAAGTGATATAGAGGGAGAGAGAGAGAGAGAGGGGCTCTTTTAAATGGGAGTCGGCTTCTGACCACGAGCCGTTTTTTTTCAACATTTATATATATAGTTTGCGTAGGCAGAATGATCTCCACTCTATGGATGCTCCGTGCATGCTATGCGTGTGTGCAGTAACTGTCTGTCCCGTGCATGCATGCAACTAATTAAGTGGGGATTGACAAGGATCATACCATTAAGCAAGCAGCTAGGGGCGGGGATGCGTGTTGCGCTCATATGCAATGAAAACAATCAGCTACAGCAATTTATTGATATTAGAAAATGTAATTTCTACTTTTGAATACTAATAGTATGGATTGAATAATTTATGTGAAATACAGGCCTACGCATAGGAATCATAAACGAGCTACATTTGGCTGAATTATAAACGGTATAAGTGGTGTGATGAAGAGCCGTTTGGGAGCCAAAATGATCCGGCTCCCTGAAAAGAGCCGAAATTCCCAACACTACGGCCATGGAACGTCTTGTGTGTGAGTGTGTGCGTGTGTCTGAGTTTGTGTGCATAAAGTGCAGCGTATAGGAGTGTCTTTGTACCGAAGAGAATAAAAGGGAGCGGTAGGGGCCCCTGTGACCCCGCGTGCCTCCGTCTGGGGGCCAAAGGTAGGATCAGGACAGGAAGGTATCAAGCCCTCAGCTGTCTTCATATCAAACACCCGCTGCGGGGGGCTCACTCATCCTGCCCCAGCTCACATCCTCCTGCCTTGCAGCTTCAGCTTCAAAACAGAACCAGAAGTGTGATCCAGTGCAGGCGAGACCCAGCCTTACATGCTGGGCTGCATACAGGCAGGCACTTGGACACGCTGTCAGGTAGACAGGCAGGCATTAACACAAACCTCGCAGGCAGGCAGACGGACCGAGATGTAAAGCACAGACTGTGGGAACTTGAGTGGGGGCCAAGGCTGGGTTATGCAGCGTTTGTCCTTTCATTAGAGGATTTAATTGAGGATGTATTTTAGGCAACGTACATGAAGAGAAATACTGAGGACATGCTCTCAATGTGCTCAGTGATAGTCATGGCCCTGGTCGCAAATGAAGAATGATGTTCATTGATTTGAATTACCCGAGTTAGGCAGGGCTGATGGAAGTTAGCTGTTGCTTTTAATTGCCGCTCAATGGCACAAAAAGCAGAAGGCTTTATATGTTGGACATCTGTCAAGATTTGCTTTGAAAAAAAAGTAGCCCTAAGTGTTTAAATATACATCATGCTTCTTAGTAAAAAAAAAAAAACTTTTCTCAAGTGCTCATTGTGACCTAAGTTTGCTATTCTGGTTTGAGTTAAATCACAAAAATATCCATTAAGAGAGTGTTTTCTCCTGGAATTAAATCATTCTGGGTAAATGCTTCGGTGAATGTAACCGATTCTCTGTAAAGCAATTTCAGAGGATTGGCTTGGAAAATGTAGAATATAAGGATGGTCATTTCACCATTAAGCATAATTACTGTTTGATGATCTATTTGCATAAAGGCTATTTGTCGCGTTATGCTTTACGAAAAGCATAGGCCGATAATCCCCTTGTCAAACTCCATTAATGGTAATCTATGTGATTCGCCAATGAAAGATCAAAATGCAACAATAGTAACACCTGGTTGAATAAGAAATAACCCTAGCAGTCCTGTAGTTTCATCTCTGGGGGCTCTATATCTTAAGTCTATATGTTCAGTCCAGTTTCGGGGCCAAGTGATTTCCCCTGGCCAATAGCCACCAGTAGCTGCTCGCTTTCCCATCAAATGTTTCCCTGAGCTCCTGCATTGCCGTTTTGGAAATGGTGTTCCAGATTGCAGACTGCAATTATTATGTTCTGGCTCATGGCATGCCACTGATTCTGGGCCTGGCCCCCAGAATGGGGGGTGGGGGGGGGCAGTGGCTACCGTGAGAAGGGTTGAGTGGCTTCTGTGAGAAGTCCCGTCTGCCTTCCCCTCGGGCCGCCGAGCCTGTGATTTCTAACCAGTTGCACAGTAGCTCAACTGGCATTTAGCACCGCTGTTGATGGACACTAATAAGGCCTTGGCTGCCTCACTTCTGCCCCAGAGCGAGCCCTTGTCAGTGTGGCCGTGATGGGTTAGCTGATCGAGGGTGTCCATCTGCATGCCTGATTGACCAACACGGATCAGTAACACACTGGCTTTGTTTCTTTGGGAGCTAGCACAACAACAGCTGAATGAACAATGGCGCCTCTTATGACGTTTTGAGCAGTATTTATTCAGAGAATATATACAGATTCATCTGTATCATGCTAGTGGGGTAATAGAAGCATGGAAGTATGAATGTATTCAACAACAAATACCACACACGTAAACTGATGTCGACCATGCAAAAGGTCAGCCAGCTCGTTGGGAGTAGTCCTGGTAATGTGTCTGGTAAGGATAATGAGTCTAGTTTGGGAACTGAACCAGCAACCTTTCGGTTACCAGATGACCTTCTTGAGCAACAGCCTCCAACTGTTTAGCACGTGTTAACACAATTCATATCAAATAGTTCGTTATATGTCTAATAGATCTAATAGACACAATTTACTTTTAACAGAAGTTAATGGCTGATATAGACACAAACCATTCACCATGGCATAAATAAAAAAAATGTCTTTCTTCTTTTCTTTCTTCTCCCTTTCATAATCTAACTATTACATTGAATTCTCATATGTATACTTACTTGGCAACAGTAACCACTTGCAGAAGAAGAGTTGACTTGGTTTCCCCCTGTGCCATTGTGTTGAATTTCTCATGATTAAAGTCAATTTAGGATTTGTTTGTGAGGGTTAAAAAGTCTAAACAGCAGCTTTAAAGCATCACATTAGGGTCCTAACAGGAAGCCCAGGGTAGTTGATGTCCAGGGTGACTTTACAATCATTGGTGCACAGAGACTTGCTCCAATGAAGGCCTGCTGGACATACAGACCTATTAGTTCATGGGACACTAACCAACTGGAATATGTAATGAAAGCGTCTCAGCAAAGAAATCAATCATGAATTTATGATTGCTATAGGGGGAGGCATAAATTGGTGATATATTATGGTCAGAATGGCTTTGTGGGATGTATATTCATTACTGCGTGAGGCCACTGTAACAGATTAAAACCATGAATCCACAGCTTGCGGCATTTTGCACCTGTCGTTTTTTTACAAAAGTACTGGTATTGAACGTTCTCTTCTCGCATTTACATCCCAGCTCCTACCAGGGTTAAGTGTTTCCCTGGAAGTGTCAGGGAAAATAGGATGGCAACCATTATCCCACCAAATGTTTCCACCCTCTCCCTCTCTCTCCTAACTGAATCCATCTCACCCTTGTATCCATTTCCATTGCTTTTTCGCTCAGTCCCAAATTATCAAAAAAATCTCTCCATGTGATCTCTTTTTGCCTCAGTCAACGTCTGCTACACTTCTCCGCAGATCTGACTGTTGCCCATTTGCACTCTAATTTGCCTCAACTGCAATTTCTCTCCAATTCTCCGTGCCTCCGACATTTTGAATCCAATCTTCCAACTCTCTCACACACTCACTCTCTTTCTCCTGCCTAGTGTTCGACCCATCACATTTTCTTTTAGAAGCTAGCACTTAACGTTGTCTGTCCTTGTCCACTTCCCTTCCAACTGATTTCTACGCCACACCTGCCATTACCTGAACATAGAAAACATGGAAAGCTGGCCTGACTGTGCCTCCATCTTTAAAACGAGGAAAAAAAGGAAGGATAAAGGCTCATTGATGAAGGTTTCCTTCTTCGAGGAAAGAGCCAGTTGACGCCAAGTCACCTCGTATCATCTCAAAGCCTTAAGTGAGACAGAAGTAGGCAGTAAAGCCAGGATCAACGCAGCTTGATGCATCGTGTGGTGGAAGGATGTGTACAATAGCGGGGGAGGTGTAAGTGTGTGTGTGTGTGTGTGTGTGTGTGTGTGTGTGTGTGTGTGGGGGTGGGGGGGGTAGACGAAGACGACTCCTCCTCAGTGTGTTGTTTATCTTCATACCCTCTCAAAATACGACTTTTAACATATGAAGCTGGATTAGACCGGCCCTTTGCAGCAGACCTCCTTGTGGTGAGTTCCCAGAGTGCTGTTTGGGGCGTGCTCCACCACGCGCCATCACGATGCTTACACTCGCAAAGAGGGCAGGATAGCTTCTCTGAGCCTGGCTTACCAGGCTCCGTTTTTGGGTGGAGCCCAGGGGGCTTGGAGCACCACGCTCCCTTAGGGTGGAGCAAAACTGCTGCTATATTTCCCCCATCTGCACCCAGGGGCCTTTGTGTAAACTTGTACAGTCCCGGGGGAGGTATTTACACTTCACAATGCCCTCACTACAGCCCTGCGGGCTTCCAGCTCTCCCCTCCATCCCTTCATCTCCGTTCCACCAAGCCAGAGTTTGGCTCCACTCCCATGGCTCGTTTAATTAGTGTCAATACTCCGATCCCTTACAGGCGTGACCCCATACGCTCCCCACCACCACCACCACCACCACCACCACCACCACCACCATCAAAGCTTGCGAATGAGAGTTTGAGCGACTGAAGATGGAGGCCAGGAGGGGGAAAAAAAAGGGAATAGGGGAAATAAGAGGTTGACGAAAGCGCCTTTGAAGTGCAAAGTAGGCCGGCGCAGGTAGTAACCCCGGTGTACGGCGTTTGTCAGGTTTGCAGCATGGCTGGGGATTGAGCGATGAGGGGAGAGGAGAGGGGGCTAGGGTACTACTCTGTACATCCTAAAGCGGTCGGGATGGGGGAAGTGCACCGTTTTTCATCGTGCGTGAGGCTAAGGAGCCAGCAGCAGCAGCAGCAACAGCAGCAGCAGCGCACAGCCATGGGTGTCTATGCGCGTGGGACTGCACCCTGCCGTGTCTGCTCAAAGAAGCATCAGTAGATCTAGACCAGGGCTACATATCGGTAGGAATGAGGGCATCACACGCACATAACGTTTTCTCCCCATTCCACCTGTACCCGCCACCTGTTGCGCCATGTGACAGCTGATCAAGCTGCTGATTGGCAGAAAGATGGACCCCATTTATATTTTCTTATCTGGGTTGAAGACCGATGTAAGCCCAATGGAAAACGTGGCAAAAATATCAATCTATGTCTTTCCATCTGTTGGATCAGAAAATCATTTGAAAAAATGCCTCTTCTATATGCACACACAGTTTGGTAATGACGGGAGGGGTGTGTGTGTTTGTGTGTGGAGTGGTGTGTTAAATAATAGCAATGAATCTAAACTGTTGTGTGGACTTAAATTGTGTCTATATTTGAAAAAAGGGCCAGCTGCCAGGGGAGGGTTTTCATAATAATAATAATAATCATAAATGCCACCAGTTGCCCAAACACAGTCACAATATAGTCATAGACATTTCCCACAATGCCCACAGCTGGGTCGTTGTTTCTCTATTACTATAGAGCATATTTCAAAAAGGCACCTGTTCATCCATTCCTGCTCCCTAAGCTGTCAGTAAGCTGTCACGAACTCCCCTCTAAATCCTAATATTATATTTATATATATAAATATATGTAGAGAAAGGGAGAGAGAGAGAGAGAGAGAGAGAGAGAGAGAGAAGAGAGAGAGAGAGGGAGGATCGGCTTTCCTCGCCTCTAAATGCATTAAGGAATTGTGTGATTCCTTAAATCTCAAACAATTTATTAATGCTCCTCCTAGGCCCAACCCAGAATATCTCAGTGGATCCACATTACTAAATCTCCTTCTCACAAACCGTCCACTCAAGTATACCTCAACCCTAGTATTCTGTAATGATGTCCGTGATCCTTGTGCTATTGCTATTGCGTAAGAGTCTCTCCACATTACCCAACTTAAAATCTTGTTATGTTTTAAACATTTTAATGAGCATTCATTCCTTTATGATCTGTACAGAAGTTACATTGGCAGAGTCTGATTTTATCACTGGTGTTAAGTGTGCATGCATATTTTCATAACTCTTACATGTTTCATGATTTGCATGAGCATGCCCCCATAAAGAAATGCATGATTTGTAGGTACAACAAAGGTACAACCTTTGGTTCAAGGAGGAACTTTGATCTGATTATGGATAGAAACAGCTCCTGGTGTAAGGCTAGATCCACAAACTCCCCTGCTGACCAGGTGGCCTATAGAGCTCTGAGATATAAATGCACAATCCAGACTGGGAAATCAAAGACGGCATATTAATTACTAAATCTCAAAGTGCCCACTTAATTCTGCTTACAGATAAATCCATTGTCATGTTTCAATTCCACTTCGGCCTCCCTGAATGCATTTTAGTAGACTCAACGGAAATTAAGAGCAAAGATCGGTCGCGTTTTATATTCTAACATTTTATATTAGCTGAGTCTGTTTTTAATACAATTGCAGCAGGGTCTCAAAGCTCCTATTCCAAGTTTGTGACATCATACTCCAGTTTTTTGACAACTCAATCCTGTACAGACTCACCTAGGGACACTTTTGTTTTAAGATGCATCCCTCCTGTTGGGATCTGTTTAACTTTGAGCGCTATTAATCTAAAAACGTTGTCCATACACAACAACCTGGATCTTTCTCTTTAATGAATTCATCTCATTGCATTGCTAAGCCTATTGCTCATATCCCCCAAAATCTGGAAAGCAGTCTATGTTCACCACTTATTCAAGTGTGGACCCTGCGATCATAAATAACTACCTCCCTACCCTTGCCAACATTTGAGAATCTCAAGTAAACTCTCAATGGAAACCATAATAAACCATGATAAACAACTGCCTGGCATTAGTCCAGGTCATTGTACTACTTGTACTGCAGCTATGTTGGTAACAAACAATATTATTAATGCCCTGGCCAGAACAGCAGCACTGTGCTGCCCTGTTTGTTGATCTGTTCAAGGCATTCCATTCTGTGGACAATGAGCACCTCTTGCGCAGACTCAGGGATTTTGGAATGGGTGAAAAGGCTAGAGTGGTTCAGGAATTACCTTGCAGATAGAACCCAGTGTGTTTATACAAAAGGCCCCAAGTCAAGCTTCATTGAGAACTCTAACAGGAGTCCACGTTGGTTCAAATCTAGCACCTGAGTTATTTGCTATCAGGCGGGACATGCTTACAGCTGAAGTGCATCTTCATGCAGATGAAACACTGGTCCACTTTGTTGCCTCTTCCCTGAGGCATGCCGTTGATGAGCTCCAGAATGCCAGACTTGTATAATGTATGTTTCCCCGGATCGAAGGTAATGGTAGCATTCCTAGTATTCTTAGTGTCATAAGTACTTGGGTATTTGGCTGCATGACAAGCTCTCCTTTAAAGTGCATATTTAGAACCTAGAGAAGAAACTGAAAGTAGTGATTATTATCGAAATTGGGCCTGCCTGAATTTAACAGTTAGGAAAACCCTTGTGCATGTTCTTAAGTGTTCAAGAATCTTAAGAACAATTTAATGATTTAATGATGCCACCTCCTCTACACTTTGCTGCCTTGACTCTGTGTATGAAATTATGTTTTTTTATCAAACTCACTCCCATAGACTTCACTCTATACTTTCAACACAGTCTCACAGAAATACGTGATACTGTCACGTCTTTTAATCTATTAATTCGTGATCTGGGACACGAAAGTCCCACTTATTTCGTGTCACCATTCCGATTTTCAAACTCATGTATTTCATTTTATTTCATATTCCGTTCAGATAATCTATCGTTTATGTTCCTCATTTGTTTCAACATTTTTCAACACAAAAACAGATAAATTGCCTGTGATAACTAACAATATGACAGCTGTCGGCCACCCGTTTCTACTTTCACCTTTGAATCGGAGAAAACTAGTGTTCTGTCCGGGAGCATCTGAAAATCGTAATGGTGACACGAACAAAGTGGAACTTTCGTGTCCCAGATCATGAATGAATAGATTACAAGACAGTGTCATGTATTTCCGTGAGACTGGGTTGATACTTTATGATCTGGTTTCCTGGTCTACATAAGGCCATAAGGAGACAGCACTCCCTGCATATCTTTGAAATGTTGTATCACTGAACAACAGCAGTTAGAATTTTTGCTCAACTAGATGGCTGCTCTATCTGGCTCCCAGGATTTGCTTGGAACTTGGTAGAACAGCTTTCTCCTATTTTCTGCGCTGGTCATAGAATAACCTCCAAAAACACCCTACGGCTTAATGATTTTGTCTCCCTGGGAGAATTCAAGGCTGGGTTCAAAAATGGTGCAACTTGGAGATTGCAATTGCCTTTCTAAAACTGGATTGTGTAGTATGTGTTTGTTTGTCTTACTTTTAGCGTGCTCCCTTTTCCTTAATCGTTCCTTGTCAGTTTTGACATGCTCTGTTCTATACGTTGTAACCTTGTACTCACATGTGCAGGATGTGCTATCTTTGCCAGGTCAAAGTCCAAAAATTGATTTTCTTCATGGTTAATTAAAAGTGAAAGGAAAATAATCCATGCATGACTAATAAGAAATGTTTTCATGCTAGATAAGAACGCTCAGAATAATATATCAGAAACCACCCACATATCACATATCTATATCTATATATATATAGATGTAGATGTCCATTTCTATAGATATACATACATAGATATATCTCTCTCAATATCTAGATAGAACCTCTATAGATAATTTTTATTGGTTATGTGGTTGGTTTGGTATGTGTAGCGATAAATATATAAATATAAATATAAATATATGATAAATATATATATATATATTTATTTATTATGTGGGTTGTTTGGCCTCTTCTTCCAAAGGCTGCCAAGTTATATTACGGATGGCAACAAATTAGCTTATTGATTTGAAATCCTTTCTCTTCATATTAGTTTGCTTGTTCAAATAAAAGGACATACCCAATGGCCCCTGCTCTCTTATCGAATTAAAACTCTGCACTGAAAGGTTCCCAATATTATCAGACTAGCTCCTGCCACCCTTGGTCACAGCCTAGACACGCCCCTGATCAAATGATTGACACTACTTGACTGACGTGTCGCCGTAGCAACAGGCTAGACAGAGGGGCTGGACGGGGAGATGGGAGACGTTATAGACAGGTTTATGACTTGTGAGAGATATGGGAGGGGTGGGGAGATGGACAAAGAGAGACAGAGAGAGAGAGAGAGAGAGAGAGAGAGAGAGAGAGAGAGAGAGAGAGGGAGAGAGAGAGAGAGAGAGA
>JAOPUD010000131.1:3691046-3705632 GCA_027122715.1 Trisopterus minutus
AGAGAGCTATGTGTGGCCGTATTGCCGCGCAGCCACCCGATGGTGGGGCCGAGGAGAGAACAATGTCTGTGCTGGTAGACAGCAGTGAAATGGCAGGGCTCAGAGGAGGCGCTTGGTCTGTTCGCAATTCTGTAAAACCATCATTTGTTCCGATAAAATCAAAAGCATGAAAATAAAAAGTATATATATAAATCTTTGACCCTCCCTCCCCGGCCCCGACCCTGGATTCGTGCACGATGGGCGTCTATTCTTCCTCGCTCTCGTTTTCGTGCTCCATGTCCTCCTCGCCGTTTGTTTTGGACTCCAATCTCCCGTCCTCGTCACCGCTGTTCTGCCCTTCCATCGCTCCATCATCCTCCTCCTCCTCCTCCTCCCAATTCTAGAAACACAAAAAAAAGTTAGAGGTCACAGGATTAGATAACTCAGAAAGAAAGGGAAAGAAAAAAAAAAAGAGAATCTGTGTAGAGCGGAAGGACGGTGAGGTACTCACATCAGAGTTATCATCATCAGGAAGGCCTTCATCCCCGGAGGCGTCGTCCTCGGAGGACTCTGGGAGGACCAAGGAAAAAGACATTAATCCAACCCTGCAGTCACGGATGTATAAAACCTCGAGCACGGCCCTGTCTGCACTACGCCGCGTGACGACAACCGGAGACGCTCGCTCAGATGTGCAATAACGCAACCGGTGAATCGGTTAACACCTCGTCTTAGAAGAGCCCTCACATGTGGGCCAACTGAAATAATCTGCATTTGAAAGACCACGGCAAAGACCATCTACACACATCACGCACTAACCCAACCCACACCCACCAAACACGCATTAAGCTGCTCTATAGTTTCAACCAATGTCAAACACTCCACTACTTTACTTACATGATACGCCAGATTTCATTCCAGTTATTGCCATTTCAGACAGACACATTTTAACCATTTAACAGAGCGCTTTCACCATGAACTATTTGTGGGAGTAAGCAATAATTTAAGGAGCCACAATGCCAAAAAGCTCAATGTGGCATTTGATACAGTACAACAGCACCATTCAACTGAGCATTAACACGGTGTGAACATAAACGTTAAATACCCTTTATACGTGCATAAAGACCGTGTCCCCATTTGTACATCCACCAAACATGGTGACGTCCCAACCACAAGCCAAAACCGACATTTGATTTAACTTGGCTAGAGATACCGATATCCTGTGCAAATATGTAATATTATTCAATCTAAGATGCATTACTGGCATTTATATAAAGAATATACCTCCATAATTTGTCTAAACAAAGAAAAAAGGTCATTCATTTGATGACATCCATTTCATTTCGCGCAGGGGGGGGGGGGGGCGAGTTCAGCGGGAAGCGAAAGCGCATGGAGCTGGATCACGTATGCATTAAAAGGTTTAGACGGGACTCACAGTTACCCATGTTAATGATTGGATTTAAATAATGTTCAGTCTTAAATATCAAGCCTCACCGATTTCTTAACGCAATGCAAAGGGTGAGCTGGCAGGAGGAAGGGCTTTGTTGTGGAAAGGACATTGACCGAGGGCTTAACTTCCTAATCCCTCACTCGCAACTTAAGAAACCATGTACCTTCTTCATGGCGAGAGGTTTTACCATTTTTGAGAAAAGATATTAAAAAGGTACTGAACGTTAACGCAAATTATAACACGGCTCTTCTCAACGCTGTGGAACGCTCCGTTCACTTGCATGGTCCTTCCCGACTTCCAGCGGTTACCAAGCATATAATTAGCGCTGTCAAGGAAAGCGCATTTCTTGCCTCTGATTCACGTCTTTCGTAACACTCAGCAAGTAGTCCGGTAACTTATCAATCCCAGCATATTCCGTTGCTAAGCGACGTCAACGTCAGTAGATATTTTTTCGTTTTGGCAAGTAGCTGTGCATAGAACGCCGGTCAATCAATTATCGCTAAACTAAGCCCATTCAGGGCTAAGCAAGACACCTCCGCTTCGGGGTCTTGTTCGCCCAAGCTGGGCTTATTTTCCCGATAATGTCCGGTATTCTATACATTATCCCTTACATAACTAATGCCATTTTATAAAATGTATTTGTTGCTTATGGTATGTGGCTTATGGTATGTGTATGCTGTGAAAAGCATCCTTCTAACAAGAAAACAGTTTACTGTTGACATTCCACAATGTCAACATTTCAACATGATTGCTTGGACCCCAATTATGTTAGGTTACCGATATGAGAACACAATTCTCGAGTCAGTTGTGGGGTCAAGTCAGTTGTAGGGTTGTTTCTCAATCCCGTTGACAAACTTTCAAAACCCAAAAAGCTTCAGGACCAGTCAGTGCTATGGGGTGAGTTTAAGTCCATGACAGAAATGATTTCCACTAAAGGGTACGGCATTATGAGAAAGGTAACCGGCCAATCATGTTAAAGATGAGTTTCTCTACCGTCGCTGAAGCTGGTCTGAAGTCAAGCAAATATTTTGACAGAAATTTGATGGCTTGCTTAGCCGTTTTGGAAATTCTGCAGGCTGTAGCACTCACGCCTTGCTTAGTCATAAACTGAACGCCTTGCTAGGCACCGCGGATAGTTGTATTTATCCAAATGGTTTGAAACACATTTTTCAAATGGACTCATGTTCTTCACATCTTCAACAACGGAAAGCTTGCAGAATTTACCCCTTTCAGAAGTTGGAAATTGTATTACTAAGAATCCATTCAACACAACAGGGGTTGTACTTTTGTTCCGAACACGGCCGGGCCCTAATAGGCACCCTCAGTTGGTTATTCACAGAACCTCTTTACTTTGATTTGACGAGCGTCTGAACCCATCGTGTATGTGACATTGAAGATCTCGTCTCAGATTTTGTATTATTTTTCCCTTGTTGCGGATCAAACATGTGGGCTTTGGTCCCATATACCACAATGGATATTCAACAGTCCACTCCTAAATGATCATTTTATACCTTTGGCGTTTAACGTGGCCCATGATAATTTTACCGTAACTTTTTTTTTTATTAACCTTCTGCCACAACAGAGCGTGCAGGGTCACGGTCAAAGGGACCGGACGAAGCAGGTGAAACCGTTTCCTACTGGAGGTAATTGAACTGGCTGGGAATAGTGCTTTTGCGGGGGAAATGTTACTCTGGTTGTTTTATGTTCAGATACAAAGAACTGGGGACAGAGGGGGCATCGTGATTTGTATAGGACTGCGGTACAGTAATGAGACTTAACAGAGCCGGGCTCCGCTCAGAAAGCTGCTGGCCAGGTTGCCTGGCAACAGAAGCCTTGATTGCATGTTGGAATTCAAAAGTGCACAGAATTCAAAAGTGCCTTGCTGAGTTCCATGTGTCGTGTTCAGATGTGTCAGTGCATCTGCTCAAAGGCTCGCTGGCAGAGAACGGCACTCTATAAAAATGTAGAATACAGATGATTACTGGCATCAACTGAACCCCTGCTCGGCAAGCCACTTTGACACGAAACCCTTTGATAAAAATAAAAAAAAGCACGTCTACCGGTTCAGTCAAACTGAAAAGGCAGAATGTCCGCCATTGAAGGTGCTGACCGAATCCCTGCACAACCTGATCCCCGGGGTACCAAACATAATGGCTTTGATGAAGTGGACTGACTTTCTCATCTCCTTCCATCCAGTGTGATGAGTGATGTGCATTCCTTACCCTCTTCGTAGACCAGCTTAGCAGTGCGGTCCACTTCTGTGTCTATGCAGCTGTTGCTCGTCGCCACCTAGTGGTGAAAACAAGGAGGTAGCTTGAACATGCAAAAATAACACACCATTCAATTGAAATGCCAGCCTTCTCCTCCCCATCATTATAGTGTCCGCCTGGTCTCCTAGTTTCTCCTGTTGACAAACTTTCAAAACCCAAAAAGCTTCCGGACCAGTCAGTGCTATGTGGAGAGAGTTTAAGTCCATGACAGAAATGATTTCCACTAAAGGGTACGGCATTATGAGAAAGGCAACCAGCAAATCGTGTTAAAGATGAGAACCAAGTGATGCTCCCATTCTCTGCCGTCGCTGAATCGGGTCTGAAGTCAAGCAAATACATTTTGACAGAAATTTGATCGGAAGGTTTGCTTCGATTTTTTACAGCCTTACTCCACCTATTTCAGAGTAAACTGTTGTGATTGCTAGATTTTCTCTGTCGCTGCCTCCATTTTGAAAAATCTGCAGGCTGTAGCACTCACACCTTGCTGGGTCCTTCCACTTTTGTTGAATTCAATGGGACCGAGGCGATACTGAGCTTCAGTGACAAATGGAGACGTGACCTTGTGGGCCAAGAAGGTTTAGGTTTCCGGTTTTGGTACACAAAGCTAACGTACAACCTCTTTCCATAAATTGCCTACCTGTGTGATGAGAAGAAGCAGTTTGCCATTCAGCTTGTTTAACCGGTGGAACATTTTCACCCTGCTTTCGATCATGTGGTACAGCACTCCGAGTTGGTTAACCAAGTCAGGCAGCTGTGGAAGGGGAACACATGGGGACCATAATGAACCAGAAGCCTGATAATGGGGAGCGTTTAAGAACAATATTAATATTAATATGAAGGTTCAGACCAGGCATGAAAAAATATGTCAAGTAGCATTGCACTCGGGCCAAACCACACGTCTTGAGTTTCTGTCAACATGCAGGCTTTTTGGAGTTGGTCTTAGGACGTATTCACACCTGGCTGTTTGGTTCGAACTGAACCAAAAACAATCCCTGGTGCAGACGTTTTGGTCTGGTGTGAATACAAAACATCGAACTCTGGTGCGGACCAAACAGCCGGTCCGAGACCCAGCCAGAGAGGTGGTCTCGGTTCGCTTCCAAACAAACCCTGGTGTGGTTCGCTTGAGATGTGAAGGAGACCGCACCTCGGACCGATCCAGTTCTAAAAAACGTAGGCCTCTTTGGGCGCAACAGGCACCTGCTCAGCCGCGTGCATTATGGGAATTACTCTTTGATTAGCGGTAACTCCCAAGATTGGCAGCACATTGTCAGACCCTTGAGTGAAAATGAGTCGTGGAGCAAAGAGGAGACTGAATGTCTATTGGATATTCGGGCAGACACACTCAAAATAAATACGCTGGAGAAAAAAAAAATATATATATATAAATAAAAATCACGCTGGATATCCATGATTGTCCTTTTTTCCTTTACCGCTTTTCCCCGAACCAGACCTTTTTGTCCAATGATTGAACGATCTTTGCACACATGTGGGTTTGTTGGCAAATTCTGGGACTGTGGCAAAAAAATCTATGTGAAAAGGAACCGCACCAAAGCAAAAAATAAACTGTTTTGGTCCGGACCAAAGAGCGAACTTAAGGGCTTTCCTGGTGTAACGCTAGGAATCAACATGGACCAGTATGGATTTTTTTTCAGGGATGATACAGATACTGTTTTGTTTTTTTTCATCAGATACAGGCTGACGTTTTCATTGACTGTTATTCAATACTGCTTTTGCTCCCTCAATTTACATCATAAAAATTACGATGATAACAAATGTTGGGAGTCTTTTTTAGTCTAATTTAAAAAAGGAACATCAGAATCAGAATCCTTTTATTTGTCATTGTATAGCGTACAATGAAAACGTACGAAATTATACGAATTGAACTGTCTGTAAATCATGCAGGGAGAAAAACAATCAGCAAAAAGACTGCATCAAAAAACACAAGAGCCTCGCATCGGCCAAGGCGATACTCGTAAAAAAACCTGGCCCGATATATCGGTCGCCCACTAGAATACGACCATAGTGTGCCACACCTAAGAGGTAACTGAATTGACTTAGAGGTACAGAGTACTGAGAAAATTACAATGTTTGTAAGCAAGATAACAAAGTAAGCATATCAATTCTGTGTCAGTGTAGCTCAAAACAGATCGTGGTCAATGGCTCACTCACACACTATATCCATTTAATACTTATAAAGTCTGATATCAAAGTGTAGTATTTTTTTTATAGGCGAGTGTGCCCTGGGTTGTGGGATAGTTCCGCTGAATCCCGATGTAAATGAGAGATGAAAAGTGACCAACACCAAGACACGTCAACCCAGTTTCTAATTTAATGGTGTTATTTTGTGTTTGCTGCCAATATGGCAAAATAAGAATGGCTCAGATTTGACAAAATATTAAAGATTTCACCCAGTTGGTGTAAATGAGATTCCAATAAAGGTCTTATAATGTGCATACACAATTTCAGGCAGTCAGGATGTCTTTTCAAATGTAAACATGAAAAGTGTTATGCAAAGCACTCCCAATATCTAAGGCCTAAAAATACACAACCTTGAGTCAACCTTGACAAAATGGTTTATGCACTTGCTGCAGCTATTCTGTACTTAGTGGAGTACATAATACATTACTGGCCTGCATCATATCCAAAGTTAACTTGAATTAAATCATTTTAAAATGGAAAAAGTTGTACTACTAGGTAGCACAAGACTTGCAATACCAAGTATTGCAAGCTTGCAAAATGAAAAAGTAATGACCCATTTCTTAACCGTCGGCCAGTGTCAAGTCCATCAGGCGGTTTGCAGGGTGGACTCACCGATGACAGGTACGAGGTGTGTTGCACGAGCACCGCCTTGAGCCACCGTACCATTAGTAGGGCCCTGCAGGGGGAGGGGGAAACAAAGCCATGCTCCATTAGCGGCTCACACAGCGGGGTACAGCAGTATGAGGTGGGCATCTAGACCTAGCTGGAACCTGCAGTGTTGTGACAAGATAATGGAGTGCACAGGGCCAGACAGGGTCGGCCTCACTTACGCTAAAGGATGTCCTTGCAGTCTCTTGGTGATCTGAGAGGAACGAAACAAAAAGTTTAGATATTTATTCCAAGGCCTCATTTTTTTATTTTTATTTTTTAACAATAGAAGTTGAGAAACAAAGATTTGGACTCACCTGGTTCACCAACGGCAGGACTGCTGGGAGTGGCAACCGGGCCACCGTCTTCTTGATCTGCATTTCTTTCTTGTTCTGGAACACTTTCTGCAAGGAGGAGGGGACAGGTTGAATTGAACCGTTACTTGGGTTAGGAATCAGTAAGACATTAATTCGAGATAAGCATCAAGTTAACACACACACGGACACACGGACACACACACACACACTTACATTCAGGATCTCTGCATCTTGGCTCTCCAAGCCTTGCACCAGAAGCACAGCAAAGTTGTCCATCTGGAGGGAGGGAAGCCCCTTCACCCGGCCCTTCTGCGCAGACACGGTGGAAAGATCGATCTCTTCTAGACGCTCCTCTATTGACATCTGCACAAAGGGAAGGAACAAGTGGGTATAATAAGGGTATCCGATGGTTTCACCGTATACAACTGGCTTCCCAACTCGATAGAGAAACACCAGCCACAACGGCAGAACAAATGGAAGGTATGGTTCCAATTTCCCCAATTGTGTCAAAAGCAATTTATAAGAATACACAATTGACCCAGGATAAATGAAGCATACCTCGGTCGTTTTCCCGCCTAGTTTCCTCTTCTCTGATCCTAGTGATGTCATGGTGATGGGAGCCTGGTGACCAGGAAGCCCTGGGACCAACACTTTGCTCTTGGCATTGACTAACGGCGTTTTCACCTGGAAAAATATTGACCACATGTTCACTCCATGAATGCCACACAGACCCTCTAAATGTCTACATGCCAAGCCAATGCAATTCGCTGGAGAAAGGGACAAGTCAAGTGCCGGTAAGGGCAGTGATGGTAGTACCTTGGAGACATTGGCGTCGATGGAGAGGGATAAAGTAGTCTTCACGTCCCGGGTCAGGCAGACGTGTCTCTCTGATGAGTTCACCTCCTGCAGATAGGCGAGTCGGTGGGCGTAAAAATAAATATCAACAACATCCTTTGAACAAAGCCCACAACATGCTGCTGCTGTAATTCAACTGCTCTGTGGTGCTCACCACTCTCTCCATGACAGGCTGAAGGTGGTTGCCATACGCCAGCATCACACTCCGCGAGTCTGACCCCAGGGCTGTGGCCAGCAAGGGAATGGGCACTGGGGAGTCTTCTACGCCCGACATCTGCACGGTACAGGAGGGGGACAGGGGCTTCTTGCACGGCCTGTGAGAAACACAGAGCAAATCAATGTACAGATGCTTCTAGCAGAACACATGCTAGGTGACTAGGAGCAATACTTTGAGGGTCTTACCCGTTCAAAAAGTGCTCAAAAAGATGGAGCTGTCCATCCTTGCACACCACAGCCAGTCTCATTGCCTGCACAAGGAATATTAGACAGACTTATTATGGAAAATAACCAATCCAAATCTGCATGAATGACAGTAGCAGCAATGACCGTTCATCACGGTCATGCGAGAGCACAACGTGTCTGACCTCCTCTTTGCTGTTTGAAGAGTAGAGGTCAATGTGCAGGGGTTCGTCGGTCAATGTGAACGACACCACAGAGTTCTTGTCTTTGCCATCGTCTCGTACTTGCCTATAGAACACATACAAATGCATGAGTGTCATAGCAGTAACACAAACTATCAATTTAAATATGAGCTTTTAAATTGACAGGTATACAACAAGATCCAATAGTAAAAACAAATTTCATTATGAAAACGCATAAAGAGGCAAAAGGATCAAATAAGTATGCAAATCACATGTAAAAAAAAAAAAATTCTTTAAGGATGAGTCTTCACTGATATACATCTTAATTAGCTACCAGCCTCCACTGCATGCTACCCCTGTGCATAGTCTTTACAATGTATTGATGTGAAAATAATGTTATAATATGCAATAATGAAAGGCCGCAGACAAGGACCGTAGATAGGCTAGTATACGAATAAAACAAAACAAATGCCTGAAAACACTGCACCCTTAAAGGTGGCTTCTTCAGAAAGCCATGTAGCTCTATACCTTGCCATTAACACGAAAACACTATAAATTAAAACCAAAACCAAGAAGATGGCCGCCAAATTGTATGAGTAATAACTATTCATTCACAAAACTCACCAAACGCTGAGGAGCCTGTCATATGCAGCCCCAGACAGAAAGTAGAGCCCATTGCCGTCTGGCGGCCGGGTGGTAGCAAAGCATAGGGTCGTTATAGCCGTCGAGTGGCCTGTGAATTTCTGAAAACAGGGAAGAAAGAACGTGCGCCTATGTTTTATTCATTCATGTTGCTTGGGCTTACGTGATGCTTACACTAGATAGGATCAAAACAATAATTGATGTATTTACTTATTTTTCAATCCATGGTAAAAGAAAAAATATATAAATGTTACATGATAGAGCCATGGTATGACCTTCCCTCTTAGCCTCATTTCAGCCAGCAAGTCAAACCAGCTCTTTAAATAAATAAGTACAGGCTGTAGTTATGGGGAGCCTTCAACTGGGGTGGAAAGCATTCGTGCCAGCAGCAATGTCTAGTCATCCCTTTGACAAACAAGCTGAAGTTTATCACAGCCAGGACTAAGATCTATTTGTATCAAGTACCAAAGAGCTGCCATGCTCACCCTATAAACCTCCTTGGTCTCCAAGTCCCACATCTTGATGGTCTGTCCTGCAGAAAGCAGCAGCTTGCCGTCAGGGCTCGCACACAAACTGGTCACTGCTGCACGGTCCGCCTTCCACTTGCTGAACACATTGAACACACACATTCACACATTAATTGATCATCATCGAAATAAAGCATGGGGGAAAGCAGTCTTTACCCAAGCTAAAATAACACGGGATCAACTTTGAACCAAAACACCAAAGGTTATTCAGGGGTATGGCAATACATGTCGTATGGCAACCAATAGCCCTAAGCAGTGAGACTGTATTTACCAAGATTATGGGTCATTGGCAACAAAAGCCCCCCCCCATTCATATACAAAATGTTGTGGCTTATACGTGTGCATGTTGAAAAGGCAATTGCTTGCGTGTTATAACTGTTCTATATACTTGTTCATATATCATCGTTCCCTTAAGATAAGATAATCCTTTATTAGTCCCACAGTGGGGAGGCAACATTCTTCGTCAAATAAATGTTTCCAAACAGAAGCCTGTCATCTCTGACTGGCGTTCTCCAGCTCTAATCTACAGAGGCCCTAGGCATATATTACAATTGTCTTTTCAATTATTGAAGGGTGCCCAAGAATAGAATGCCTTTGACATTAGTAAGCCTATATAACAGAATAGGCCGACACTTACTTACTACGTAACTTACATAATGCGCTTTTGGATTTATTGTTGAGCAGTCATTATCGTACATAACTAACTCAAATTTGTATGCAAAATTGGCAACGAATGTGTAGCAATACATTGTTCAGCATTGTTTAGAAATGGCCTTGTGGATGCAAGGCATTCAAAAAAGACAACTGTCAGATGCCAGCCCTTTGCCTGAGAAAAAGATCATTCCCATCCCTTCCATCAATTGGGGTAGAGATAAATAATACGTTTTTGAAAATGCATGTTATGTGCGTATTATGTGGCTACTGACCAGCGTGACTTTCCCGTTTGTAGGTCCCACTCTACGATTTGAGTATCGTCTGAACCGCTGTATAACAAGGCGTCCTGGGGATGCCAGTCCACACAGTTCACCGCTCCACTATGGCCACCGTCCTAGCACCAGAAGAAAGAAAACACATGAACAAAAAACACAAATCACAATAATAATGCACAGAAAAGAGCGTAACAAGCAATTATCCACATAACTCTCCAAAGCCCACCAGGCGGGTTGTGGAAAGTTGGATTCATTTAATTGATTAGGCTACCAGTGATATCATTTCTGATTTACAAACATTACAAATATAAGTGAACCGTGACCTCACCAGAGTGCAGTGCAATGCTCCTTTTGCTGTGCTGTAGATAAGCACAGTGCCCGCCGCCGTGCCCATTGCCAACAGGTCTGCCTTCTCCTCCACCTGCACTGCCTCCGATTTCCTCTTCTTCCTCTGAGGACCCTCCTAAAAAAACAAAGTTAACAGTTAATGTTAAAGATCAAAAAACTATATAAACATATTTTGATGCTTGTATTTAAGCTAAAATAATGAGGAAATCAAGGAACAAAACTCAATGAAAGACCATATTCAGCTGGATAAGTAAATGTCAAAGCGATGTATGCCAAAGTGGCCAATATCCCTGGGGACAAAAAGTTATCCAGTGAAGCAATCTTGCTCGGTAGGATATAAACGCTTAACGTATTAGGACATTACGTTCACTTGTCTTAGTATCTATTTAAACGTCAGTGATATATTGCTTCAAGTGTCATGGTGGAACATGTTAGCTTGAAAGCTAAACCGTGTGTAGCTAACGCTAACTTCCAAATGCACTTTTACAAGCGACAGATGAGACTTCAACGAGGCGAGACATTATATAGCGGCTCATCTGAAAACAAACAAACACATGGTGGGGTTGTTTCAATCGAGAAACACTTATTTGCAGCAGCATTTTCTGAATTGGAAACTAAATTCCCAACCATGTGGGACCAACATGTGCGTTTCCCGCAGGCGCTACATAGCCAGCTAATAGCTGCTAACGTGGCCGCCGCCGCTAACCCCAGCCCTGTCCCGTGTCAAACGAACCGAGACCATCTCCACATTAACACACGCATGGTTATCAGAGGAGTCGCTCACATGCTCAACATCAAACAACACACTCGGTTAACTGCCGACGCCCGGTTACAACTAATGCATTTCCACAAGGCCTAAGCATTTTAAAGTACCGCTACCACCACATACCTTGACTGTCCGGCATGGTCCCCATGCTATGCAGGTACAAGTGGCGCTCAGATGAGCAGAAGGCACATACTCTTGGTGAAGTGTTTTACTATCAGTATTCCAGATTCTTAATCTACCATCTTGGGCACACAAGGCTAGATACTGGCGTGATTTAGGTGAGAAAACGCAGGGTAGTCCAAGCGAGGTGCTGCCACCGTCGGACGCCATTTCCCCAGTACTGCGTGAGTCTGCGTGGTTAGAAAAACCACGTGTGCGCGTTCACAAGCAGGCGCATTTCGCCTGGAGTTTACGGCCTTCCCATTGGCTACTATCTAAAAATGGGTGTGTCTTAAAATAAATCTAAGCCGTTTCGGGGAACAATATTCGATTTGAGTTTTAAATTAAGTATTAAAAGTACAAGGCTTACTTCTATATGGGAGTATGTAGTGAATTGTAATTAATTGTAACTAATTAGTTTGTTGATTTGGCTTGTCCACAGCAAAAACAAACAAGCAGCTATAGTGCCGAGGTGAGCATCCCAGTTTACCACTCGGGTATTATCTATACGGGGACAGTGCTTTGATTTTTAGGTATTAAAATTAATTATCGTGTAAGTGCACACTTAGTAACACAATTGACCCTCATCTGTAACTTCTGAGAAGTCCTTTTACCTTTAAATTATAAAAACGAATACATTGTTTTGAACCAATAAGACATATTGCACAGTTATTAATAATAATAGTTGAAAAAAGTTGTTAATAATAACACAAGTATACACTTTCTGGTAATTCACAGAGATTCAATGTCACCCTCTGCTGGAATACAAAGGTTACTGACCCAAGAAGCCAGACTCTTGGAAGAGTCCACTACCCCCAAACCAACCCCACAAACACTACCAAAACTGTTCTTTAAATACAAATTTTTTGGTAAATTGCACATTATTTTTGCACTAGAATCAACTGTGGCTGGTACCACCTCTATTTGAACACATTACTTTTTACACTTACTACACCTCATTAATTATTATTACTCGTTACGTATTACCACTGTTTTAGTTGTTATTGTCTCTTATTTATTTATGATTATTTATTATATTATTTATTATGATATCTATTGTACTCTTGTGTACTGTGTGCAAGAATGCAATAAAAGTCATTCTGATTCTGATTTGATACTGCGCACAGGAGGCGGAGCCTGCGTTGTCGCAGATTGATGACGTTGTTCGTCTTGCTGCATGGGCAACATGACATTCTGCTGCCGGATGCAATGCCATCGTTGGTGACTGACTTGACTTTCATGCGCTGCATTGTAGTAGCAATCCAAAAGTCTTTCCCTTTAAAAGAAGAGATAGTATCTTTGTTTTCTTGGCCGCTGTCACTCCAACTTCCATGTTGTGGATTAGTTTACTCAATTGTTTAAGTATAGTTTTATATATTATTAACTGTTAAATTAAACCATGTCGATACATATGCCCATGGCAAGGGCTTTTCTTTGGCAGACGCTCGCCCGGAATCAAATACCAAGTATTGGACATAAAAGTTATAGGAAGCTGCATAAATACATTGTACAGTCAAGGGTCAATGAAGTAAGACGTTTTTCCGTAGGTAGGCCTACTAATAAGATGGATGAGGACGACAGCCAAAAAGTAAGACGAGATGTTTCTCTAGTCAGAAGACGTCACCTGTCTCCACTGGAGAGAATTAGTCAGTTATTACCTCAGGAGTCCCTTGGACCTGAAGTGGAACAGCTCAGAGATTGTAATGAGGGGAGAACTGATGAAAGCCTGGGTGTAACTGAGGATGCAAACACCCTAGACCCATCTGTTCTACATTGCCACGATACCAAAAACAAAATCGGTGATTCCGATACACTCATAAAGGAATGCACAATGCCCCAAGAAGAGATTGCACATCTATCTAATGCTGGGACTGTCGCAGATAGCAGTGATGTGCAAAGCCACGTGGGCGGTGGAACTCCATCTAACATGCCACTGCCAACATCTCTCCCTCGGGAGACCATGATTGAGTTTGGGGAGCTGCTTGTTGGTGAGTTTCGCAAGAAAGGTCGGGTGGAGTTTAGGAAGATGTTCCAACTCCAGGAGGGAGTGCGTCTGCAAAGCTCCTGGGGTACCATCAACCACAACGACATGGCAGGACGGCCCTCGGGCCGGATTATGAGGACTACACACTGGGCTCCCATCCTCATTCGCCGCCCGAGCCTGGAGGATTATGTGCGGTTGATGAAGAGGGGACCAGCAATAGCGTACCCAAAGGTTCAGTTTAGTTCAGTTCATGGCCCTACTGTTACCAAGGTCTTTCTCTGTCGTAGTGTGTTATTGAACAGTTCCATTACAGACTCAACCTTGTAACGTTTGTGTCCATGCATTCCTATTCCCTCCAGGATGCCAGCATGATGTTGACTATGATGGACGTGGTGGAGGGAGACTGTGTGTTGGAGTCGGGGTCAGGGTCCGGGGCGATGTCACTCTTCCTGTCCCGAGCAGGTCAGTAGTACCAGCCACATACTGCTTAATACATGCATAGGACATGCATACAACATGCATCAATTGTTTTAAGAAGATGTTAACACTTCACACAATCACGTTCACACAATCTTTATGCACACCTGCTGTGGTAACAAAGACTTCTGAAGTAATTTAAATGAACTTGATATGGAAGTAACTGTCCTTTTTTCCATGTTGCTCTAATGTATTTTTTTGTTGCCAAAATGACATTTCAATGGTAAAACCTGACTACAATTCAATTAAATCCTAGATTACTCTGCTGTTTAACCACTTACTTATCAGTTGCAGAAAAAGCAATTACTAAATAGTGGAGTAACTGTGTTAAGCCGTCTAAAATGGAAACAATTAAGTAAATTCTACACTGGGGATGAAAATACTTGGTGTGTGTGTGTGTGTGTGTGTGTGTGTGTGTGTGTGTGTGTGTGTGTGTGTGTGTGTGTGTGTGTGTGTGT
>JAOPUD010000131.1:3705732-3724531 GCA_027122715.1 Trisopterus minutus
TGTGTGTGTGTGTGTGTGTGTGTGTGTGTGTGTGTGTGTGTGTGTGTGTGTGTGTGTGTGTGTGTGTGTGTTGCACGTTGCACGCACTGCAGTGGGCTCCAAGGGTACAGTGATGAGCGTGGAGGTCAGGGAAGACCACCTCGACAGATCTGTGAAGAACTACAAGCGCTGGCGGTCCTCGTGGGCCCGGCGGCGTGGGGGTGAGGAGTGGCCAGACAACGTTCACTTTCACCAGGCCGACTTGAGCTCCGCCTCCTCCCTGCTCGCCGGTCGGGGATTCCATTCGGTCGGTTTAAACAGCAGAAATGCAGAACTACAAACGACACTTCTTTGAGCGTTTTTTTGTTGTTGCTTTTCATAATAACCCAGCACATTATGGTGCCATTTCATAAATTAGGTTTTGACATGGACTCCGTCTCTATTGCAGGTTGCTCTAGATCTCATCAGTCCCCAGTTGGTATTGCCTACGGTCATTCCGCATCTCCACCCCGGGGCTGTGTGTGCCGTCTACTTGGCTAAGTGTGTAACATGAGTTTCCCCACTAGAGTAGATAAGTGGATAATATGTCACATCCTAAAAAAATACGTAAACATGGAGACGTCCACGCGCAACATTCGCAGATTAGTTGTGCAAAGCCCTTATTGAGTATAAAGGTGTGATCTCAGATTTAGTTATTTTCAATGTTATTTTTAATTTGAGTTTTAGTTTTTGAATTGCCCTTACAGTACATATGATCGCACATTATTCCATATTGATCCAGTATTGTACTTGCCTATGCTCATGTCTTCTCTCTGCTTTGCGTTTTAAATGGGCCGTACTGACAAACGTCACCCTGGTGTCCATCCTATAGCATTACACAAGTCGTCGATCTACTTGACGGCATCCGCTACTCGTCCCTTCCTCTGCTGTGCGAGCGCATCATCGAGGTGCCCGTGAGGGATTGGCTGGTGGCCCCGGCTCGCCAAAAAGACGGTGACTTCTGCACAAGGAAGTCTCCCCTGGCCAATGAGGACAAGAAGGAGCTATGCGGAGTAGAGGCAAAAGGTGAAGTGAAGGATTTTCAATACATCTTTTGCCCCTTTTCCACCGACCAGTACCAGCTCAACTCGCCTCGACTGTCCTTTTTTTGTGCTTCGATCGCCAAAATTAGGTATCTGGTGCACTTTTGGTCTCGCGTCCGTCAAGGTTTCAAGAGTGCTTATCTGATACTTTTGTGTGACGTAAACAGACTGCTGGCCACTGATTGGCCAGAGAGTAACGCCACTGGAAGAATAATGATGAGCGCGACACCCGACATTTTTAAATACTAGCATCAGCGTTCAGTCAACGAGTGATTGATTATTTAACATGGCAGGATCAGCGCGCAAGAACACGCGTGGACCGTGACAGAGGTGGCAGGGTGACAGGGTTACACACATGCCGTGTGTAACCCTCTCGGCATGTGTCAGTTTCGCGTATGCGTGGTATGACGACCTGCCCACATTGAAGAGGTACTTCCTAGATGGAAACACGCAATGCCTGGAACCAAACCAAGTCATGCCATGCTAAGTCGTGGCGAGTTGAGCTGGCATTGTCAGTGGAAAAGTGGAAAAAATTTATGAGATCAGACGTGTTAAGGAATGTGTTTTCTATAGAGGTGCAGATGGTGTTACTTGAAGATTAGAATGTTGTTTATTTTAGGAGAGTTGACCGCTGCTAACGATGCACGGCCATTTGGAAGCGTCCCCTACATTTGCAGACCACACCCGGAGCAGTTGAGCCACACAGGTAACAAACCATTTCAGTTCAGCAGTTAATCCTCAAATCTAAAATCTCACTTGTGAAACATGTGAGATATTGCACAATCACTTCATGATTTTAAATTGCTTTTGTTTTCACTTTCAGCATTCCTGGTAAAACTACGTAAATATATACAGTAGCCTCATTGCAAAGGAGATGTTGTACACTTTGACTAATAAATATGACTTGTGACCTACAACCCTTCATTTTTGTTTAGATGTGTGTACATCAAACAAAGATCCAGGGACAGGCATTGCCACATGAATATGGTCTATTTTCTTGGTTGGCAGTACTATGCCATAGCGAGGTTTTGTATGAGAAACAATATGGCACAATTGACTAAAGACAAAACATGACCACACTAAAGAGTTTTCTTTTCTTCGCTTAGCCCTCTGCTAGAAGCATAATCACAATAGAAACCACGCACATGCACCACAACAATATTAAGGTATTCGCAATGTACCTACTGTTATTGTGAGGTTGAGGTATTCTTATTTGGGAGTGGCTGTATCTCAGCAGTGGAATGTCAAAGTTTTTTTTGTAGGGAGTGTTCGGGTTTGCGGTCAAAGTTAAAATGATCAGCACGTCCGCTTGATGGATTTCCAATTCAGAAATTTTTTTTGCCGCTTGGAACCATAATGTTTGTCTGTGATAATTCCGGAAAAACTCAGTCTGATCTGAAATTTTTTGTAAAACAAATGGCTGAATAATGGCAAATTCTAGATGATCTAATTAGCAAACATTATTCTATCAGCTGTCAGTTTCAGAAGGTAGCAGAATGTTGAAACTTGCCATTCACATAGAGGGCACCTCCCTTAACATGTGCAAAGTTTAGTGTTGATATCCCATTCCATGACGTCATAGTAATTCCTCATAAGCACAATGCAAACTCTCCCATAGGGGGCCCAAATTCACACAAATGGCATCTACTATTAAACCACGGCGTGTGTCTCTATGTCTCAGTGTGCGTTTGTGTTGGCACATGGGTTATGGGAGTAAAAAAAAAATACCAGAGAACAAAGACGGAGGCATATTTTTGTAGTAATGACGCAATCCTTGACTCTTGAAATAGGCTGCTGGGATAGGTGGTGAATGCCTTCTGTGACTGCATGCAGTCAATTTTTGTCACTTTTTCCAAGCAACCAGTGAATAGAACAATTCAATAAAAAATAATGAAAGCATAGAGTATGGATGGTGTTTTTGCAGCAGGTGATACAGCTTGTGTATTTCAAACAAAGCACAACACTGAAAGTAGGGCAGTGTCAAAGAATGACTCGTGATTTATATAGAGCCTTTATTTAGCACTTACAAAGGCGGGCTGTGTCATTTTAAAAGCCAGAGTGGAATCAAAACTGCCCGTAAAGTACCACTGCAAGACCTATGGTCAGAGCTAATATAAATATTAGAGAATATATTATTTTTCTAATTATTATTCCTTCATAAACACACGGAAGTGTTTACAAATAAATGTAGCAATCAAATTCCTTTGACTGAGCGGATATTTAGCTGTGAACGAAACTCGACATTCCTGATGGCCTATTCATGAGTAACCATGGGGAATCCCAGACAAGAATAACACATGTAACCCTAAACCAGACAGATTTGTGCTCTACTCTTCGTTGATCCAGTCCATGGAGGCATCATGAGTGGACCCACTGCCAGAATCCCGCCCTAAAAGAAAAAATATATATCCAAAAGGTTATTAGTCTAGTCAAGTTTTAGTCCAAACTAAAACAAGGTCAAATCTATTTACTTTATGAAAAGCTGTGTGGTGCATGTTCACCATGATCAACTACGTGGCACCCCGTTTGAGATGTCCATCTCCTAAGCACAGTTCTTACTCAGTTTTTCTTTGCAAGTGTTTTCATGGTTGGATCCTTACTGGGAGGAACCTCAGTGCGTCTGCAGGCGGAGCGCTGGGCCTGGGCTCTTGGCTTGCGGGCCTTCCCCTTGGGTGGCATAGCCTTGGGCGGCGTGGCCTCCACCTCCAGCCAGAGCGGAGAGTCAAGGCTGGTGGTCGTAGCGGAGGAGCACTTGGAGGAGGAGGACGAGGAGGAGAAGATGACCAGGCTTCGACAGCGTTTGGCCCCGTGCCCGCACAGGGTGCACGGAGCAGGGGCCGCAGAGGGACCCCGTGGCATGCACACCTGATCTCGCTGGCCATTTTGGCGCCGGGCGCCACTGTGGTGCTCCGCCCTCTCTCGTTGCCACAACAAGTGGGATGGCGTGATGGCAATCACCTAGGAGCCGGGGGGGGGGAATAACAGAGGGAAGCTCTCATATTATTAAAATATATTAGATGAAAATCACGGGTTATAATGGGTACTCTGAAATGAAACTTGGAAATACAGAACTCACTTCAACTGGGTTGGTATTCTTTTAGCGGATACATTTTAATCACATTTACTGTGGCGTGCCTATACCTCCTCGCAGCAGCGCTTGCTCACGACACCTCTGTATTCCATGCGAGCCCAGAGTTTGTCGCGCTGCTTGAGGAAGTGTGGGAAGTGCTTCCTCCAGCTACTGCCCAGTGCCCAGGGGAATATCTCATACTTGTTCTCTTCCTCATCCTCCTCCATGGTGTTGGCAAGGTAACTGTTGTGTAAGCATCTTAGTTCAGCCTCTGCTATATCGTCCAAAAACTTTGGAAAAAAATAGCTATCCTGATGCTGGAAAAATATCTTATAACTTGATCAACAGGTCGAACTTACAGAGCAATGAAAAAGTTTGTTTTGTTGTGTTCACTGATGCTGAAGTGAGCCCGTTTGAAGTAGATAAAGGTCATGGCAAGGAGATACTAGTGTCAGAAACAGGGACAGAAATACAGTTAAAATCTGTAGATTGTGAACCCAATAAAGTTTTAGAAGGAGTTTGTCAAGAGTTTGGCAAGTACCTTGTCTGTGACTTTACAGCAACAGTCCCTCCCCAGAAAGTCTTGAATGAGGCCATCATCTGCAACCAAACCCAGTAATTTGTGATTAGGTCTACAAGTTGAACATTTTAAATGGATCATGGAGTCAAAAGTATAAACCTACATTATGGACATTTGCCAAAACAGCTGTGATTGAGTCAACATTATTTTGTACATTATCCGCAATGGATTAAGAATCCAGGACACAAAGGTTAGATTACCAAAATAAACGGGGCATTTAGGGTATTGAAAAATAACACTTGTTCTTTGTAGTAGAAAAGCCATTCACCAAAAATTCTAAAGAAGGCGGCCATCTCCTGTCGCTGTACAACAAGTGTCGGCCCCGAGATAACCTTGGCGCGATACAACTCATGTTGACACTGACTTGGTTGGCTCTTGCCTGCTGGACCCTGGGCATCTGGCCCATTGGGTCTTTTAAGACGGAGACTTCTCTTGATCTGCAGGGAATATGCATTGTTTGGCTTGGTGCATACGGTTACCGAGGGCGGGGTCTGCCACCATCTCAGTGTGTGTTTCTTCATGCTGCCTCAGTTTTGATCGTTTGTTGTTAAAAAAAAAAAAAATCCTTTTACCACTGAGGATTGTTTTGTTCTGGAAGGAGATAAGGGAGACATCAAAGTGAACCTGTTCACCACGAAGTTAAACTGAATAGGCGTCATTCAAAGTGAGTTTGGCATATTCCAATGACCATAAGCATTTCTGCAGAAGAGCATCTCAAACAATGGGCCGCTGTTCGTTTTCCCGTCACCTGTCACCCAGCTGTCTGTCAGCTAGTCGGCTAGCTGACGTCAAAAGCCGCACACGTAAAGCACATGACAAACAAAGGCATTTGCTAAACGATTTCATTTAGATACTGAAGTATTTTCATTGTAAGTGCCCTTGACTGGTCTTCTAGGCCTACACGTTAACGTCTGCCTTCTGGGCAACACGGCTAACTTCACCACTAGGTAGAGCATCGGGGCAGTTACTGGATATCACTCATGTACGCTCTTACCTCTGCTCTGAAGGGTTATAACGAACGCTATGGCTCCAGGGACGGAGTGGAAATACGGCTTGGTTTGGCCCACGTAGAGACCATTGACAAGTGCGGGTCTCAGTGTGAGCAGTGGGTGAGCAGTGTTTAACTGCAGCACCTGCATCAACTAACGTCTGGTCCTCGTGCGTGTGTTTGTGTGCGTGCGTCTCTCTCTCTCGCTCTCGCGCTCTCTCTCTCTCTCTCTCTCGCTCTCGCTCTCTCTCTCTCTCTCTCTCTCTCTCTCTCAAAATAACATTATTGGTTTATTTTGGTATGATGAAAAAACAAAAACATATATATTTTTATGTGAAACGTTTTAAAATGCATCTCAATTCAACATTAAATGATTTGTCTTTTCTTTTGGCTCTTGTCTTTCAGCCAACTGGGAGTCATCGTCTTTTTTTCAAACAATTTCCCTTTCAGAGAAATGTGGGTGTGGAAAGAAAGGTTTAAAATGCTGAACCTGTCAGGTATCACCATTTCCTCTTCGTCCCACATTGTGAAAGCATCACTCTTAACTTTACAATGTTACTGCAGGTCAACTTGCTCACATCCATTTGGATTCTTTTAGCGGGCCATCATGTTTCATGCTGTGACTACTCTGAGTCTATGTGTGGTGCCAGAGGTCCAGGGGACATCATCATTGGAGTGTTAAACGCCTGCCACTCTAAGGTGCAGAACCTGGAAGGGAGAAATCAAGCAGAGAGATTCAGCTGTACAGGGTACGTCTTAATTTTTTTTTTGTTTGTTTAATTCATATTCTTTATTTCCTTGATATCAAATACCGTTGATTACAGATGCATAATCAGACAGATAGGTGTTAACATGCTTCACATGCAGTTAGCAATACTTAATAAGAAAATGGAGTTGGATGTTCTTTGTCATGATTGGTAGGGCAGCTATAAGGCAAATGCTGCACATTTTAGGATCAAAGCAAGTCAATGCATTGAAATGATATCCTAGAATATGAAATAAAAAAATCGAAGACAGCCTTTAAACAATAGATAAATTAAGTGTGCAATCTTAAAATCGCCCATTATCTTTATTGATGTTTCGTATCATTAAGGTTTTGCATAAATCAGTTACATGTTATGTATATGTCCCTACTGACCTTATTTATTACAGCCATACTTACATTTATATGCTTAGTTTGATTGTGAGGTTGAATGCAAAACATTTGTGATTAAAAACGGTGATAGTTCAAAACAAGCTGAGATTTCATAGCTTTATGCTATCATCATTGCTACTGCTACAGCTGGGAAAAATGCAAAAAAAAAACTTTTAATTTGAACATATTCTGCATTTTCTCATTCAGGTTTGACTTGGAATCATTTGTGGAGACCTTAGCTGTCATTCACACGATTGACACAATCAATGACTCTGGCTTCCTTCCTGGCATCCGTCTGGGCTATTTGGTCTGTGATACATGCTCAGACGCCAGCAAAGGAATTCAAGATGCCATCCATATGTTGGCCATCAACCAAACCAAGCCTTTCGGATGTGACTTGACAGAACAACCATTAGTTAAAGCAATCATTGGGGCACGTTATTCAGAGGTGTCTACTGCTGTGGCCAGACTTATGGGCATCTATATGGTTCCCCAGGTGAGCATAAAGAACTAACATGGCATCTTCTCTCATTTCAATTAGATTTTAATTGTCACACAAATAACAACAGTGTGTTTTGGATTCTTTTGAAGATAAGTGCTACGTCATCTGCAAACACTCTGGATGATACGTTACGCTATCCGTCCTTTTTGCGCACCGTACCTAGTGATGTGCATCAGACCCACGCCATAGCCCAGCTCATGGCCCACTTTAAGTGGAACTGGGTGGGCGTCATATCCGGTGACGATGACTACGGGAGAGCCGCTCTACGCGACTTCTTAAAATATGCCGAAGATGTGAATGTTTGTGCCGCCTTTAACGAGGTCATTCCGCATTACCTGGACCACCCTGAGAGCAAGCGGCGGATTAGCGAGGTGGCTAGTCGCATCCAGTCCTCCAACGCGCGGGTGGTTCTGCTCATCGTGAAGGGGCAGCTGGTGGAGCAGATTTTTAGGTTGATGATCAGCAAGGGGATTTCCAGGACCTGGATTGCCAGTGATACCTGGTCCGAGTATCAACTGGTGGCTGAAATGACGGGGATCAATACAATAGGAGACGTCTTTGGAATTCGGTTCATCACAGGACCCAACCCAGGGTTTGCGCATTTCCTTACCAACCTCTCGCCTGGCCCGGGGGCTTTGAATAGGTTCATCGAGGAGTACAAGGATCTGAGGTTTGGATGTACTCCAGAGGCTCAACAACACCAGGATTGCCTTAAAGATAGACCTGCTGACCAGTGTCCCTTACATGACTCTCTGAAGCTGAAATCGAAAGATGCTTGTATGCTACCAGACCCTCAAAAAGCAAATGATGACTTTCTGGCTCAGGCTGGTGATCAGGTGTATGCTCAGAGATTGGCTACATGGTCAATAGCGTACGCTCTGCGATCTCTTCTCCAATGCAACTCAACTATATGCACCGGAGAGAGGGACTTTAAACCTGGCAATGTCAGTATTTTTCAATTCTAATTATAGAAGACTGACATAGTGCAGAATTAATCTTGTAAAGTGAAATGTATGTGTTATCAACATTTAATCAGACAATTTTCTTTTGGTTTCAGCTTCTCCTTGAAATGAAGAAAGTAAATTTCACCCTTGAAAAGAGGCAGTTTTATTTTGATGAATCTAGCCTTGCAACTGGCTATGAATTAATCAACTGGGTGAAGGGACCAAAAAAGAGGCATTTTGAAGTTATTGGAGGGTACACTGTGACGAAACGCACTCTGGATATTGATGAGAAAACCATCGAATGGCATACTCCAAACAAAACGGTAAGACCGGCTACAACATACTGGAGTGACTTCACAGAGATAAAGTTTGTTTCTTTATTTAATCCGTGCAATGTTTGTAATATTTGTATATTTTTGATTTGTATTTTTTCAGATTCCTGTGTCAAAATGTTCACAGTCTTGTCCACCTGGAACATTTCAAAAAATCTCTATGATATTCTGTTGCTTCAACTGTAGTGAATGTGAAGAGGGAACATTCACCAATGATTCTGGTGAGAATATTTTTACGTATTTCTTATAATTCTTATGAAGAAAACACTACTAATACAAAATACTAAAATTACTTTTTCCTTTACAGATCTTCCCAACTGTCTAAAATGTCCTGGGCAAGCTTGGTCATTGAGGGGTTGGAAAAAATGTCGTCAAAGAACTGAAAGTTTCTTAAAATGGGATAATCCCTTTGCTATTTCCTTGCTTGTTGTCACAGGGATAGGACTTTTGTTGCTATTTTCCATATTTGTCATCTTCCTGAATAAGCGTAGCAGTGTCATTTTCAAAGTGGCAGGTGGAGAAATTGTCTTTGTCATGATGGCTGGGCTAGCAGTTAGCTTTGGTGCAGTGGTCTTGTTTGTTAGCAAGCCTACAGATGACATTTGTAAATCCCGCCAAACTGTATATGGCCTTGGTTTTACACTGTCCGTCTCTTGCATTTTAGTTAAGGCCTTTCGCACCTTTCTTGCATTCCTCTTTGACATGAACCAGCAACACATGCTGAACAAACTATATAAACCGGTTGCCATTGTTGTGTCTGGCACTGGAATTCAAGCCCTTATTTGTACTTTCTGGTTGATCTTTGATGCCCCTAAAGTTGAGACAGAAATCTCAAGGCAAAGCATGGAGATTGTGCTGCAGTGCAATGAAGGATCCAACTGGGGATTTGGCATCATGCTCTCTTATATTGCGCTGCTCGCCAGCATCTGTTTTCTCCTTGCCCTCAAAGGTAGGAAGGTTCCACAGCGCTTCAATGAAACCGGTTACATCATTTTCAGTATGATCATCTATCTGTTTGTGTGGGTCTGCTTTATCCCCATATATGTGACCAAAATTCAACAGCGCCCTGCAGTCCAGGCCTCTGCCATTGTTGTCTCCAACTTTGGAATAATTTTCTGTCATTTTTTCCCTAAGTGCTACATGATGCTTTGCAAGAAAAAGCAAGACACAGACAGGCAGTCATATTTAAAAACTGTGCGCAACTTTTCAATCAGCACAATAAGCAATGAACTGTCGTTTACCCCTGATTCTGGGCACGGGTCTGATGTTGAAAATTCATTTGAGAAGATGGATTTAACAGATGCTGTGGCAAGCACCCCAAACTCTTCAAGAGCCTCTGCTATGACAATCAAGGCGGAGTCCCATAACACTGGCATTTCATCATCAAATCAAATAAGGCAACGGCTGCGAGCAAAGTCCCTTTGAAATAGTTTTACTCAGAAGGTATTCCATCTTATTCATCAGAGAATTCAACTAAAATAAAAGTGTCTACATGTGTGCTGGATAGATCGGTCTACCAGCTTACCCAGTGGACTGTAGCAAACGTTGCTCATCTATCCAGCACACATCTAGGTGGACACGCCCACCTATGATGTCATAAGGGGCAGATTTCCAAAATTGCTTGTAACGGCTAATCACACAACACCTGGTGGCATGTCATGGGACCTTTAACTGTAAAATATCTTTAAGGTACTGTTGAGGATTATATTAATCGCCAGACAGTCAATATGTTTTACCTTCATCCTTCATTAACCCCCTTCCCTGCCAAAAAACTCTATCCCTCCACTACTCTTGAGGAGTTGATCGATTTCATTTAAGTTAATTTAAGTGTATTCACCTTCATCCTGTTCTCATCTTCCTCCCTTCAACCCCAAATGGCCCTTCCCTTGTCTCACATCCCACTGACAGATCCTCCACAGACCAACAGGTCGGGGGCCCATCTTGCCGAGGTATCAGACCCTGCCAACTGTTAAACCTAGAGAGGGTGTAGGCGGTTTGTGATTGGCTTGATTTGAATAACGGTAACACAATTGAAATCAGTGGGTTAGACCTTTTTGATTGTTAAAGATTGTCATGTGCTTTGATATACTTTGTTTTGTGATGAATTAAGGAGGAATAATGAAGGGCAGAATTGAAGAAACAACAAAAGGTGGTTGTTTGGGTATCCTGCGTAAGCTCACAAATAAAATGTTCAACATTGCATCTAAACACATCTTGGCTCTATTGTTTATTTGAAACAACGGACTGGAACTTGCCTTTGATTTTATCACACCTCTACAATACCTAATATACAGTATACGCTGTCCTACTGTAAACTGTGCACTGGTCAATAAACAACTCATTGTGGTGAGTTTTCTTTGTCATTGTAGCATAGCAAAAACATGTGGCATGGCAATCCGTTTTTTAAGTTCTATCACAAACAGCTTTTCTTTGTAACTTCATAAATAATCGACATAATGATATGTGTCACACTACAAAATGTTAACAATACATTTGAACCGATGTTTTAGGTGGTACACATCGGGCACCTCGACACAGTGGTTTTGTTTTTTGTATTTTATGTTTTATGTTACACTTTCAAAATCAACACGTTAGTATTAAAATGACTACTATCCTAAAAAGGTGTGCCTAAAGATAGCGACGTGCAGCCAGTCCTCATTACCTCAATGGGCTTATAGTCTTACGAGTAGGTGAGTTGCACGCTTTAACGTGACATATGTGCACACCAAGGGGTTAGGTAAAAGCCTCCCTAATCCTTTAAGCTGCGTGTGCTCAACCAGGCAAAAACGGACGTGTTTTGATACATGCTACATTGAAATATCGAAAGGGATGAAAAACAAATGATGACGAATAATATACAGATTTGCCTTCCTCATCTATGGATTCTAAGCAGAGACATTGAAGACAGAGTTATCAGTTTTTTTCCTTTCGGGGACGAGCTTATATAACGCAGAGAGCATGGAAGGCTGAACAACCAAAGCCATCTGAAGATGACAGACCCAGCAGGTGGCTAAGGACCTTGTCTATTGTTTTGGACTGCTCACAGCATGTTTTACCCTGCTGTATTGTGACCCTACCGTGAGAGAACCAGTGCATAAAATGGGCTGTTCTCCATCAAAAGGTAAAGCTTTTGGGACTTATGGCTCCTTCAGGAGGGGTAAAGCATTGCCATCCGTGACAGAGGATGCTAGTCCTGGAGAGTTCCAGTGTGCAGAGACCAGAGATGTGTCCGTATCAGCAGATGGAGATACGAAAGAGAGAAAACCGGCCACCAGCCCAGCCCAGTCATCACAGAGGGAGCCTCCATTCTCGCCTCAAAAAAGGCGAGCTTGTTTGTCGGATCCGCCTCAAGAAGTGGTCCATTTGGATATTTCAGGAAGTCAAGCAACAAGCAACACGGCGGCGGTGAAGGGGAGACAGAAGTCGGTGGATAAAGATACGACAGACAAAAGGTTGGCCAAGAAACCAAAGAAAATTAGCACAGGTGTTAAACCTGTAAAAAAGAAGGAGAAAGAGAAAAAAGCCATTCTCTCAGAGCAGAAGGTAGACTTCCCAGAACCTTTGGTGAAGGCTCACCAGGCTGCTTATGGTTTTTTAAACCCAAGTATAACTAAATATGACATTCTACTGGGACTCTTGGAACAGGCCACCCAGACCCAGGTTTCTGTGCAGCCTATGGCCGCTTTCATGCTCATGCGTTATGAGGAATTAAATCGTGGCTTGGAAGCAATTGCTTACGAAGGAGAGAAACTCCTAAAGGAAAATGGTGAGCATCTGGCTTGGCCCTGTCCAATGAAAAAACCCTCATCTTCTTCTCCTGTGAAGCCAGGCTCTGCCGACATTGACCCCCCACCAGATTTGCTGCAGCAGCTGCTCCAGTACACCACACAACGGATGCAGAATGTGTGCCAGACTGTTGGGGGAATTGGGGATTCCGCTTTGGAGGAGGCCGTGGAGTACTTTGCATCACTCTCTGAGCTTTTAGAAGAGAAACTGCATTTCAAGCGTGCAACGGATGCTAGGCTAATGCAACTTCTCACACGGATTGAAGCAGCCTCGCTGCGTAAGCCTGGACCAGAGGATTCGGCTCTCTTCAGCGAGGACAGTGGTATTGGGGCTGAGAGCGAATCGCTGGCTGGATCTGAAAGGCGGCTATCTACCGAAACAAGTAGGCACTGGCATTCGAGTCGAAGGCTTTCAGGTAAAAACAGTTTGAGTGGGTCCCTCACGTCCATTGATTCTACGTGTACAATAATGGCCAAGGAACTAAATGACACAGAATCAATCCTGGGTTCATTCTCGTTGGACTATGGCGAGGAAGATGACATCGACGTTGTCGGGGATGCAGAAGTGGATGACAGGGATATGGTGGTTAGAAGGCGAGCTAATTCATCTCCTATAGACCCATCACATCGACCTCGCCGTCTCGCACCAAAGCGCATTGAGAACCCGCATAATGTGGAGATGACTTTAAAAATGAAAGACGCCATCAGTGGCCGTATTCAATTTTCCAAAACAAAGGTAACAGGAAGCCCAAAACAAAGTGGAGAACAATGGAGAGAGGAGGATGAGGAGCAATCTTGTAAGAGACCACAAACTGCCGCTTCTGTCCAGAGGGCAGCAGTACAAAAGAGCAAAGTGGCCAAACAGCGGCGCTCTCAGTCAGCAGAGTCTCTGAGGAGCAGGGGTGAAGACCAAACTCTACTTGAGTTAGAGAGAACCCAAAAAGTTCTCAATCAAAGGCTAGAGAGAATGGGCAAAGGCAAGGCAGGATCAAACACCAGGACGGTTTCATCCCAAAAAAATCAAGTAAACTCTCCAGCTCAGTCTCCAGCAGCAAGTCGTAAACACGCATCAGTCAAAAACCACATTGTTCAGCCTACTAAAGAAAAGGCCCACTTGATAACGCAACCCATCAAACAACAGGAGACGAGCTTTGCGGATGAGGATGACGAAAAACCAGCCGTGAAAACATCCAAGGGTCCGATAAAAGCTACTCCACCACCAAGTCCTCCATCATCACCACGACCTTCATCTGGATTTTCAAGAGGACGGAATTCTGTCAAAAAACTGATCGATACATTCAGTCAAGGCAGGGAGCAATATGAGGAAACCCGCATTTTAGGGCCTCTCAAAGGTGTCAGAAAGTGTGGTGTTCCTGTCATGCCAGGCTTAGGTAATATTGAGGCTGTTCTCAGTACTGGAATCACCAGCTGTCGAGGTGAATCGACATTGAATGGTAAAACAGACGATTTAGATCTTGACAGTCTTCCGCCCCCTCCACTAGAGGTATTAATGGACAATTCCTTTGAGGGGGCTAACCGTTTTGCTACAAGTTCATCAGATAATGGGTCAACAAAAAAATTGCAGTCACCTCTTGCTAAGAGAGCTATTGTATCACGATTGAGGGCCTCAGTTCAGTCAGTGACAGTGCTGCCATGTAAAGGGAATCTGCCACAACTCTCCAGAGTCCCACTCACGATGAGACCTGAGCCACATTACACAGTGACCGAGATGGAGTCAGAGAAAGCCGTGGCTGCCTCCGCTCAAAAGCAAGCCAGAAAGATCATCCATCTGCAGGAATCTTCCGAAACGCATTCTGAGGTCTCATCAATAACTAATTATCATTCAGTGCCATTTCTCAGCAAAGCAGCAGGCTCACTATCAGAACAAAAAGGTAAAAGCCAGCCAGATCCGGAGTTTAAAACGGTGCCTCAAACCATAGTTAGCAACAGCCAACCATCTGTTACCACACCGATGTCCAGGGTGCGAATGCTACCGTCTACACCTTCGGTTCCTAGCACCGTTCAGCAACGACTCACTAGTCCCTGCAGTTCCAGAAAGCAACCTCCCCCACCCTCTTCAACCAGCCCCCCGGTCAGCCGGAAGCTTCCCACTCCACCGCCCGTTCACAGGAGACTCCCAAGCCCACCTGTCACACGGCGAAATGTTCCAAATGCGGCCTCCTCGTTTCCTTTCAAGGCACCGTCTCCACCGGCGTCACCCGGAGTACAGAGATGCTCAAGGGCGAGCAGCAGCTGCAGCAGTAACGACTCTTCGACGTCTCGGCTGACGGGAAACGTGCGTTCTGTGTTCGGCCTCGCTTCCCCGTCTCTGTTTGAGGCCCAGCCTTACTCAGTACCTCAACCTCCCCAGGCATGGACCTCTGCTGGGAGTTCCCTCCATCCGCGCCCTTGGGGAAGCCATGCGCGAGTTCCTGTAGCTCTCCGAGGACCCCGGCCTTTTATCCGCCGCTGCCATTCAGAGCGAAGGCCAAGTCTGCCATCCCACACAGCTGGCAGCGTCTCCATGGCCCAGAGCTGTGGGAGCGAGCCGTCCTTAAATACACAGGGGTGAGTGATCCATTGCCGTCTTTGCCCCATACTGCATTTATGTTCCCATATTCTCAATGTCATTGTCGCACAATTACAATAGGTGTTTTTCTCGGTGGGATGAATGAGTAAAATGAAGGAGAACTCTAAACATGTATCGTGTTCATTGGTTTCTGATTTGGATTTTCTCAAAATGGTAAAAAAAAGAAAACAGATTTAATTATTCTTATGTTTAATCATTAAATAAATAACTGGAATTCACAAAACACTATTGTATGTTGCCATCAAAGCAAATTCATTGTGTGTAGATATCCTTATTTCAGATTTTCTTAAACAAATTATACAAATTGATTCTGCTCATAAATATACCCAGTCCACAGACCAACAGACCACAGTCAACAGACACAGTTAGGATTTCTCTTGTGGATCTTAGGTAAGGTTGGAAGATTAAAAACGCTGTATTCAGATTAACTTCAGCACTTAATCATTCTACCCGATGTGGGTACCAGCAGCATGTGTACGAAAACAGAAAAAGGTCAACAGTCACATGTTGACTAGGAATCCTATCACCTGTTAGATTTGGCTGGTTATTACGTCAGAGTATTAGCATTTAAACGTAAACAACGTAATCACATATTTAATTTAGAATTGCCTGCCTATTCGGTTATAACAGCTGACTTTTATTTTCCATATTCCTTTTGTTGCATGTCAACTTTCCCAATTAGGTTAGAAAACAATAGCATCTTTTTTATGATTCATGATTTATTTCCCTCAACCCTTTGAATTTAGTTTTTTTAGTTGTTCCCCACCCCTTGAATGATCTGAATCTACTGTAATCGTTCTGTACATGAAGTTGTTGCTGCCCTGGGATGGATTATGTCTTCCATCTCAGGATGAAAGTAACTGACCGTGGTTGTGTTTCTCTCACTGGCTAATCTGTGTGACGCATTTAGCCTGAGTCTAACTGGCATGGCCCTACCTGGCCCTGGTCTCTAATCTACCATAACCATGTCCCTTCCCTCTATTCTCATAGGCTGGGGGATGAACCTCCCAGGGAGGATGAATTGTGGAGGAGCCAATCAGATCTGCGAACTACCTCACGCTCTCTTTCACACCCTGATCTATGCATCGTGGGTCAGTCCTTACATCGAGTGTGAAGGGGCTGGTAAAGACCAAGTGGGATTAGGAATTAACAGGACTCACAAAAGATTTGTTTTGTCTTGAAGAAAGTTGAAAGTTATTCCTTTTGGTTTTTGTCAAGGGAAAACTTTTCTCTCTAGGTTTTTTCTTAATGTTATTGATGATCATCTTATATAATGTGTGTTTACGTGCTTCTGTGTGTCTTTACGTGAATATATACACATAGTACACATATGGTACAATGCACTACATACTGTATATATTTCACGTTACAAAATCACTCAATACATTGAATGTCTGGCCTTTTGTTTTGCTAATAATGGCTAGGTTAAACTCGTATTGCGTATTTGGAGGGTCACACATTTCTTCGAGGTTCAAGGTTGATTTCATCAACTGAATAGTAAGTTGTAAATGGCCCATAGTCATCCGATTTACATACGTCCTATTATTACCAGAATTCTGAAAATTGGTACATTTAATAATAGTAGTTAATGTTCAGTGTACATGTTATGTTATCTCATTTATTAAATGTTTATTTGAACAGTTAATCAAAAAGATTGCCTTTTTTACAAAATGGTTTGGATTCAAGTAGAGCCTTTGAATATTTTGGATTTTTCTTCTTCTGTTTGGTTTCTTCTTATTGGTTTACTAATACAATGTGCACATTCTTTAATGCCTTTCATGTCAATATAATAATTTATAATAACCATACTGTGTATAAACCACACAGGCTCAGGTTAAATAAACCTATCTCCTGGGACACATAATTTTTTCATTACGCTTTTGCCATACCTGATGAACTTATTTTTTCTTCCTTCTTGGAATAGACTAATTTGATAGAGGTGACATCATAGGATAACAATGGGTGTCAATTATAAAACTAAGTATGTGGCAACTTTTATTTATGTACCTACACACGGCTGCACCACTATTTGGATGTTTAAACATAGCTTAGTTTGAACATAATTTCTAGCATAGTTCAGAGCAGAGATTAAGCACTACCAACAATTTAAGGGTTGCACCAGCTGAAATAGTTCTAATGTATGAAGGCATGTATTAAAGATTATTTGCTTGTTTATTTAATAATTGAGTTGGATCCACCAACACAAGTGACACACCTGTCCTGGAAATGGACTTTTGCCAAACAACATTTACCTGCACAAAAACTTTCTACTGTGTTTAGGTCTACACAAAACTGCAGGCAAGCTACTTTGTATCATGTACATTTATCTGTACATTACCATTTATTATGCAACCAGTGAAAAAGAGTGTGTGGACTGTGTGGTCCCTTTGGTGGCATGTGTGATTCCGATACAGCTTACGATTGCTAATGTAATTAACTGTTATTAGAAACACCTGCACAGCAGAGATACTCGTTAAAAGTCCCAGTGCTCATATACTCTATAGCACCATCATGGTATGCTGCTTGTCCAGTCAAATTACAAGGTCAGAACTCACTTTTGTATAAGTCTATTCAATTCTATCTAGAATGCCAAACAGGTTGGCTGTAACAAGTGGGTTAAAATTGCATACAGGGAAGTCAATGTACAATGTACTCAGTGTTGCCATCAGAAAGCGTGAACATAACAATGCACGGCAATGGAAAATTCTCGTTCATGTCTGTCAAGATCATGTAGGTCTTGTGGGAATTTTTTGGAAGACAACAGATGATATGCAGATGTCCTATTGTACTTAGCAAACACCTTCCACAGTGAAAAGTTTGTGATGGGCCTGGGTGGAACGCAGGGGAAAAAAGATTTCCCCTGCGCATGGGATTAGGGATACCGGTTTGTTCAGTTCACTTAGCAGTAACAAAGAAAGTGGGAAGAAAGTGAAACCAAGGTAAAGCAGAAAAACAAAAAAAAATACAAAAAACAATTAGGTTTTCATTCTGATTTACTGGAAAGGTTGGCTTGAGAAAGGAAATGATTAATTAAAGGACCCACATGGAATGAGACAAGGAAAATCAACCCACTCCTTCCTCATTCCCTGAAATGGACCAGTCCGACCGGTGCTTCAGAGCTCATCTACTTGAGTCATTGACCAGCTGTTGTAAGTGAATTACATGGAATGGAAATGTTCAGTACAGTGAATTGATTTGCCTTTATTTTTAGATACACATCATGAATTAGTAGGGTTGTAGACGCGTCTTACTCAACAATGCATTCCGACTTGACAATGTGGTTGGGTGACCCACAACCTCTCAGCTGGTAGACGGAAACTTTCACCCCTCTACTGGACTAACCTGCCTAAAGCGTACACACATGCCTTTTTTTTCCTCTTCATCATCAATATATTTACATGAAGAAAAAAAATAAAGCATTCTAGAGAGCAAAAGGAAGGGCCGACAGACAAGACTGCAATTGCACTTCATGATAAGAGAGCACCATGCTACTTTGATAATCACTGATCATCTTAAAAGGGATTATTCAACGATGTGAGGCAGCCGAGGAGTTGAGAAGAAACCTGTCCCATTTGATTTACTATAAAACTTGTCATTTTGATATAGGTAAATATGTTAAGCTGTTTCTAATCATGAATTATTTCTAAATATTATTTGCTTTAAATTTAAGTTGTTTTTACTAATTGTGTCTGTGGCCAACTGCATTAAAAATTTAGACTGCAGGCATCACAAAATACTGAGTCAGTGTGTGTGTGTGTATATATATATATATATATATATATATATATATATATATATATATATATATAGAC